>JAVSCE010013331.1:0-68991 GCA_032199065.1 Smutsia gigantea
GCAAGACATACTCTACAGTATTATCTATATAAGACTATTCAGTCTTCCCCTGGAGTATATCAGGTGCTCTGCTTTCTTACTGTTGTTCCACCACTAAGCCTCATTGCTTGGCTCTTCTGTTTTGGAGCTTTGTTACTTTTCAATGTGGGTTTTGCCGTTCTGTGGTGGGAGTCCTTGGCTGCGTATAATTACCAACCCTCCCACACATTCTTTTATCATGTCTTCTGATGTCTCTCTACCATAAGTTGTTAAGGAAAGTAGGAGATGAGTGGGTGAGTTCTTAATGAATATCATCTGCAGTCCCATACGTTCCAGAATAACATGCAAAGAAAAGGACAGATCATCTTTTGAGCAGCCAAATATTTAACAAAATAGCAACCTGCACTGTGAGAAGCTACTCTTCACACAGGAAGCATGAGGAAAATGTATTGCTTGTGTGTGTTTTCTTTCTTTGGTCAACGCTTCCTCTTTTACAATTCCCTAAAACAACGGTTAAAACAGTGAAATACAAACGTGTATGGCCTTCATGAAACTCTAAATTCTGAAAGGCAGGATCCTGAAAATGTTTATCCCTATCATCTAGACTAAAGCCCCTGCTTAGGTTGGTCTGCTACCTGTTTTGTAAATAAAGTTGTATTGGCACAATCTATACCCATTCATTTATGTTTTGTCTGTGACTGTTTTTTGCACTATAATGGCAGGAGTGAATAACTGTGACAGAGACCATGTCGCCTGCAAATCTTAAAGTATTTACTCTTTTGTCCTTAACAGGAAAAGGTTGCCAACACAGATTAGGAGTTTAAAAAAATTTTTGTTAAATAAGTGAGTAAATGGAGATTATCACCAATACTGAGGAACATCTTGAGTCTAAGTTAAAATCGTGTTTGCTAAATTATGTTTTTGTGTAAAAAATGAGTCAAGAGATAGTTCGTTATTTATCTACTGAAAATACAAAATGGCATGCTTTGCTTGATTTAATCATCTTAAATAACTGGCTATAGTAGCTTTTGTTTCTTTGTAGGTCATTTTAGAAATGAACAATTTTGAGTGTTTTAATAGTTTTACGAAATTGTTAATTCATTTTTGTATCATATGAACTAAGTGTTCCTGAAATGTGTTATTAAGTGTATTAGTCCTATGAAGAAATAGTAATAATTTCTTGACATACAACTCACATAATCAAGTGAGAAGAAAGGGATTTTTTCCTAATAGAGTTTATTTTTTGAAGCAGCTTTAGATTCAGAGCAAAACCGAACAGAAGAGACAGATATTTCTCTATCCTTACACATGCATGGCCTCCTCCACTATAAATATACCCCACCAGAGTGGTACATTTGTTACAACTGATGAACTTACACCAGTGCTCACCCAAAGTCCATAGTTAACATTAGGGTTCACTCTTGGTGCTGTATATTCTGTACAGTTTGACATATATAATATGGCTTATGTCTGCCATTATAATATCACACAGAATAGTTTCACTGCCCTAAAAAGTCCTCTATGCTCTGCCTATTTATCTTTACCACCCCTACCCCCCATCACCACCCTTAACCCCTGACAACCACAGATCTTTTTACTATCTCCATAGTTTTGCCTTTTCCAAATTCACACATTTTTTAGCCTTTTCAGATTGGCTTCTTTCCCTTAGTAATATGCATTTAAAGTTCCTCCATGTCTTTTCATGACTTAATAGCTCATTTCTTTTTAGTACTGAGTAACCTTCCATTGTCTGGATGTAACACAGTTTATCCATTCACCAGAGGAAGGACATCTTGGTTGCTTCCATTTATGGTAGTGATGAATAGCAGTGCTGTAAACATGTGGATGAGGGGTTTTGCATAAGCATAAGTTTTCAACTCATATGGATATATTCTAAGAAGTGCTATTGCTGGATTGCATGGTAAGATTATGTTTAATTTTGTATGAAACTGCCAAATCGTGTTCCAAAATGTCTGTACCACTTTACATTTCTACCAGCAATGAATGATAGTCCAGCATTTGGTGTTGTCAATACCAGGCTTCAATACTATTTTATTTCAATACTCTTTGTTTTGGATTTTCACCATTCTAAAAGGCGGGGTTTTGTTTTTAACTATAAGATGTTGCAATGCTTTCAAAAATTTAAAAGTAAACTCCTTTCAACATTTGGGGGTATAGTAGAATATACAAAATTTCTCAAAATAAATTGATCACTGAAATATTTCACTGTGAGATAGCTTATAAAATGAATGTCCCTGGGCAACTATGATAGCATTATATCTCTGGTACCTAGCATGATGCCTGGCACATAGCTGCTGTCTGTGGATATTTGCTGAATAAATGAATATGTGAGATTGGAGCTCATGGGGAGATCTGGGTTGGCTGAAGCTTGAATGAATTCAGATACAGGTCATAAGCTTGGGCCTGCTTACTGAAAAAGGAGCCAGCACCCGTGTGCAAGAAAAGTCCCAAAGCTTAAGCCGAAGATATTATATAAATATGCAATTTTAATAATACAGGTTAATTAAATAGTTAATTCTAGCATTAAAATAGATACACATATGAGACCAACAATTGTTTTTTTTGTGTGTGTGAGTCCATATATTTGGCCAGTACCTCACAATAATGCAGTTTTGTTTGGCAGCCAGTAATTGCTGATCATAGTTTTCTTTGTCAGAGCTGTTATCAAACTGTGCTATTAAAAGAGATTTATTTGATTAGATCTGGGTTGATCTGTAACAAATAAGCAGTCTAAGCTGTTGTCTAACATACAGAAATTTGGAGAGACTTTCCTTTATCCTCTTGGTTTAAGCCACAGTTTATCAAATTTTGAATATGGTCTGAGCCAGCCTTCCAAGTGCATCTCATACAATTACCTATTTAAGTAATGTTTTATATTGAAGATAGAACTTATATAACTTTATATTTGGCTTCATATATTTATTTAACATAGCGTTTTTTTTAACTTAAACTTATTTTCCAGTTCTATTCTAAATAGCAAATTTATGGCATCGCATTTTACAAAATGGGGAAGCTAAATTCCAGAGCAGGTTTCGATACTATTTTAACACTAAGAATATAAAATAGAACAGTGTTTAAGAATTAAATATTAATCTGTCTTTTAAGCCAAATTTAAGGATTTAATGTTATGGTTTCTAATTTGTATATAGTTTTTAAAATTTTTATGGTAACAGACATGTCATGATTATTTCCCCTATCAGTGTTGAAAAATTCTGAAATGATTTAGCCTTTTTGTTCCTGTTCAAGTTGTTAAGAGAGTTTTGGAAATACTCATTTCTGTTTGGAAAAACTTTACAAGTACATTAACCATAATAAAATGTAATCAAAGTTTTTAAATTCTACAGTTCCTGCTGGAATGTGAATTTCCAGGGATGCAATTTTAATTTTCATAATTCTTGTCATATTAACATACAATATTAGGACATTTTCAAAATACACATTTAAAAAAAAATCTGGAGTAAAAGTCTGACTTGGTATATGGAGGCCATAAAAAGTCTTAGAATTTTTAAATACACAATATGCAGGGGATATAAGGTAAAGTTTAAAAAATAGTTCCGCATATAACATTTAGCAAAAGTGATTTGTAAATCACTTTTTTAGGACCCTTGTTCTGTTTTCTCAAGGGGATAATGCTATGAATGTTTTTGGTTGCACTAGTCCCACAGGCTTCTACAATCCATATTAAATAACTAATTGCCAGGAGAAATGTGGCTAGGGATAAGGTCAGAGAGGTAGAGATACGACTATTGGTGATGGTGATGGGGGATTTTATGTGCCATGATCAAATCTGAAAAATATGCTGTAAAAATGGGAATCACTAAATTGTCAGGAGAACTGAATTAGTTGGACATGGCTTTAAAAAATATGTTTGTATGGAGACTGTTGCATGTAGGTAAGGCTGAAGTTTGGGATGACAAATTAGGTATCTATGACAAGGTTCCAGAAACTTCATGACAGCCCAAACTCTATAATAATTCAAAGTATACACAGTGCTGAGGGAGTCCCCAAATAATTAGTGAGAAAGAAAGCAATTGAGGAGGAAAAGCAATTTCAAAGGAGGAAGGTGGTAGAAGAATGCAATGCAAGGAGTGAATAATAAAAGAAACTGTAGGTAGCCAAGACTGAAAAATAGATATGGGAGAGAAAAAAACAGGCCACACTCTCCTGGGAGAAAGAATAAAGGAAGAAGTTATGGGGAAGAGACACTGAATCAGGAAGTTCTCCTAATAAAGGACCACACAAAACTGATTCTCACAAATGGAAAGTTACCTGCAAATTTTGACAGACAGTTGGTATTTCTATAATTGTAAGCAAGATCTTTAGGTTTCAGGAAGTGGCTGTATGAATGCTACATCAATAAAGAAAATTTAAAGTTATTCAGGTTTTGTTAAAAATTAATATCCAACACCCAACTTACATATAATTTTAGAAGAAAAATATAATTCTATATGTAGAAATTCTTCTAGTTCTTGCTTTATGACCTTGCCTATTTAATTGTGTGGCTTTCATATATGAAAACGTTACCTGTGAAATTAGTGAATCCAGAATGATGACTTTTAGAGTCTCTCATAAGTATGGCTCCATGCCTAATTTAGGATCCACTGCTCAACCATGACACTGTGAATAAGTACCACATAGTAGGCTTTGGATTATTTCACATGTAGGTGAATTTGTTGGTATATATCTGTATGATGTGATGATATGCTGAGCTGGAGATAATCAGTCATATTTCTATCTTCTTTTCTTATTAAAAAGAATGAAACAGAGACAGATTTAAGATACTTTTTACTGATATTCTCATTTCTGGATCTAGTCCAGTTAACTCTTATTTATTTAAGCTGATGTGTTAGACTAATTTGGGAAAATAATCAAAGACGACATATACAATGATTCACATACTGAGTATCTTATCTGACTCAGCCATGAATCCATTTGAAACTATGAGAATAATGTACTTTCCCATACATGAACTTAACTGAACATAAAAGACACATGACCCTTGATAATACACTCATATATGAATTAATTGTGCACTTTCATTAGCAACTGTTCACATACTGGCTCAGCTATAATTTACATTCTCAAATGTCAGACTAACTGGGAATCCAACTGTACTGGATCTGTAGCCCATCTCAGTATGGTTTGTGTAGAACTTGATGGGGTTTTGGTGACTTGTAACAATATAAAACCAAACAGCAATGGTTACAGTAGTAACATGGATGCTACATCTCTTGCTGGGTACCATTAGATCTTTTTAAGACTATTCCAAATTTATCTTTTGGGCTTTCCTTAAATTAGATTCATATTATTAGAGCACTTCCCCCTTATTTTATTTAAGAGCTGCTTCAATGCTCTTTACAGCATTGTATTATTTTTAATTTAATTTTTATTTTTTGAAGTAAAATTTGTATATATATTATATTAGTTTCTGGTGTACAACGTAATAATTTGATATTTGTATACTTCCAAAGTGATCACCACAATGAATCTAGTTATTATGTGTAGCCCTATCATTGACTCTTTTCCACCCATCTCACCCACCACCCCCAATGCCTTTCCCCTCTGGAAACACAAGTCTATTCTCTGTATCTGTGAATTTTGTTTTTTCATTTGTTTTGTTTTTGAGATTCCACATAGAAGTGAAATTATATGGTATTTGTCTTTGTCTCTCTGACTTATTTCATTTAGCTTAATACTTTCAATGTCCTTTCATATTGTTGTACATGTCTGAGTAGTATACCATTGTGTATATGTACATATATCACATCCTTTATACATTCATCCATCAAGGGGCACTCAGTTGTTTTCATATCTTGGCTATTGTGAATAATGCTAGAATAAACATAGGGGTGCATATATCTTCTCAACTTATTGTTTTTGCTTTCTTGGGATAAATATCAATAAGTGGAATAGGTGGATCATATGGTAGCTTTATTTTTAATATTTTGAATGTTCTCTATACTGTGTTCCATAATGGCTGCAACAACTTACATTCCCACAAACATTTTCATTTAGAGTGATTTTTGATAGACATGTACTTATTGCCAATTTGTTGACTGTTTTCTGGCAATTTTTGTAATTCCTTTCTGCTGTTAGTTCTCTTGTTCTTTTTCTTTGTGGTATGGTGATTTTCTTTAGTCTTATGTTTAGATTCCTATCCCATTATCTTTTGTGTATCTACTATATGTTTTTGCTTTGTGGTTACCATGTAGTTCATATATAACATCATATATATATCATCATATATATATATATATATATATTTATAAGTTGATATTAACTTAAACTAGAATGCATTCTATAAACTCTACATTTTTGCTTCCCCTGTCCTATGTTTTTGATGTTATATTTTACACCTTTTTATTTTGCCTATTCCTTAATTAATGATTATAGTTATAGTTACTTTTACTACTTCTGTCTTTTAGCCTTCACACTACCTTTATAAATCAATCTACTACTACCTATACCATATGCTTCCCTTTACAGATGAAATTTTTACTTTCCTATTTTCCTGTTATTAGTTAGTGCCTTTTCAGGTTAAAGGAGTCCTTTTAACATTTCTTGTAAGGCAGGTTTAGTGGTGATGCACTCATTTAGCTTTTGTTTTTCTGGAAAACTCTCTTTCCTCCAAATCTGATCAATAACCTTGTTGGGGAGAGTATTCTTTTTGGAAGTTTTTTTCTTGAAGCCCTTTGAATATACCATGCTACCCTCTTCTAGTTTGCAACATTTCTGCTGAAAAATCAATTGATTGTCTTATATGAGCTCCCTTTTGCATAAGAAGTTATTTTCTCGCTTCTTTTAAGATTTTCTCTTTAACTTCTGACATTTTAATTGTGTGTCTTGATGTGCATCTCCTTAGGTTAACCTTATTCAGAACTCTCTGTGCTTCCTGGATCTGGATGTCTGTTTCCTTCTCCAGGTTAGGGAAGTTTTAAGCCATTGTTTCTTCAAGTATGTTTTCTGCCCATTTTTCTCTCTCTTCCTCTGGGACCCCTGATAACATGGATGTTATTCTGCTTGAAATTGTCTCATAGGTTCCTTAAGCTATCTTCATTTTTAAAAATTCTTTTTACTTTTGGCTGCTCTGTTTGGGAGAGTTCCACTGCCCTATCTTCCAAGTTCCTAATCTGTTTTTCTGCTTCATTCAGTCTGCTGTTGAACTTCTCTGGTATATTTTTCAGTTATTGTATTCTTCAATTTGATGACTTCTGTTTGGTATTTTATTATATTTTCTATCTCTGTTGAAGTTCTCACTATGTTCATCCACTCTTCAAGTGTGATGAATAAGATTATGAATATTCCTTTGAGTTCTTTCTCGTCGATTACTTATCTATTTCATTAGTCTTTTTCTAAGATTTTGCTTTGTTCTTTCATTTGGAACATATTTCTCTGTTTCCTCATTCTGCCTGACTCTCTGTTCTATGTGTTAGGAGAAACAGGTACCCCTCTCAGTCTTGAAGGGGCATACTTGTGTAGGAGATGAAAGTTATTGTTCAATTTTGTCCTAGCTTTTGATTGTCTCTTATACCTTTTTTATTGCCAACATAGCCTGATTCACTCTTAATAGGTTCCAGTTGTTGAGAGTGTGCCAAGACCTGCCAATGTGTTCCAAAGAGTGTGATATCAGTCAACACCTGGCTTCAGGATAATTGGAAGCCAGGTCCTCAGGTAACAGATTTTAAAGTATGCAAATTTATACAGTCTTGTGGAACGACAATTGTAAATTCTGCTGACCTCCAGACCAAAGGATCTGGTTATTTCCCCAGGGGATGTTGCAAACAGTGGGGCTTCAGATGAGTATTTAAGCTTTTTTCTAGGAGGTGCCCATGAGCTCTTTTGAGGTCAAGGCAGGGGTCATAAACCATGTTTCTCTGCCTCTATTCTTTGTGAATGTCTACTTACCCTTAAGCCTGAAGCTTCTCCATCAGTTTAAAGCTCCAAGACAAGTAGATGAACCTTTTCACAAGCAGACTGGAGGTGTTTTTCAGTTTGCTGTCTGTGTAGTGCCCTGGGTGTGTTATCCTGTTCAGAATTTCTGACTGCTACAGTCCCATGAGGCCTAGAACACAATTTCCTCTGTTCACGAGGGCCAGGCAATAAGGGAGAATCCTCTGTGTGGACTGCATTCACCCACCAGCTTTTGTGACCCACCAGTAAGGTTATTACAGGAGAGTTCTGAAGGCAGACCCTATGTGTAAGGTTATTACACATGGTGTACACTTGAGGTTGTACTGAGGGTGTGTCCATGTGGGCCCACTTGCCCTAGAGAATTAGCAGGATAGTGGTAAAATGGTGTTAACCAGTGCCTTGTCTCCAAAGTCTCAGCTGGTCCCCGTCCCTCCAGCAGATGCTTTTAAGATTAGTAAATGACTCTCTTTCACATATAACCCTGTCACCTCTCACACTTTGCCCTGGGTTCTGAAACAAATGAGTCCACCTAAGAGCCCCTCAAAAGCAGTATCTTAAATCCCCACAAGGCCTTTGATCTCCTAAATATAACCCCATTGCTTTACAAACTAGATTCTTTTCTGCCTTATCTCTTCAAAGCAGGGTTCTGAGGGTTGGGGTGCCTGATATGGGGACCCTGATACAAGGCCCTTACTCCTCAGAAAAAGGCTCCAAACCAATGCTTTCCCTCCTTATTTTGGGTCACGACACTGGGGTGGTGTTTCTGGTGAGACTGAATCTCTGTCTCTCCTACCTATCTCTGTGTGACCATTTTATCCTTTTTGAAGAGAGATGTTCAGCTAGTTTTCAGTTATTTACAGTAGAATTATTCGATATGTAGCTATAGATTTCATGTGTCTGTGGGAAGAGGTCAGTTCAGAGTCTTCTATACTGCGTTCTTGGACCTCTCCATAGGTATGTATTATTAATGTTTATTGTTAAAGGCAGACATTTACTACTGTGTAAGATATTTTGACAATAAAATCAAAATAGATTAAAGGGGTTCTTAGTAAAGAATAACATTAAATAACTTAAATACAAGTTACTTAAATACAATATAAGTAACTTAAATACAAATTTGACTCTAGCTTTACACTCTCTTCTAAGTCTCCCAGGCAGAAGTCAGGAAGTGGGAAATGGCAAAGTTCTATGTATTGTGAATTGGTAGCATCATTACCAGGAGGAAAGAAAAGGTTATGAGATTTTCATATTTCTGCCAAGATTTACAAACCTACTCCCTCAAATTTACTATAATATACATTTGAATCCACCAGGATTAATCCAAGGATGCCATTTATTCCGATGTATTTTAACAACCCTAAGGACCCCAAATCTGAGATTTCTCCCATGACCTAGACACTTAGACTTCAGGATTTTTCTTAATCTTACCCAATCTCACAATACTCCCTGGTTCACAAAACTTCCAATGTGTCCTTTGAGTATTTATTGTCTGCCATGTACAAAATCCCCTATACCTTCAAACCCTTCTTTGAACTTTCCTTTCATTATGTTCTAAACCTATTCTGAATGAGTAGATGAAAGAGAGTAAGAGGCTTAGGAATTCACACAATATGGTGGGCAAATTTTTCCTTCTTCATTAATTTTTTCCTTGTAAATTCTTTGTTTAAATGAAATGAGGCTCTTATTTTGTGGCCCTATATAGATGCAAAATGTTAAAGTATTGGTTGAAGCAGTATAGATAATTTTGTTTGGACAATTTGGGTATATTTAACATGTTTTGAAAACCAATAGTTTAAACAAATTGGCTTCACAAGAAAAAGCTTAAAGAAGATATTTTCATATTTCATTAACTTCCGTATCTAACCTATAGAAGTTAATCTTTAGGGAATGGCTTAGCAATGATATACAACTCTTTGGAGCAGTATTTATTTTGAGGGTGCTAAATCATGTTTCCTTGTTTTCACTATGGAGATGTGGGCCAGATCTAATTTGGAACACAATAGATTTAGGCTTATTATTAAGAAATCCAAAAACTGCATATATAGAGAATTGATCCTGCTGAATATTAAAAATACTAGATCAGTCATAGTATATAAAACCAAAACCTAATTAAAAAAAAGCCATATACATGATTGATAAAATTTAAACTGTTGAATCCCACCCTTGTAGAACTTGGAGCCCAGAATGTTTAGAACATCGATTAGTAACTATGTTAAAGAATAAGCAAAACTTCCTTCTTGGGAAATAAAAAAACCAAACCCTTCCTGAAGGATTTTCCAAGCAAGCAATAATTTAGAAATCCAGAATAATATCTACCTGAGAGCAGAAAGTCAAGGTGTGTAATTGGGCCGTTCAAAGGAATCAAGGGGGATGTTGGTAACGCATTCCCTGGAGTCACGTGGATTGCACAGTTCACGATATGATGGACTGAACACAGCAAGGGTCCACTTTTGTTCTGTAAAACAGTCTGCCAAAGTGCTCAACATTAAGCAAGAGAGTTATTTTATCAGCGACATTATCTTACAAAAATCATCAGTTTGCTCTTACATGAGCTGAAAGCCCTTGTAAGTCTTTCTGGTGGATGCAGTTTAGCCAACTGAGAAGTTGACAGTCGCTCCAGCAGCATGAAGTGGATGGTGGATAAATGAGTCAGACTGGTGCCTTCAGCAAATTCTAGCTAACTATTCAGTTATAATTAGTGTTTTGGAATCACCATCCATGTTTGACACTGACAGGGAGATGTGTCAATGTTTTTTCTTTAGAAAAAGACCTGTCTTTTTTTTTGTCATAGGTAAAATGTGTGTGCAAAGATCCTGTCACTCATGAAATCTTTGGATCTGATGGTCAGAGAACTTCAGGTATTTTCAGGCTGTTAATGAATAGGGATTCATATTCACATCTTGGACCTGCAGTCATATGTCACAGTTAATGTGTGCTGAGTATTACAGTGTGTTCCAGAAGAACATACAAGACACTCCTATAGTAACACCTGACAGTCCCTTCAAAACCAGTGAGAATCAAGAGCCTGACGTGGTTTCCTATGTGATTCCAATTCAACTGACTGAGAAGTGAATACTTCAGTCAGCCTAGGTTAACATGACATTTTTTTTAGCATTGTAAAGCTAATACCTTCAGTAAAAGTTGGGATATATTGCTGAGCAATGTCACCCAACTGTTATAGTTTCTTCATCAATTTTCTATCATTTATGCATCTGTAATACACACACACACACACACAGTTTTCTCAGGCTTACTTTTATTACTTAATGCCAGAAGCCAAAATAGATAAGAATTTGCCTCTGCCACTGAGCAAAGAATCTGTTGTATGCAAAAGTAATTTGACAGGTTTATTACTATGATTAGTAAGAACTGTTATGGAAGGGGGAATAAAAACCCTTACACAGCTCACTGTTTTGCCTATAGATGGAATGTGATAATGGTGGTTAATCTTTTGTGCCAATCTGGCTGGGCCACTGTATCCAGATCTTTGGTCAAATATTGTTCTGGCTATTTCTATGAAGGTGTTTTTTGGATGAGATTAACACTTAACTTGGTGGGTTTTTTTAATTTTGCTATTATTAATATACAATTACATGAGCAACATTATGGTTACTAGACTCCCCCTATTATCAAGTCTCCACCACATACCCCATTGTAGTCACTGTCCATCAGCATAGTAAGATGGTATAGAAACACTACTTGTCTTCTCTGTGTTATACTGCCTTCCCCTATATCCCCCTACCCCACCCCCACCCTGCTACATTATGTGTGCTAATTGTAATAGCCCTTTTTCCCCCTTATCCCTCCTTTCCCACCCATCTTCCCCAGTGCCTTTCCCTTTGGTAACTGTTAGTCCATTCTTGGGTGGTTTTTGAGAAGAAAAGGTTGTCCTCCATAAATGTCGGGGGGACTTACTGAAAGCATTAAGAGAACACAGACTGACCTCCCCTCTTGAAGAAGGAATTCCACGAGAAGACTGCCTTTGGGCTTGAACTGCAACTCTTCCCCCAGTCTCCAGCCTGCCAGCCTCCTTTGCAGATTCTGGACTTGCCTTCATAATCATGTGCAACAATTTCTTAAAATTTTTCTCTCTCACAGCTCACACACACATCCGATTGTTGTGTTTCTCTGGAGAACATTAATTAGAACATAGAGTTCCTGAGTATATGAAAAACATGGATCTGTGTATGAACCTTTTATACGATGCCACCAGTGTTCATACCACTATAGACTTAAGCTAACAATAGATTGGGTTTATAGATATGGCTCTAGAGTTTAGATTGAATGAGGAGAAGCAGAGATTGAAAATGTTGTAAGATAGAAAGTTTATATGGAAAGCAGATGAAGAGCAAGTGACCTAAATGTTCAGTGGGAGATAAAAAAAGAGCAAGAAGAATGGGGAAGAAAAAGATGATCTGAAC
Source organism: Smutsia gigantea (assembly GCA_032199065.1). Lineage (NCBI taxonomy): Eukaryota > Metazoa > Chordata > Mammalia > Pholidota > Manidae > Smutsia > Smutsia gigantea. The sequence continues at coordinate 12,333 of JAVSCE010013331.1, forward strand.
TTCTCTTAGGCACTGAAGACCCATTTCAACCATGTCTCCAAACCTGCGTATTTACCTAGAACACAGTACCATTTGCATCAAGGACAGGTTCCTGAGACTCAAAAGAGGGACATGTTGGTCCTCTTTTTGAACTGAATGTAGAAGCAACTAAGATAAAATAATATGATTCCCACAAAGCTTACCAGGGAATACTCCTGTCTGGAAAGAGAAAACATTAGGAAAATCCAGTAGTGATCATATTCCATATTTTTAATGTGGACTTTATATGAATTTTCAGTATTGATCAATGACTACTTGTATATAGACTGGAGTTTGAATAAACAAATGCAAAATATAAATTTTCTTCTCTCCTTATTGATAAAGATAGGTAATTAGCACTTAAAAAAAATAAATTCTCCTTGAAAAAAATTTAAAATGAAGCACAAAAATTTTCAGAAATCAGCAAGTGCTAGATGACCGCTGTCCTTAATACAGCCTCTTTTGAGAATAGCAACAATTACTCAAGTCTGTAAATGATTAAGTTACTTTGTACTTGTTTATATTTTTTAATTTCAGCTTTACTGAGGTACAATTAACACGTAACATTACAAGATACTTGGGTTGCCCATAGTGGTGATTTGCTTATGTAATAATTTTATAGACTGGATAACTGCTCTTATTAAGGCTGAATAATGAAGCTTAAAGACATAATTTTACAGCATGGTTCTAGTTCCCCCAAGAAGGACTTACAATCATGTGTTTTGACCAATCATTTCTCCTTAATTGAAATATAGAGACACACTTAAAATAACAGTATACAATTCTATGAATTATCATTTTAAAAACCCACATTTCATTTTTTAACATAGTTTTTCAATTCCCTGAGCATCATTTATTGAAAAGACAAGCTTTACACTGCCATCTTTGTTATCAAATAAATCCTTTTTTTATTAAATGGGCCATTTATCTCTTTTCTATTTAATTTGGTCTATTTGTCCATCTTTGTGCCAATGCCACTGTCTGACTTATTAGCAAGTTTCTTCTTGTTCTTCTTCAAATCTGTCTTGACTGTCTTGGCCATTTATAATTCCACTTAAAACTTCGTATGAGCTTCTCAATTTCTAAATATAGTTGTGCAGTAACTTTGTGGTTCACTGAACCTACATCAATTTGAGGGAGAACTGACTTCTTTTCAATATTCACTCTTTCAATATGTAGGCAATTGTCTTTTCGTCTTTTATATCAGTCTTTAATCTCTGTCAGCACATTTTACTGTAACTTTTACAGTTTCATATATCTTTGCTACATGTTTTTCTAAATAGGAGACAATTTTATGCTATTATAAATATTATCTTTTTATTATTTTTTAATCACCATTGGCTGGTGTATATAAATACATTTTAATATTCCATATTGATATTTTATTTAGCAAATTTGCTAAATTTTTATTTTAAAGTATCAGTAGTTCATTTGAATTTTCTACATAATATTTCACCTACTAATAATAAGATTATTTCTTCCTTTGCACTTTTATAACTTTCATCTTTTTTCTTGTCTTATACTAGCTAAAATCTCCTATCATGTGTTTAATAGAAATGTCGGAGAGATAATTTTCAACATTTTGCTATTGAGTAAGATGTTAGCAACACTATTTATTTTTGTTTGTAACCACTCTATCAGAATGAGGATGTTCCCCTTTGTCCTACATTGTTAATGATAATAATAGTGTTGTTTTTATTAATTGGCCATTATTTGTATTATTATCACTAAGGGGTATTGAATTTTATCAAACAAGTGGCTTCCTGTAAAACTACACAGAAACTAGCTTCAGCCCAGTGCATAGTGCTGGCCACTGCCAAGGGGAACACACACGGTGACCTTCCGCCCTGTCTGATCATAGGCAGGTGCTTCCGAAGCATGAACTCTGAAGAATCCTGATACTACTTTACCACATCCTAACGCTACAACCCAAGACTTTGACTTATCCCAGTGGAGGGTTTGGTCTTCCTATCGACCATGTACACTCTGTTGAGAGAAGAGGGCTGATGATATTTCTGTGTTATTTTCCTATGCTACCCTGGTCAGATCCTGTGAGCTACACAAGGGGGCCATTGCTCCTTTCACCATGAGCTTCTTTTCATACATGCTGCTCCGATGGGCTGGGGTGTGTGCTGCTTGCTCCATTTACTCTTAAAGACATCCTTTTAAAAGATTTTTGAATTCAGTGTCCTACTAATTTCTTCAGTGTGTTTTCCTGTATTCATGTGTGAGATTTGCATAATTAATTTTTCTACTTGTCTTTTTATATCAAGATTACACTAGCCTAAAACAAAAAATTTTTAGAGGATAAGTTAATTTGTTATACATAATAGACACTCTATGGCATTGGAACTTGGTTTTCTTGTGAATCTGGTTTAGAAAGGCTGCCATAAATTTTAAGTTACTTGCTATTAGTATACCTGTACTGTATCTTTTATTTGTTTGTTTGCTTTTGGTGTGATATATTTTCCTATCCTTATACACTCAGTCTTTCTTTGTCTTTATATTTAAGATGGTCTCTGGTGACAAATTTTCTATTTTTATTGGTTTTAAATATATTTATTTGCATCGTTTTTGAAGAATACTTACTTTCTCTATGTATAGAATCCTATGATGGCAATTATTTTCTTTCAGAAGGTGAAAATTAATTTTCATTGTTTCTATTGAGGATACAGTTGCTGCTTTGATTTTTTTTCCTTCAATGTCTTTTTTTACCTGTTTTGAAGATTTTTTGTTTTTGTTTTTGTGTTTTTTTTAAATCAGCTTTATATTACATGCTTAGCTGTTCTTTGTTGTTTTTTCTTATGTATTTGTTTCATCCTGATTAATATTATTTCCTTAGTATGTGGGTTGATAATCTTTGTCAATTTTGAAATACTCACTGTCTCATCAAATATTGCTTTACCTTATGTTTCCTCTCCTCTAATTCTAAGATTTTAATTGCAAGTATGAGAGAACTCCTTACTCTATTCTTTAAGTTGCTTAATCTATTTTTTTTCTGTGTAATTTTTTCATTCCATGCTACATCATAAATATTTTCTTCTGAGCTATGTTTCAGTTCAATAAATCTTTCTTCATGTGTGTGTAATCTGTTTTGAAATCCAATCATTAAGGACCTTGGTCTACTATTTCTACTCTTTTATTATTTCATTTTTCACTGAAACTTTCAAGCATGTATTTTATTAAGCATGTTTAATTAAGAGTCAGCTTCTGATAACTCCAGTTTCTGGCCTAACACCTTTGTGATCTGTTCTAATTGTGTTTTGTATCTCTAGGTTTTCAATAACAGGGTCTTGCTTGAGTGCATACTTGGTTCTTTTTTTATTGGAGGGTGGAAGTTGTATTTGAAGAAAAATATGAAGATACTGTGATGGCTAGGGTGATGTTATGTTCCTTACAAAGGACTTAAAATTTCATCCTCTAGATGGGATAGATGTCCCTGGAAATTCCAATTCAATTTTAACTAATGAGATTATGTGAGGATGGATTTCTTTGCCAGGAGAGCTAACCTGTTACTTGCTCACCTTTAATACTGTGGCAATCCCTTTTGAATCCTTTTCCAAACTGTAGGGCTTATCAGCCCCCTCCCCACTTTACAAGATGTTAGACTTAAATTTTTATTTATCTAACCCTGCAAGAATAACAATAACTCTGCCTATCTTTTCTCTTTCTTCTTCTAGATTGGAAAAGACCCAATCTTATGGAGAAATTTAAGTTGCCTCAAATGTGAAGCTCATGATTCTGGTATTCTACATAGAATTCTATGCTGGCAATTATTTTCTTTTAGAAAGTGAAAACTCTTCAATTCCATCATTTCTATTGAGGTTTAAGTTGTTGCTAAATTATTTCCCTTTGAACGTGTATTTTTTGTAATCTGTTTTAAAGATTATTATTATTATTTTATCAGTTTTATATTACATGCTGCTCTTCTCAGTTCTGGGACCCCCACAATTTTTTACTAAGTTAGTTCTCTCTCTTATACCTTAAATAAATGCTATTATCTTGTTTTCCTGATTTTACAGTTGTTGTCAGTTACAGAATTGGTTTGCATTTCCTTTCCTGCAGTCACTGAAACTGACAATCCTATATGTACTTAAAAAGTATGTCTCCCTTTTAGGACATGGATTTATATAAACCATCTTGGTATTTCCTGGTTTATATTAACACATCTGTTTAAACTTAACCACTAAATAAAATTCCTAGATAATTAAACAGACTTACAAACAATAATGATAGTAACAATAGCTAATGGTTTTTGGGCAGTTTCTTGTGCCAAGTTGCTCACAAGATACAAATACTTTAATATTATTATTACCTAACTTGTTAGTTATATTGTTATTATTCTCATTTGACTGGTGAAAACTGTAGTCCAGAGAAGCAGACTGGCAACTGAATCCAGCATTTTTGTTTCCCAAGCTGTCATATTGAGATATACTCACATTTTCTGAAAGCTATTGATGTAAACACAGATACACAGACACATGTGTTGTACACACACATCGACTGTTATAGTTAAATTGTGATAGGCACTAGGAATTTACCATAAGAATACAGCAGCCCAGTTTGAAAAAGATGGATGCACCCCTATGTTTATCGCAGCACTATTTACAATAGCCAAGAAATGGAAGCAACCTAAGTGTCCATCCGTAGATGAATGGATAAAGAAGATGTGGTACATATACACAATGGAATATTATTCAGCCATAAGAAGAAAACAAATCCTACCATTTGCAACAGCATGGATGGAGCTTGAGGGTGAAATAAGCTCAGTGAAATAAGCCAGGAGGAAAAAGACAGGTATCAAATGATTTCACTTATCTGTGGAATATAAGAACAAAGAAAAAATTGAAGGAACAAAAGAGCAGCAGACTCACAGAATCCAAGAACGGACTAATAGTTACCAAAGAGAAAGGGACTGGGGAAGATGGGTGGGAAGGGAGGGATAAGAGGGAAAAAGGGGCATTATGATTAGCAGATGTAATGTTGGGGGGGCACAGGGAGGGCAGTACAACTCAGAGAAGACAAGTAGTGACTCTATAGCATCTCACTACACTGATGGACAGTGACTGTAATAGGGTTGGTGGGGGGGACTTGATGAAGGGGGTAGTTTAATAATCATAGTATTGCACATGTAATTGTAGATTAATGATCCAAAATAAATTCTTAAAAAAAAGGGAAAAAAATTGTGATAGGCAGACTAGCAATTGCACAAGTCTCCTTTGATAAGACCAAAATTAGGTCCTCTAAACTATTCATTGGAGGGAAAGTTTATTTGAGCTAATAATCACCAACTCCTAACTCTCCCTTTAAATGACACTTTCCTGAGGTTCATTCACATGGAACACTTCCATCGCCATCCTCTCCTGGCCCCTGGGTTTTACGAATCTCCCTTACAAATATCAAAAGACTTGTCTATTTGTGAAAAATTGTTATTTTTATTTCTAATCCATAGCACATGAGAGACAAGCTTGCTTTTTGTGAAAAGGAACTTTTTCTAAATACATACAGAGAACAAAGAAGAATGAATAATGTACAAGAGGCATTAAAATTTACGTGGGCTTAGAAATAACGGATTTCTGTTCCTATAACATTTAAGAAGCCTACTTAAGCCAGAAGCCTCCTTTCTATTCTCCAGTAATGTTATATCAGCCTCAAATGGGTGAAGCCACTTTGCAAGCAATTTAAGCGACTTCAGGTCCTTCTGCCTCCCTTGTTTTCCCTATAGGGTGAGAGCAATCTTTTCTGCAGGGAGCTGGTCAATTGCCCAACTTGTTCTGTCCATAATAACTACACAGGGAAATCATTCCAAACCTGCTGCTGACCCGGGATGCTCCCACTCAGTTCTAGTTTCACTGTGATTGGCAGGCCTGCAGTGTTGATGGAGGGAGCCTCACATACGCAGCTGTAAGAGGCTTATGCTCTCACCATTATTCAAGTGGGGGTGGAGGGGGCTATAACTAGGCAGTTGATGCTGAATCTACATCTCAGCTTCCCAGCTATAGGAGAGTAAAATTTTCCAGTTCACTGGGAATAAATAGGTCCTGGGGAACTGATATAACCAGATTAATTTCATGAGAGACAATTTTATAAGCCTTAATGGAAGTTGTATAATTTTAACTGAGAAAAATAACTGCATGATCAAAATGACCATGCTGCCACACTGTTTCCATCAGCCACACTTTGAAGAATCACAAAAGAGTGAGATTTTTTTCACTGTGTCCTGAACGCTTCAGGATACACGCAGTTGGAAGCTTTTGACCTTCGTGTTCTGACAAAATCAATATAATCTTAGCATTCCAAGACATTCATTATACAGAAGTAACAATTATAATGCGCAATCAGATTTACACTATTTCTGTTTCCTTTCTAGGTAATAAAAAAAAATCATGAGGTCTCTAATTGTCTTTTAGGAAAACATATATTCCTGATTTCTTTTCTTTTTAATTAGCAGTATCATAGAAAGGAAGTCCACTGATTGCACTCTTACAAATCTAATTCTAGGTTGCTGGCTGGTGTAAAAGAATAGAGAAATCTGTCAACTATCCAACTAATTATCTCAGTGTATGACAGCCAAACCAAATAATCCCAGTCCCCAGTGAACATTCTGAACTGAATTGTCTAGATAAGCACCATGCAGATTCAATAAAAATTTGGAGGATATAAATATTTCTGTATTTGTTTCATTAATTCATTAATGCATATACCTCCAAATTGTTCATCCTGGGCTTCCAGAATAATGATCACAGTAAAAAAAATCACAAGAGCAGCATTTATTGACTCCTTAATATGAGCCAGGCAGTGTGATAAGTACTCTCTACGCATTCTCATTTAATTTTACAACAAGTCTAATGTGGTAGGCACTAGTGTACCTGGCATTAAATGGAGCCTGCGGTTCCCAAGTATCTCTTTAACTTTATCTGTGTAAACAGCTTTGCACATATATTACTCAAATAAAATTTCCTATGTGTGATGTGTGGGTTTTTTTTTTTTTGACTCAGTGTTTTTTCTTTCTCTCACAAGCAGATGAATTTCCTGTTAGTCATCTTTTTGGCATTTTTCTGATTCTCATATCCTTCCCTTTTCTCTGATTGCTATCTTGAGTACAATGCCTGTCCCTGATGTGAGTGATGCTGAGAATCATGAATTTATATGTGGTATTCAGAATGTTACATAAAACTTTATTCCTTTATATCTCATGGAAATTGTTATTTCTGTTAACGTCTGAGAAATGAAACATGCTACGGATCATAATGTCTAGTTGTGACAGATTCTGCACATCTGGATAGATAAAGTCATAGGGCACAGAGAATATACGGCATGCAAATAGTTACTTATTTAAGTGATGTCGAGTGTTGACCAAGAATGAGACACTGAGGAATAGTTTCCCTGCAAGTTAAAAAACACCTAGGCACAGAAAATCCCAATTTATTAAAATTAATGAGTAATGGGACACTCAAAAATGATGCAGTGGAAGCTGCATGCCTTTTTCAGCCTGGTGGAAGTGGTCATCTTAAAGGGCTCCCTAGTTGAAGGAAAAGTCATAAAATATTGGAAAATAAACAGAGTTTGAAGTAAGACTGCCCTGGATTCAAACCTAACTTTAATGGTTATTAGCTTTGTGACCTTGGGAAAAGTATTTAATCTTTCTAATTGCAAAAGAAAGGTAATAATGCATCTGTCCTCTGCTTAACATCCTTAATCTGTTTCAGGGAAACATGGTTTGCTGCTGTGTCTTCGCAGAAAACACTGTTTCTTCCTCCTTAGACACTGCATTGCTTGATCTCTCTAGCAAAGTCCTCCATAACAGTAAATTATTTTTATCGAAACAAATAAAAAGTAAATTGTGTAACAGAAACAAGATGTCTTGCATTTTCACCTTGGTGGAGGAAGCAGAGGGAAGACTGGGACTGGAGGAAATGCAACAAAAGGACTATTCATTCAGGGTCTCACATCCTAGGGACCCTCTGTTCAGCATCACCATTGTCCCGGTGGACAGGGAAAGGTCTTGATATAAAAACTGCTATTTATGATTTCTTAGCTAAGGCTGTGAGGAAGAGAGCAAGTCAAGGGATGAAGGACTTATACACCAGGCAACTTCAAGGCATCTAAGCTACAAAAAATAAAGGTACACTGAAGATAACTGTTACGGATTTGTAAATCAAATGAGTAAAATAACTGAGACACTAAAAACATACTCAAGTGCATAAACTCTCTTTTGAATGAAAAGTTCAATGAATGTAAATCCAATTATATAGTAGCTAGTCTTTCTATGCCCTCAACAGTCATTTGAATACCAGAAAGTCTCAGCTAAGACTGTTGATTTTAGTATATCATATTCCCATACTTTTATCATATTCTTATGTTAAACTGTGACTAGACAGTATCCTTCAGGTTTTTGGTTTGAGTTGAATATTAAAGCATTTTTCATTTTCCATCAATGTATTCAAGGAGCAGTGAAGAGTCAATAGCTTGTTATGGAATGAAATTTGAAGCTGGGAAAAAAAAAAGTTGAAGCTTGAAGCTAGGAAAAAAAATAGTGTGAAGGAGAAAAGTGCAGTTCAACATGGGGCTGAGAAGCACATAATACAAATGTAATATAGTGGGTTTTTACCATTTATGAATAGGGATGTTGCATAGATAAGTGAATGGAAATGCTGAGATTTCTGGTTGGTTAATCATCTATATCATTATATAGTAACCACTTAAAAATCTTGGTAGAAATGCTCTTCTCAAATATATCTCCATATTTCTGTGGTTTTGGAACTTCTATCAAGAAGATTCCTGGGGATTCACTGTGAAAGCATTCCATTCTCTGTGGGAACATAATAGTATTGCTGGTAATATCATGATCATTTAACATATACCAAATCAAATCTTTGAGGTGAAACATGGAATCAAATGAAATAACTAAAATTCTTGAATATGATGCTATTTGCCAGTGTCATGGTATTTTCCTTTTTTTAAAAAAAAATATCTGGGTCTAAATTTATCTCACTCAGACTAAAACGATGCAAAGTTTGAATGCACGGATTTGTTTTCCAATAAATCAAAGTCTGACAAATAATTGACAGAATAAATGCATATCTGTTCTAGCCTCTTTCTAGAACACATTCAGTTGGTGCCTAGTTGGAAGGAATAATTCTTAGAATGTAAAATCTAAAAGCTTATGAGATATACTAGGTCTCTATATCCCTAAGGTTTTTGGAAATGAAAAGACAAAAAAAAAAGAGGGAAAATATGGTAACAATATTATTGCTTTTTCTTATTCATCCATGACAAAATATTTGTTGATGACACAAAATACAGCAGATTCTATGTGAACAGTAGAGATTAAATGATAAATGAGGTCAAGGTATTGTGAAATAAATCATAAAACATTAAGGAAGTTGGGAAGCAGGTATGCACAATTTCTTCCAACAATCAAAAAGGAAAGGCATTTGAAATTCTGGACTAAACCAAAGTAAAAAGTTTGCATAGTCTGAATATGAAGCCAACAGTAATATAGTGTGATTTCAACATATTAGGGAATGAAGACAGCATTTATCACATAGTAGGTGCTCAATAATTACTTGATGAAAGAAAGAATTAATTCATATAATGAAGAAAAATGTACTTGACCTATATTTTAGGATAATTCTTTTTAAGTAGCAGGGATTTTAAAAATTAGAATAATAGGAAACAATATACACCCAAACATCTAGCTTGTTCTGTAGTGATATTTACATGTAAAAGCAATATAGGTAGTGTTCAATATAAGCAGCTTTTGAATAAAACTTCACAAACAGCATGAAAGGTAAACTTTAGTTACTTAAGAGAATGCATATGTGATCTGCCTTGGAAATGTTGTACTTTTAGGGCCAAGACTCAGTTTCTGTCCCAACTACTTGTTATGTATTTGTAAATGTATAAGTGACAGATGTTTAGATTTGGAAGTGGAGAGTGTAAAGATCTGCAAGAAATTAATAGCCATGGGAATATTCAGCTTACAAAGTTCTTACTGATTTCTGTTCAACATTCATAGACATTAGAAATAGACCAAATAGTAGATTATTAAAATTTCTAAAAATAATTTATAGACTAAGTATAAATATAGAGATTTTTAAAAAAATCACTCTGTATGTAATGATTAATTTACCAAGGAGATGTATGGATATTAAAATATGTATTTAAATAATAATAAAACAAAAGTGAGTTGTAGAAATTTCAGAAAATACAGAAAAAATATATAAAAAGTCACTTTGTAGCCCCTTAAGTCAAAGATTACTATTGCTAATTTCTGACTTTGTTTTCAAATTGTTAAATATATAAATATATTTTAGTTTCCCAAACTTGTAATTGCACCTGTGTATTATTTTTTTCAATGTCAAAATTACATTACATATAACTTCAAAATATCTTCCTCTTTTTCTGATGTTTTACATTTTAATTGCAATTTAACATTATTTTATGATATGGATAAGCCTATTTTTAACTATTACTCTTGAACATTTAGGCTTCAGAACAGTAATTATTTGCTCATTCATTCTACAGAAGTCAGCATACTGGTGTCCATGATTATTGTCTTTACTTAAAATTATATACTTATCTCCTACTTACAGTGTAACTTAAGGCAGAGAACACTGCCTCACAATGTTATGGGAAAAGCATGCCTTGAATTCTTACCAAAATTTTCCGTATCCACGTGGAAGTCTCCCTTTAAAAAAAAATACATAGCATTCAAAATACACACACACACACACACACACACACACATATACATTTGAGACACCACCAAGCCATGGACTTCCACAATGACTTCCTCCCAGATAAATTAGTTTTAATTGTTACTGAATAGCTATACTATTCTTTCAATATAGTAGATGATTATATGTGTAAAAGTTAAATATTACAGTAACAGGATTTTTATACATTGCATTGACAGTCAATACACTTCTCACATAAGAGGTATATATTTTTACATCAAACCATCAGTCCTTTCTGAAAACTGTGACACAAATTTCACTCATGCTAGATTATACTATTTTAATTTATTATCAGATATTATTTTGTTTCTGGTGCATAAATCAAAGCTCTTACACACAATATTATGGTTTACATAACTTTCATTTCTCATGGATCCCCACACAAAGTCCAACTTAGTCTGGGATACAAATGAAGTAATTTAAAATACACTGGTGGCTTCACCATGAGAGTTTTACAGTGAATGAGGAACAGTAGTTTCACAGCTGAGACAAAGCCTAGTTCTTTTACCCATTCCATTATTTTCTAATGTATTTAAGTGGCTTAAGTGTTTGCTTTAAAAAATTGTAAAAATGGAGTAAAACTGCAGATATTGGGAGTATACTATTTTACAGTTAATCAAAAGGTCAGTAGGCCTTTTGTACTAACAAGTCTCATCAGGGTAGTTCATTAACACAACTAAACAAAAACGCATTCTCAGTTTCAGCTATCTATTCATTTTAAGGCACTTTCTGCCTTGCTTAATTAAATTAAATATAGGAGACTTTTCCTGGCTACATAATCAACATGTAAATTAAAATGCACAGGGATCTCCAAAGAATAAAAAAAGTTAATTATTTAATCGGTTTTCCCCTCTATGTATTGGGTTGAGAATTTTTAATTAAAAAGAGAAAAAAAAAGGAAAGGAAATATATCTTTAACATATGTTTATTTCTCTTGTATGACAATGTGACTATAATGAATGTTAAAATGACAACATGGAATAATGAATTTACAGCCCAATTTTAATAATAGGAATGTAGACTAATTAAAAGTTGTCATTTTAATTGGAAAACTTTATTGATGGTGACATGTGTGTTTTCATTAAATACAGAAGTTAGCTTTAAATGATATTTTCTTTTTATAAAAAATGAACATGCATTTATCAAGTGGTTTACCTTTGTGAAAACTGAAAATATTGTTAAGGACCAAAGAGACAAACTGAGAATCCATTTGGCGTTATATTATTAAAGTTCAGGAACAGTTCATTTGGACTTTAATTTGCCATGCATTGAAATTTATGATGGAGTGAGTACAAGGTGTGACTACTGATTTTCTACCTTTGCAATTTCTTCCTGCACAAGATTATTGTGAATAAATTCATTTTCTCATCTGATTTTTCTGACTTCTCAATCTCTTTTGTGTATTCTCAAAATGTCGAGTTGATTTTGAGTTTAAACAAATAAAAGCAATCCCTGGCTTCCCTTTTTCAGTTTGCCTAATCCTGCATAACACAAACCTTTTTATATGAATAGTTCTTAGGCCACTTATTTCTCTCTTGAATGTCACTGCTGTGATTTGACTTAGTGAAATTCACTTTTAATAATGCTTTTGGTTATACAGGGTGGCACATTCAGTTATTCCTCAGTCTTAAGATAATGTTAACTTCAGAGATGTCAACCAATATTAATGACCCACTAAAATGTTTAATCCAACTTTATAAAAACAAGTTCTATTCCAGTGATTCAGAACTGTTTTTAAAGATTCTCAGGGTTTTGTACTATACCAATGTACTTACATACCACTTCTCAGAAAAATAAGATATGTATAAAACATATTTATATGTGGAAAGTTGACTTTTCTACATGCTCTCTGTATTCTGACAATGGAACATTCTAAGTGCTCCTAAATACTAGAAAATCAGGGTCTTAAGTAACATTCATCCAATGATCATTTAAAAATTTGGTGTTATTTTGCTGTTTCTGGGCAAAGACTTAATGAAGATAAGACCTGATTCTACCCTTGAATAACCTACAATGAAAAGAAAATACCAGATTACCAAAAGCTGATGCCTTTTGGGATGGTGGGGAATGAAAAAGAGTCAGAGTTTTCTAAAATTTAGTAATAGTGGTTATCAAGGGGAAATATTAACATAATGACAGGCAAATTTTAGATCATGGTGTTCTTAAAAGGTAAAATAACCCAACTGCATAGTTTAAATGTATACATGTGTTTGTGTATGTGTTATATATATATATATTATGTAACTAAATATATATATTTAATCTTAAAAATACATACTTCTATTATTTATTCCCATTAATAACCCTAGATCTATATATGATTTTCATTTTCACTGTACAGATAATAAAGCAGACATACCAAGAGTTTAAGTAAGTTTACTTGCAGAAGGTCATGCTGCTAATAAACATAATAACTGGGATTTGAACTCTAGTAGTATGGGAACAAATAAGTCTTACATGACAGGGGAAGGAAATAAAATCTTATCATGCAGGAGAGGGGAGTCATTAACTGCTCCCATGCAAAAGAGTGACAAGAACCAATGTTCAGAACTTAAGGACAACTGGGCTAAGGAAAAATGGATGTCTTCAGCCCTGAGAATATGTAATATAGTCACAACAGCCTTATTTAAAAGTTTTTTTTTTACTTAGGGATTGATCTTTGATAATAAAAATCAATTTTTATTAAAAGAACTAAAAAACCAAAGACTGAACAGTGAACAGCCTTACAATGATGCTTGGTTTTGGTAAACTAAGGAGAGTCATTGTAAATGTTTTTGAAAGAATGTAAGCAAAGAAGCAACTGTCTTAGAAAGTATGAAATTTCAAGTTAATGTTGAAGTATTGTGGCTTTTTGTTGTTGTTCATCATTTGTACTTATAAATATTCATTAATGTCTCTAGTTACACATGGAATTAGCCAATGCCATGAAAAGATACTCTGACTTCTTGGTGACTGACCACGTTGAGAAGTGCTTGGGGAAAGAGTGTGGCATTTCTCAATAGAATGTTTGTGCAATTCAAGCTAACAAACAGATCTATATAATATATTGACTGCCAGGAAATTTCCTTCTGCTCTTTTCATTTTTAACAATTAGTCTGGAAGAAGGCAGGGTGATGTCAGGTGGCTCTCTGGGCCTTTAAATTTTCAGATCCAGTGGCTAAGGAGTCAATTACGGAAATTTTCCAATTATACAAGAATCATATAAAAGCCATGGTTTTGCATTATTTACCCAAATAATCAACTTTCTTTAGAATAAAACAGGCAGTTTTGTTCATGAAAAATGTAAACCCCAGCTTCATGCACTATTCATCGTTGTTTCTAAGTGTTTAGCTGCTGTGAAAAGCACCTTCAGCAATAATGCTGGGTGTTGACTGCTGAATGTCAGAAATAATGATCTAGCCTCACTGTAATCTCCGCTGAATGAGGTGTATTTATGTGTCATGTTTAGAAGAATATTTGTGTTGATGAATGATTTTTAAATTAATTATCTAGTACTGCTTGCATTTCATAATATATAAATCATACAAAAATTTACTATTAATACTGTTAAATCCAATTTTATATATCATATCTGAAAAGTAAACTAAAACTGATGTATTTATCAGACTCCTTGTATATTGTTACTAGAATACTGGCACTGCACATAAATGTTTCTCTTTCAGAAGAATTCAATTCAGATTCACTAGTAACAGTGTTATATTTTATAGTTACAGTGATTATGTTATTTTCATATGAAACTTAAGTGTAAACAATATGATATAAACAATTGCCTCTCTGTGCCAGTTAAACAGATCTGTTTACATTGTGGTTCCTTCAGAGATCAGCTTGATCTAAGCCTTTATACAAACTTCTTATATTTGCTTAACATTGTTTAACATATCAGGGTGTACGTAGTCAAATAAAAATTATTTTCTTCTAATTTTTTGTTCAAAACAAACCAATTATATTGCCGTCATACTTTTTTGAGATCTTAAATCTAATGAATATTTACTGTTTTCCTGATTCATTGGCTTTTAAAATGGTAAAACAATGAAAGAGGATACTAAATGTTAGGACATGCTTATCTTGAAAAAGGGAACATATTTAGGTATGAGTATTATCTTTTACTTTCCCACAAACCTAATGTGTGGTATTAGTTGAGGAAAAAACAGTGGCAGTTCATGGGGGAAATTGACATTCTGATTGTGTCTATGAGAACTGGAGAAGTAGAATATGAGAAACAGGACAACGTTTTGGCATGGACTTACCCAGCATGAAATTGTAAACTGATGAAGATAAAAATAAGAATACTTGGTACAAGAATTTCCTGCATTTAAGGAGACACTACTTGAAGAATGGAAGTGTCACCTAGGGTCTTCACTCACTAGAGCCCTGCTGCCTTTTTGGGAAACACCTTTCAATTAATTCTGAGAATCTGAAAGGTGTATTCTGTAGGTAATCACAATTTAGTTCATTGCAGGGTCACCTCACTCTTACTTTCCACTTAGCAAGCCCACTGCCAAAGTCCACTTTTGAAGAAACCTCAGTGTTGACATTGACAAACAAGAGAAAAGCAATGCCCATGACAAGGGCCCCATCTCTGGACACGTGTAGGTATCCCCGGGATACTGGAATGGCACGGAGGGACTGTGAGATGCATCACATACAGGCAACGCTGGGGCAAGGGACATGCACTTTGCCGTATCAGCTGAACTGGTGTGACCGCTCTGCTTGTGTTGAGAGACTCACAATTTGTTTTTCATGGCATTGTTGGTTTTAGTCCTCTAAATCATGTACAGAGATAGATACTGATAAGTGTGTGTGTGTGTGTGTGTGAGAGAGAGACAGAAAAATAGAAACAAAGAGACAGACAGGCAGTGACAGGGTGTATGTTTGTGTATGTGGTGGGTGGTTAAAGGGAGGGTGGAATCCAAAGCAATGAAGGAAATGTGTTGTTTACTTCAGCAGTACCTTGATACAATTATTGGATTAACCACAATTTTCACTTTCCTACAGATAATTCTGATGTATGGGAGAAGGTATCACAAGAAGTCTATTAAGAAAGGCAAAGAAGCAGAAGTTGATCTGTATTTAAGGTTCAGGAAATACTGAAATTAAACTCTTACAACCCATTGCCAGAGGTTTACACATTATCCAAACTAATGCAATGTTGCAGTTCTGAGGCCAAGTTATACAGTCTGCATTATTCCATGGGTTGTGATTATATATGCTGTATTTTTTTTTACCTGCAGCAGCATGAATGTCATCCCTCTGGTAAACTACAGGTCCCCTCAACATACACACATCCATATTGAGTATTGTTCACCTGCTACAATCAATACTACACAATAGTTTCCCTAAGTCTTTCTCAGACAACTTTTGGTTTCTAATCTGCATTTAATATAAAAAAACTCTATTTAAAATTCAAGTTATGCATATCTAATATAGTCTATAAGGACAGTAAATATATTTGTTCTGCCAGTTATAAACTCTCAACACAAGTGTCATAAAAGAAATCTAGCTATTCACAGTTACTACTCTTGCTCGATATCAGAAAACAGGAATACCGAAATGCACAGTTCAAGGGAACTTCTTCTAATATAGGGTCAATGTAGAGACATGAAAATGCAGTCATCCTTACAGATCATTCTTTAAAAAACCATATCAATAAACAATGACTATTTAACCCTAAGACATCAGCTTTCTAGCCTTACCGTGGAATACTCATTGCTCCAAACAGTGAATCAAGTATTTATTACTTGGTAGGCCCTGGAACTACAGACGACTGACTGATTGAATTCTTCACTTTCAGTGAGATTGGTGTCCTGTAAATATAAGGAAAGCCCCAAATTATTCGTTAGTACCCAAATAAAGTTTTTAGACATTCAATTTGTTATTAGTTATATAAAACAACTAAATTATATATAAAAAAGGTATTTAAAAATATTTTCTATTAAGCTTCTAGTGCTGAGTGAAATCTAATTCTTATGAAAATAGCAGAACAAAATTTTAAAATATTTTCCAGTTTTGTTTACTTTGGAAATAGACTTTGACTGATTAAAGCTGAAATGTAGAGAATTTAAATTTTATCCCAGTGCCCATCTACTTCACTGTTAAAATTATTTCCCATAGGTATAAAAGAATGTAATTTATAAATTTAAAGTAAAACTTGCCACATTCACAAGTGCTTTTGTGGTGATTAAATTATAATAAATAATCCGCTCATTCTGGAATGACTTTAAGGCTACCATTGATAATGGAATATGTTAAAGGCATGGGATAAGGCATACTTTTGTCTCAAAGAATGTACAAGAACTAAAAATAAGAGACTCTTCTTTTCCTTAGTGGAAAACTACAAGGGCTCAGAGGATGAAATATTAAATTTACAGTCAAAAAATTGTCTATATGGAAAATGCAAGAGAATAATAAAAGAAGGAAAGCTTTCATACAACGACTATGCAACTTTACATAGACAAGAATGCATGTTATGCTTTTCAGAAATTTCTATTTAAAGCCCAATACTTTAAATGGCTTTTCATCTTGCTCTAGTAAGCACATGATGACTGCATCAAAGAGCAAATTTTCTGGTCCACATTTACAGAAAATAAACTTAGAAAATGTATTTAGTAGCCCACATTATTAAAACAAACACATTCACACATGTGTACATTACACACCCCACAACCCCACCACATATTGGGTAGTCACTATGTACTAGAAATCCTTCTATGCCCCAGAAATAGACAGGACTAAGTAATTTTCCCTACTATGAAGTGATTCCCATTGGAGTCAGGAAGAAAGGTACATGGAACCCACTAGTATACAATGTAACGAGTGCTGGAGAATAATTAAGTAGGAACCACTATGAAAACACAAGAGAATGAACAATTAATTCTAGCCAGTCCTTGTAATCACCCTTAATTTATCACTTCTGACTACATTTTTCAGACTGCAATATGACCATAGCCTCAAATAATTTTCACTTCCTTACCCAATAATTCTCAAAACACTTAATCTATGAATTCACTGACACCTTTAGCCCCTTGCTCATCTGCTTCTTTTAACTCTGTAGGTCCTTACCTCAGTCAGTCCTCTCTTATTGTTGATTATTTGCATTATTTTCATAGGAACCACCTGGGGAAAACTGAACTCTGGTTTAATCCAGCTGTTTCACTTGTGGGATGGAGATGATAGAAACCAAAGAAACAGACTAATGGCACATAAACCCATGAACTTAATTTAGTCTTCAGTATAACTCTAGACATTTTTTTTATCCCAGTAACTTTAATTATCATAAACATGTTCATGATTCTTGATGTTGTATTTCCAAATGAAATTAATTTATTGATTTTGCTCTTTGGTTATCTACTAGACATCTCTTCTTTGATGTTCCATAGCAACCTCACGGTAACATATTTAAAGCAGATGAATATCTTTATTTAACTAATTCATCAATTAGTCAGGTCAGTAAAAGCAGCAGTGCTAGCATGATTATTGAATACTTTTGTCTTTTCTTTACAGTAAAGATTCTATAAAACAGCAAATTTGAATGTTACCACCAGAGACTAAAGTTGCAAGCCTAATATTCCCAGATTGAAAAAAAAAATTACACATAAAACAAGTATAGTTTTTATTTATAATTCAGGGAACATTTATGTTTAAAATTTTCAAGTTCCTCTTATGTGAGTACCAAAAAAATCCAAACCCAAATACATCAACAAACATTCTTTAGGCTAGAGTTATTCTATCAACCAATGGTTACCCATCAGTTAACAGATGGGATAAGAAAAGCTTCAGTTGACTAGACTGAGTTATATTGGCCCTTATATGATAATGATTTGAAAATTATTGTTCGCAGTTTTTTTAAAATACAATGTTATTTAAAATAAAACTCTAAATTCATCCAAACCGTGTATAGGAGCTAAGTTTTCTATATGTACAATAATTAGCAAGAATCATAAGCATCTGCTCAAACTGGTGAACTGATAATAAGTTTGAAAAGCAATCAGAACAAAATGTTGGGGGACTGTGGTTATTATCTTCATGCTGGTTAATCTTTTTCCTCAGTCTGTCAGAATGTTGGGTTATGCAAAAACATGATCTATGAATAATGACATAAAAATAATTGTATATTTTCAAAAATATCTGTTTTTAAAAATTTCTCCAGAACTACATCAGATGTTACCATTCTTAATTGTCTGCATTGGTTGAGTGAAGTCATTTTACATAATTTTCTAGGTCATAGATATTTTGCAGAGGTAACAGAAAAAAGAGATCTTTATTTTTTCAAAAATCCTAAAAAATCACATTGATGGCCACATAGGAAGAAATACAAGTCAATATTTATTTCTTATAGAATTGCCTGGAGAAGAAAAGAGAGGCAATCTCTTAACTTTGTCTTTGGGAGAGGAGATTATTTTCTGTCATTATGTATGGAAAAGATCTATTGTTTAATATTAAACCTATAGTGCAGTTTTTGTGTTGGCCTGACCCAAATTAAATAACAGCTATTGGTAGTAAAATTTATGCATAGTTTATTAAGCATATTATCACTTGTGAAAATAAAATGTGCTTTAGACAAATCTAATTACATGTGTTTTAGGTCAAGAGTTCTTTAAGGCAAAGGCACAGCTCTTCAACATTTAGTATGTGACTAGGATAAATGTAGTTTAACCTCAGCAGGGTTAGTGGTAAATGCACACACATTAGAGTGACTGGTCACTTGTAGAGTATCAAGTGCTTTATGTAAGCAATGGTCAAACCTTATAAAGCAGCCAAAACCAAAGCCACCAGAGAGTTTTAAAGGTCTTTGCCTTCAAGTGAAATCAATGACAACATAGCTACAATTGCTTCTTATGTAATTTATTTCAGAGAGAAGACAACAAGGTTTTTATTTTCCTTCACAATGGCAAGTGGAAAATTGTTTTATTTTCATTGATTATCATGTATTTGTAATGTTTCAAATAATTTGAAAATTGCTATGAAAAGCTCTCTCTACACTACAATTCTATTCCCTGAGTAAATATTAAATTTTAAAATAGCATAAAATTCTATAAATGCTATTATGCCCATCTGTAGGTTTCCTTGCAATTAAAATGTGAAACAAAAAACAGAACATGCAAGAATCTCTGAAAAATGATGGTCCAAATGAAAAATTTACTTATTTTAAAGACTTCCAGAATGTCATGAAGACAAGGATTTTTGTATGTTTTGCTCACTAGTGCCCTGGACATCTTAGATGATTAATAATAATAATAATAATAAGACTGAATAAGTGAGCAAATTATGTGAATAAACTAGTTCTGAAATTAAAAAGGACTGTGAATTATTTTTATATTTTGTAGAATACATTTATTTGATATTAACATTTGGTGGCCTGATATCATTCCTCAAAAGGGTAAAAATCTGGGCAGCAAAAAACCACCACCACACATAGTATGTATAATAGTTGAATAGGGAAAAAGATCAAAATTAACATGTTCTCCTAGGACTCACCAAGGTTTAAAGAAAATCCATCACACTTACTATCAAATGAATAGAGGATATTGAGATCATTTTTCAAATTTTTGATTAACCCCTGTATTTAATACAGGAAAGAAAATCCAAGTTTTATATGTGACTACAAGAGAGCAATCATCTAAAAGTGGAGAGCAACTCTGAACTGTATTTGTGTGGATCACAGAAGTCTTGAAATTAACAGGAAGTTAGAGGTCATTACTTTAATCTTATATCTGAGGAAGTGACTCTTCAATTATAATACACACAATTGCAGTACATTTTCATTTATCTAGTTGCTTGAAAGCTCAACTCACTAATATATTTTCCCACTTGACTTTTATGAGAAAGAAAGGAATTACAAATAATAGGAAAGCTAATTAATACATTTAAAGATGACTCTCGGGTACTTCAAGACCCTGAAGTATCTTTTCAGTCATCAGGAAAGGATACAATTATCTTCAGTGTCATTTTAATGCTAACTCTCTGACTGTATTTTCAGGCATGGAAACACTACCTTATATGAATATTCTGCATTGTGGGATTTGCAGTGGCATGTGTTAGATAAATAGGGAAAGACATTAAGACTAAAATGATGCTGAAGGAGGAGAGGGAAGGCACCTCAGAGAAGACAGTAAGCGAAGGGAGTGTAAACTGTGAGGAGTGCAGGAGAGAAACAAAGAGGAAAAGGTAATTTAAACTTTGAAGTAACAGATATGGTGGGAGACAAAAGAAGGCACTGGAAAATTCCAGACTCTGGAGATACAACGTAATGCATTACTCTTATCTCAGATTCTCTTCCCATTCTCAGACAGAATGTACTATAGAACTACTAATATTCTTCCTTCCTTAGGATTCCTTACAATGCACACCAATTACCAAGGTAAATTTAGAAGGGTCTCCCTTCCTTGAAATCTGACTTACCTAATAAAGTATGCTGACTACCAGCTGGCTAGGACAGAATATTCAGAGAACATCTCTTGGTCTGATAATCAACATTCCCGACCTGTGAAATGACAGCATTTGGTTTAATTACTTCTGGTAAGAGGAATGCCTCTGTGACCCAAATGTTCTTCTAAAAAGATGTTTATAAGGGTTTTTTTCTTTTTCAGGTATCAAGAGGTTTAGAGATTTACACATCTCTTTTTCCCACTACTCCCCCACCCCTTTTTTTAAAATTGTGCCTGTCCTGTCCACCTCCCAACCCTTCCTGTTTGTCTAACTTTCCATCTTTTTCTCCTTGACTTTCTCCTTGCCAGCTCTCTGCCATCTTTCCCCTCTCCTGCTTTCTCAAACTATAAACTGTTTAAAAACAGTGCTAAAGTGCATATAGAATAAATGACGCCAATGTGTTAAATGTTAGTTGTAGAGGCTCCCTGTGTGTCACAGTAATTATTCAGTACGTGTAATTAATGCATTCTTAAACAGTATTCATTACTACTTGCTTAGAACAGGTAAGCTATTAAGAGGGTCTCAAAACAGAATAACCTTTAACATATCTGAGCAATAAAAGAGTTTGTAGTACAATTTATGAGGATTCAAATCCCAAATCCTCATTTTGAGAAAAGAGCCTTTTGGGTGGTATTTTCTACCCTCAAAGGACCAACTATTGCTACCTCTATATTTCACTATTATTTGAATTGCTGCTATAAAATGGTTACTTCAAATGAACTGGAGTAGTATAGACAATATATTCTCTAAATTTTCTTGATTTAAATCATGCTTAAATTAAGCCAAAGCACTTCCTGTAAGTCATTTCTAAATGCAGAAGAAAACTGTGTGCTTTGATTGCAGCCCAAACTCTGACTTGACATGCAGTGTTGCCATTTACTGCTTTGGGACCTTGACTTTATCTCCTTAACCATAATTTCCTCATCTGTAAACTGGAACAATAAAACTGACTGTGTGGGGTTACAGGTAGGAGAAACTGAGGTATTTTAAAAATGTCTGTCAACTCATTTAACCTCATATATATGTATGTAGATATACATTATGTAAATCTATAACCTATTGTGTAATATATAACACTATATATTTATGTATTACATATTATTAACATATTACTTAAATGTAAAACCACTCACAAATACAATGGTCAGCATTAACTTATTAAAATATACTCCTTTTCACTTTATTGCTTAAAACTTGACTTACATTCTCAATTTCATTATAAAATTTCTCAGTTTGAAAATATTGAAGAACCTCCAAGAAATCATGAAATTATTTTTACATGTAACCTAAACCATACAAAATGCCTATTAATTTATAATTTGTCCATTACGTACCTCTCCAAGCCTGTCCTTCCTCAGATCCCAATTCCATTGAGTTAATAGGAAGAATTTTTTATTGACATCACAAATGTCCCCTTCTTACCTGTCCAAAGGCTGGTGCAATTTGACATTGAAAGACATTATTTTTGCATTGTGTGTTAAATTTTTGCAAGACAGATATACTGGGACAAGGGAGGCATACATATAAACAAATAAAAAATATTGGATAACAAAATTTAATAATTTGTTGTCTTTAAGTCATTCATTGAAACACCGTTTATTGATTACTTATAGTAAAATGTCATACTGAGACATATAGTGTATCCCTAAGAATGTGGAATTACTATCTGAGCCTGTTTCACAATGAACCAAATTTAACAATGTTTGGTGAAGGACCAGGGTGTACAAAGAAATATACTGAATGTTGTAGGGGAAACAAAAATTACAACAATAGAATGCTTCCTTCCCTCCATCCATTTCCAACAGAAATAGAGTTTTGTATGCTTGTCAAGTACCTTATATGTAAGTAACCAGTATGTCCAAGGCTAACTTCCAATAAGACTGATAGTGATTTCTAACTTTATAGAGGCACACTTAGCTTGGGCCAAACACGCCTTTAGGTACATATGCATGTTATCTCAATTTGATGGTCTTAAAAATCCTTTGTGTTAGGTAATATTGTTCTGATTTTACAATGGCTTAAGTGGGCTGAGATGGAGGGTGGAATTGGTATGGGGATGGAAATGTTCTAATGTGAGGAAATAGTGTGAACAGTGATGTCACAGTAAGAGGCTGCAGGGGGTCTGTAAATAGTGACAAATTCTGTTTGGGTGGGGAAGATGCCATAGGTAGGGCAGAAGAGGAAATCAAAGTTGGAAGATGTGAGTGAAGAAACCCTACAGCAATGCAAACACTTTAAATCTTTTAAAAGGATAAAGCTCTGACAGCATAGATCACCTGACGAGGTGTGACAGCCTAATCTTCGTGAGGCATTTGAGGAGGTCACCATAACTGTCTGAACCTTAAGCACTGTGCCTCTCCTGTCCCTGAAACCCTGCTGCGTTTCAGGCAGCCTAGGAAGGTTCTGCTTAAATGACTGCATGAAATCATTCTTAACATATGAGGCTCCAAAGTCACGCTTTTCCTGTTGTCAGAAGCACAGTTATAACTGTCTCCAAGAGCAAAGGTAACAGCATTTACTACACCACAGATCATGGCTTCTTTCTAGTCCTGTCACCGTCGAGATTCATCCAGAAGCTACTGAACAAAATGGTTGACTTGAGTACCTTCATCTTTGAGAAGCTGAAGCAGTCGATGAAAATAATTTCTTAATGTGTGGCAGAGAAAGGGAAAGGTAAATTTTGGGTTTCCGTTTGTACACGACAGTCTCATCCCTTCTGAGAGGGAAGCAATGAGGTGGTTTTATTAACAGTGACACACACTTAGTAGTCAAAAAGTAAAATGATACTTTTTAGAATGAAACACAATCTCAAAAGCTTGGCAGAATTATGTCCTTGGCCTTCAGGAAGACACTGAAGTCTAGACAGAAGCGCTACGTGTTCCTCTGTTCTATTCTTCCCTGTGTTCTGCGTTATTACTTGCTAAATCAATTGCAGCTGCTTACCTCGCTCGGTCCAGTGCATTTAAGCTCTTTCTAGGGGCCTCTCTAGCACCCTTTGAGAATTTCACCCATAACTCCTTACCAATTCCCTAAGCTGTCTTGACTTCTCTACCAGAAAATTGTTATTATATTTATAACTGCATTCTGAGAATATTTCACCCAGCTGCTAACGAAACTCTTTTTATACAAGCGATGAATTATGTCTTCAATGTCTTTTTCTCTCTGCATGACGTCCTAGATTAATGCACTATATAATGTTTGTAAATACAATCATGTTTCTTCTTTAAAAGTCATTAAGAGGGTTTTAATAAACATTGAAATGATCGATGTGTTCATTGGTTCCTGATAATGTTTATCAAATATTTAGGAAGAGAAAATAAAGTACTGTATGGCAAATAATCCAGTTCAAGGAACTAGATTTATTGGAAGAGATTTACTTAAATAGGGATAGAATTTCAACACTAAGAGCTTTTTTAAATACAAATGGGAAAAAGAGGTAAGAATTACCTTAAGTAAAAGTTAATGCAACATTAAGTTTGCAAATTTAATTGAATAGAGTTAGAAAATTTGGAGCTTATGTTACAAGAATAAATTCAAATTATGCTCTTTGGTTATGTGTGCTAAAACTGCATGGATTTTTACCCTTATTAGTATTATTTGTTAATAATAATGTTCTGCATTGCAAAAAAAAATGATTTCCTCCAATTCTGAATCTAAGGGTATGTCTGGTCATAGGGAGGAAAGTTAGCACAGGTCATATTCAATACTTATCCTAATCCACTCCTGCTCTTAGTTCTTTACGTGAAGGAATACAGATACAGATAGGGATAGGGAAAGAGATTAAGCTAACTGTCTGCGTGCATGTATGTATTTTTCTGTCCTTTTTGCACTGTCTAGAAATGGTATTTCAAACTGTTCTTAAAAATTTAATTTTCAAGCAATAGTAAAAATTAATGGGTAAAATGAAGACACTCTTCATTTTTCTCGAGGCTACCGTACAAACAGAACAAAAGACTAGTTTTGTTGAAGGATGATATGACGGTAGCTACTGTCTGTACTTCTACACGGGAAGCAAAAAAAAATGGTTTGAGGGCCTGGAAATAATAAGACCAGGATCACCTTTCACTATAATATTTCTAATATAAACAAAAATGCTTGAACTCCCAAGAAAGCATCAAATTCAGAACCTTTACCTGCTTCATGGGAAATAGTTATTCCAGTTTATTAGGAAAACTTGACTTAATCCATATTGAGCATTCATTTCCAACTTTGTGTCAGCTTTTTCTTCTTATACTCTACTGAAGGCAAAAAATGCTAGAATTTTGACCTGGGACCTAAAATTTGTCCATTGCACTCATATTTTATTTCACATATTTTTACAAGGCAATTGAACTGACATCACATTAATGTTACACACAACCTAGAATGGGGGATTTTTGCAGCAAGTCTGTTATTGTCACTATATTTTAGGATTTAAAGGGGACATGGGGAACAGGATTTGCAAAGGAAAAAATATGGTTTAGGAGGAAAGTCTTGAATTTCTTAAATGTGAAATTAGGAAAAGAATAACATAAAGGGAAATTCTACATGTTAGGACTTGAAGATTTGTGGGATTTTAATGCAATAAACTTTCTGAGTGGTGCAGGAAGAGAAAAATGAGAAAAAGCAAATGAATCAGATGTAGGTATGATAGAAATACTACATTTTATTATGTAAATTCTCACTGAATATTTTCTATGGTATTTCTCTACAGTGCAAGAAATAGTTTGTCAGAGAAATGTGTTATGGGAGAAGTTACAGCATACTTGAAAATATATATAATGTTTAGGTCACAAAAGTTTGTGATTATTTTTTTAAGTGAAAAGTCATTATTCAAGATTATACTTATTTTCAAAATCATTATACATTTTAGAAATAATCTGGCTTTATGATGCAAAGTAGAGCTGTTGGCATAATTTATTCTTTGAGCCATGGGTAGTCTAATGGCCAGAAATATTTATTTGGGTTATTATTTGTGTTTAATGCTTATGTTGTACTAAAAACACTACTAAGCAGTACTCTGCTTCTCTAATCTATGATAATGATTTATACTGCATAATATTAACAGCTTCCACAAGAGGAGCAAAGAACTTAAGAAAATTGTGCTTTTTCTAGAGACCTACATATTTGCAGTTATGTTAGGTTTCATATAATGCAGAAAACATGATGCCATTATGTAGTTTTGCACCATAAAATGAGGTGTAGTATGATTTATTATTTTTTCCTTTGATGAAGGAAATGAGTGAGCCTTCAGTGCCTCCTATTCTCAATCAGTAGAGTACAGCAAGAAAAGTATATCAAAACCTTGAGCTACATCACCAACATTGTCTCATGAAAGCTAAGGCCATATTAAACAATTAAAAGGGCAACAAGCGCAATAAATATTTAGTTGAAAGTTCCAGTGACAAGAAGTGTGGTTTCCCTAAAATCCTACACCCGATTTAAGAAAGCAGAAACCACTGACTATAGGGTTTAGCTTGATTATTTGCGTTTATATAGGCCAGTGGGCAAGCACAATTCAGACCCTGTCTATAGAACAGTTTGTTAAAATTTAGCTCAACCATACCAAAAGGTATACTTTTATATAGCCTGCTAAATTGCCTTGATGGTACAGTGATGACTGCAAGCCAACTTTAAAGTTCACAAAGAGGTGGACTTTCATACTTACTATACAAATTAATATTTTAAAAATTGCTACTCACACAGCACCTCATTTGATCCTTACAACAGCTAATGAATAATTGGTCAAGATCAAATAGAACTGGCAGGGGGAGGACAGGAGTACAAGTTCCAAGTGTCTGTTTTATTCCTAATTACTCCTCACTGCTCCACATTCCTGAGTCCCACTCACAGGAATGCCTGTGTAAAGGCAGTGAAAGTGATATGCTACTCTCTCTAATAGAAAAATTGACTCACCATTTGTGTGAGCAAACATCCCTGGTAACACTTGGTTTTAACGCTAAGGCTGGCTGATGGATCTGAATACGGGGTAAATTGTGGCATGGGCAATACATTCAAATGCACTATTCAAGACTACTGAAAAAACAGAATTTGCACTCTGTAGGATGCAATCTTGACTTTGTGTCCTAGAGATTTGCATTGATTTCGAATTTTCTTTAATATTATTAGTGCTCAAAGCCTACTGATTTCCAGGCATATTTTGAATGAAGACTAAATGTTACCTCTCAGTGTTGTCAACCCTAAAAATGAAGGTAAAACTCTGTTGGTCAAATATGAGGTCAGTTTTTCCCCCAGAATCCACAAAAGAAAATATCAGTATTAGTGTTGTTATTGAAAGTTTTGGAAAGAATTTGCTAATTTAAAATAATATTCAGAAAACATTTCAATTAGCTATATTTTGTAAATATAACCACATGCAAATGTATAAGCCCTTTGGAATGTTTTCAATAGTTATACTGCATAGTGTAAATCCTTATTAGTTATACAGATGTGTATGAATTGGTTAATACATATGTAAAGATGTATTCCATATAGTAATACATATATAAATACATAAAATACATAATAAACCTGAGACAGGGACCATGGGTGTAGTCAGAGTAGGGTGAGGGCCTCCGGAAAAAGAAGGGCAGGATATTTACAGTCAGCAATATAACAATGGGCAAAAAAGTCCCTTTTGAAACTCTATGTTAAGCATTATGCAAAGTCAAGGTCACACTAATCCTCTAGGATCAAGATACCAGACTAAGAATATAGACATCTTCAGTAAGGTCAGTTAAAAGTCAAAAGGCCAGGAGCAACTTGGCCTAGAATGATTGAGTGGTTTTACAAATAGGGAAGGGTATCACAGCATAACCTGTGACTTCACTGTAAATGGCCCTAGCAAACAGACAATAACCCAGCCCACCTGAGGGCAGGACAGATGGTACAAGTCTACACTTTAAGCCCTCAATTCCCCCAAATCCTCAACTGCCTATAAATCCCCTAGACAATGCATCACCCCAGGATCTCTTGTCCCCTCCTAGTGTGAGCCAGGAGCTTTGTCCTTTCACTTTATCTCTAAATAAAAGCCTGTACCTTGCTCTCCTTCCTTGAGTGTTTGTGAAGCTCATTCTTCAGCTTTGTGAACAAGAACTGAAAGGACCAAACTAACGCCATGACAGGCCTCAGAAAGCCTCAGAAATCAGAAGGCCTAAGTTTCAGTTTCCCCGAAACCACCTGAAGGAATAGGAAAATTTTAAGTAGGTTCTGACCCTTACTTAGCCTGAGTCATAAAAACCCGTCCGGACATAATAGCTTGCAAAACAGAACCTGGGCACATACGTTCCAGAAACCGATGGACCGAAAAGATAAAGTAAAGAATGCCGAAGCCCTGTGGGGGGACTCTAATAGAAATATTTTTGCTATCAAATCATCAACAGACCACCCCCACGCCTCCCCTTAGGTATAGTTTCTTTCCCTTTAAAATCTCCTGTAAAATTCTGCTCGGGGTCGGACTCTGCTCCTGCGTGAGATATGAGTCTTGACCCCAGCGCGCTGGTGAAATCAATAAACCTCTTGCTGTTTGCATCAAGACCGGTCTCTTGTGAGTATTTGGGTCGCCGTCCATCCCGGGGCTGAGCAGGGCCTGATTTTCGGGCCTTACAGAACCCTGGCATCACTACTAAGAGCAGATCCCAGAGCTGCAGTTCTGTCCAGGTCACCCAGATGCAGGCCCAAATCTGAGCTCTTAGCACCCCTTCCTACTTATTAGGAGTTAAGTGAAGACAGAGTGAAGACTTGGAAATAAAATGAAATAGTGTAACTCCAGGGAGGAAAATCCCATGGCAAAAATACCTTTGAAACTGAAATCAGTCAAAGGGAGAAAAAAAGTTAAGAAACTCATTTATTTCTTACAAGAAGTCATTCCCTCTCTCTCTTGACCAGGCTACAGAAAAAGAGCTTCACCCAAACTCTCTGGTCCAGATAAGCCCTCACATGCCAATATAATTACCTATTGATATGTAGATGACTACTCTCCACCCCTTGGAAACACCTATTGATATACAGATGCACTAAATCCAGGTGAGAGATTCTGGAAATATTGCAATTTTACCCACAAATAGCAAGGTGACAAACTGCAATAATTTGAGCAATGAGAAAGCTTTATTTGAAAGTACGCACTTAAAGAAAGGAAAGTGCAGGCATCCTCATAGAGGAGGTGTGGGTAAAATTGTAATATTTCCAGAATATCTCTCCTGGCTTTAGTACATCTGCACATCAATAGGTTTTCAGAGGTGAAGAAAAGTATGGCTTTAGTGCATTTGCATATCCTCAGGCATGGAGAGAGGTTCATCTCCATATCAATGGGTAATTGCCTGGGCAACTGGAGGGGTAAAGTGTCTGAACCTGAGAGGTTAGGGGAGGAGGCTGGCTTGCTTGCAGGCTTCTTCCCAAGCAGAGGAGAAAGACAGCCCTAGAAGGCAGTTTGTTAGCAGTAAATGGGTTTTAAACTTTATTTCTCCCTTGGACTGATTTTGGTTTAGAGGTATTTTGTCCTGGGATTTCCTCTCCCTGGACTTACAGGAGGCATGCTGAAAGTTTGGGGCTTCTGTCTTAAGGTTTTCAAAAATGGGCAAAGGGCAGAGGGGAGGTTGTTGGGCATAGGCTTGACAAGGTCTAAAGATGCTTATCTCTGGTGAGACACCATGTCTCCTCTCCTGGGTTATCAGTCCCTCCAGCTAATTCTGCTAAATAAACCTAACACAAGGGATTTATGCTTCCTGTTCTTCTCCAAGATAGTGGTTATCCTCAAGCAGTGGAGACGTATCAGTTAAGACTGCTTGCGGAGTCTTAAGATAGGCTGTTGGGTTATTGTCTGATTACCAGAGAATATGTTAGGAATCATACTTCTCAACTCTCTGCTTTTAAAATGGAATCTTAGCCTTAAAATGGGGTCCTTCCTGTTCTTACTATACTGTTTACTGTAGGGCCTTCTAATCTAAGAAGTAGCCATTAAATGCATTGCCAAGATGATGCTCGCCGGATGAGCATGGGGTGGTGCCCAGGCATTTTGGTGGACTATGATGTTAGTCTACCTGTGTTCCGGGTATCTCCCTATTGGTGGCCTGAGTCTTCCGTGAACGTGATCAGCTCGTGGATACCATTTGCTTGCATTATGTGCCTTCCTGCGTGAAGAGCTTGTGACTGCTTGACCTTTATGCTGATTGGCCCATGAATGTTATATATACTCTGCTGTTTCCCCAATAAACGAGTTCCTACTTTGACTGAGCTCCCTGTCACATCTGTTTGTCTCCAGTTTAGGCCTAGGGGCCGCAGGCTGGTGATCGGACAGTCAGCACTCACCCTTCCCAGTCCTGCCTTGCTGGGGCGTGTCTCCCCCTTCCCGTTCTCTCCCCAGGTTCGGAGGGGGCTTGGGGAAGGCTAAAAACCCCAACAATTTATGTCTTAGCATTTTTCACCATAGGCAGGAAAAGTTAATAGTGATGCTTGTCCAATGTCTCTGCCCTACCTCAAAACTTTACCTCTATTCAAATTTCATCAAATTTATAGCTGAATATCTAAAATAAGATATCCAGGTTCTTCCAAATAGTTTTTCAATAAAGAATTGATAATAAAAAATAATTTTCCTTTTAACATTTTCATTTTTTGACAAGGTTGGTTTAATTTTAAAAAATAATTGAGTTTGCTTTGAAGCAAAACCTTCAATTTTAAAATTACATTTATTCAATTAATTAAGTTTATTCTTGTGCCTACTTGCTTTCTTAACTTTCAGTTTAAAGCAATATTTTATAAGTTGAAAAGCAATTCTGAATTTATCGATATCAACTTCTAATCTTTCTTATAGTTTTGCAGATAATTTATATAGTGGTATTGGTTACAGTGAAAATCCTTTGCTATTAATTCATATCAGAAAATTTTATAAAATTATTATTACTGTATGGAGAGTTAAGATTTCATCATAATTTGTCATACCTGTCTGGGTAACAAAGTTCTCCCTGTACATAAGGCCTCAAATTTATCACATTCCTAATCATTTGATATTGGTAAGAAAATGTAAGTCACACAGTCATTTTTAAATTGCCTTTCATTGTTGAATATTTAACAAGCATTCTTGTTTCAAGAAAATCTTTAAGAAAATTGTTTTAAGAAAATTGGAGTTAAGAATATGGTGAATTTTTGTAAAACTTCTCCACTGTTCAGTGAGTCTTGTCAAAGTACCTATCATATTATCTTCTATTGTTTTCTACAGTTCTATAAATTGGTGATGATTCATAACTTATATGTATATATGGAATAATTTTAACCACTAAACTTATGGTGATTTTCATAAGTTTTCACCATTTCTGTTCAGTAATCACAGGTATTTTCCATATGCATTTAAAGAGTGGAATGAAGCAATAAGGAAAATATCACTGTCTTGTTTTAAAATTACACTAACCCTGGATATTTGACCTGATATAATAGGGTTTCCTGTGTCATGAACCTATTTTTTCCAGAAAAACAAAACAAAACAAAACTATTTTCCATATTCACTGAAATATTTTTTAGCTGATATAAAAATTTCAAAAGTATCTATTGCATGAATTACACTTACAGAGTTCACTGATAGTTGCAAGTCCTTTGAGACAAAACATTCTCATCTAAAGCTAAAGAAAAAATAATTATAATTTATTAAATTTATAATTGATCTTTGATATTGTAAAAAAAAGAACTTGTATTCTATTGGCAATTGGTGACTTAACTGAATTTAAAAAATTTTCAGGATATCTTTTCTAACCTGTTCATAATTTTCTTGAAAATTAGCCATAACTGAGATAATTTCTTGTATAACTCTGAAAATGATTTTCTTTTTACTTGAGTAACATCTATGTTATAGATGGCTAAAATTACAAGTTCAGATCTTGTTAAAATCATTAAATATTTTCTTTTCTGGATATTTAACCTTGAATTCAGGTTATCAGTTTTATCAATTTCTTGACTTGAGAAATCTCTCAAGAAAATTACCTTTTGCTGAATGTCTCTTTCTATTGTACACCTTTTTTGAAATATTATTTTACTCAACAAATGGACAGCTTTTTATTTTATTGTGCCACGACAAATTGCAATTACCGCAAATCAGGAAATTTGTAGCAAACCTTTTTTCAGTCCTTTTGTTTTTCATTACTGTTATGGTAATTATAGCACAAGCTCCAGTCTGTTCTTCATGATACTATTCCTTTGTTTTAAATTTTAAAGTTTGTTCATACTTTTTTCAATTTGGAAAATAATTTATTTATAATTAAAATTATATTTCCATTTAATTCTGTTACACTTTTATGTCACTGTAACTCATATTATCTCATAAAATATTTAAAAAACACATTATAATGTTTGTGGGTGAAACTAATATTTCCAGAATATCTCACCTGGCTTTAGTGCATCCCTGAGGGTGGAGAGAAGTATGACTTTAATGCATCTGCATATCAATAGGTGTTCCTCAGGGGGTGGAGAGAAGTTCATCTCCATATCAGTGGTTAATTACCTGGGCAACTGAGGGCTTATCTGAACCTGAGAGGTTAAGGGGAGGTCTGGTTGCCTTTTGCTGGGGCAGGAGAGAGAAATGGCCTGTACTGCAGTTTGTAAGCAATAAACGGGTTTTAAATTTTATTTCTCCCTTTGACTGATTTTGGTTTTAGAGGTATTTTGCCCCAGGATTTCCTCTCCTCTGAGTTACAATGTTATATCCTTGCATCAAAAATCAATTGAACTGCATTAATTTGTTAACACCAACTAGACCTAGGCCAGTAATATGTTTATTTGTAATACCACAAACAATGTATGCACTGAGGATAATGCAATACAACAGTGTTATCCTACACAATGCAATGGTTAGGGTGAAATGCAATACTACCAAAATAGCGCTGTTGTGTGTAATGCAAAAATATTACACAATATTTCCAGTTTTAAATTAAATTAAAATCATTAAATTAAATCAAACTTTCAGTTCCTTGGTTGCACTAGCCATTTTTAGAGTGCTCAATAGCCACATGTGGCTAGTAGTGTTGTATTGGTCAAGTCAGTTCTAGATGGTCCTATCATATTCTATAAATTGGTAATGTCAGTGCAATACAAAAGTTGCTAAAATGTCAAAAATACTGAAGTGTGTTTGTTGAACATATAGACTCAGTTCAACTGTTACCACTACTCTTAAATTGGAAGAAACTTTAAAATATTTGGTTTGCTCAAAATCTTCAAGCTAATGGAAAATTTTAAATTGCTTTTTTTCTCATACCTTGTTTCTTGTGCCTTTGCTTGTCATTTTATATTACTTTACATTGTTATATTTATTTTACACATTCTTAAATCCATCCTACTCTGCTTTCTTTTTGCTTCCTCTTTTCTTTGGTAGGTTGTAATTTAATTCTTTCTTTCACTTCATATATGTCATCTCTCTTCCTTTTCTTTGTTTGGGAACTGCAAACATTTAAGGATTAGAGTAGTATGTATTTAAGTGGAGGATCTTACGTAAGATGTCATATCCAGAGTGATCAAAAAGTATGTGCATCCACAGGAAGCTGTTAATATCTCCCAACAGACTTATCTTCTGGCCTGTTTTGTCATTGAAATGTGAATTCTGCATAAGACCATGATAAAAAGTTAGAAGGTCAAAAGTGAATTATATTACTTTCCAGGAGAAACAATGTAATGTGTATGCTTATAATTAACATTCCAAATAAGGGTATTTCAGAATGCCACAAAAATATGTTATTTTATGCTTTTTAAAAATCTTTCATCTGATTTGTGGGGTGGAAATGCTAAAGGCAATTAAGGTCTTTGCTTTCTTTTCTATAGATGATTCTGTGTTTGTTAAAGTATCTCAAAGTAAAGCAGTCTTCTAATTGCAAGTTAGTGTAGACATTTTTACAGTTTGGTTTAAGCCATGCCAAATAACTCTATGGAAAGTAAATAAAAATCACAACATAACTACTAATTCTTTACCAATTTTTTCCTTCATCCATTATGTTAAATAAGTTAGGAGGAAATCCCCTCCATCAGCTCTGTTAAAAATCATAAATTGTTTTTATCCATGAAAGAGAAATGGGCAAGGAGGTGAAGTGAAGAACAAAAACCTAGAATCAAATGTATCAGTTGGAATGTGGAAATGATTGTACTGTATTGATTACATTTCCATATGGTAGTCCAATCAGGTAGATTTGTCATTTATGGTATTTCAGTCCTTTTTGTGTGATATGCTGGAAGCTGGTGATTGAGTTTTCTGTTCATTTGAACTTGTTATCTTATCTGGAGAGTTATTTTTTTCCATCCTATCAGCTACACCCCCTCGTGTAAGTTGTGGACATCTTTATTTCAAGAATACTAATCAAAGGTAGGCAAACTACAGCTGTATGGCCAAATTTGGTGCTTGGCCATTGTATGTTCCACCAGCTAAGACTATTTAAAAATAGTTAAGGTTGTTTGAAAAAAAAAAAGAGACAGAGTAGTATAGGACAGAGAAAGTAAGTGGCCTGCAGAGTCTAAATTATTTACTATCTGTCTGTCCATAAAGTCTGCCAATATCTAGTTTATAAGAAAAGAAATCCTTCCAAACTGCCAATATTATTCTCAGTACAGTGTCATGCCTAGCCCTCTTAGCAAATATGCTGTTTGAACATGACATTCTATTTTTTTAAAATAAGAAAGCTATTCATTTTTTATGTTTATTTTCTTAAACTCACCAACTTGTTGTGATTCCTGTGCAGTAAGGCATGTTGTTATTATAAGAATATAGTACTTTATCCTCCATTTACCCCATGGTCTCAAGCACATAGGCCTGTGAAAATCATATCTGGACTTGCCTCACCTTATCTCTAAACATTTTGCCCCACCCCTTAAGATCAAATCACCAATGTCCCATGGCAGAACACACTCTATCCCTACTCCTTAAAAATGCGCTTCCTCAACCACGAGCTGCTGCTCTGTGCTCAGAGGCAGTCTCTCTCTCTTTCAGCCATTAAAATCTCTTGTGTGGGCCCCTGTCTCCTGAGTCATGCTGGGGTAAGGAGGGTGGTCGCGAGATACCCTTTCAGTTATTAGTCAGTTTTTCAGAAAGCTTGTGCTCTTTACTCTATTGAAATTGATTACTTCTGATATTCCAGGGAATTTCTTATTTATTAAATCTACTAAAAAAATATGTTGTTTGCCCATACAGGATCACTGTCTATATACAATTCCTCAGAATATAATTGCAGATACATCTGTTAAAGAATTTTTGCTTGGCCACTTTCCTTTTCAGTATTCAACGTTGCTTTCATTTGTGAACTATCACCTTAGATAGTGCAAGTAATCTAGGAATGACATCTTGTTTTTACCTCCTTAATCAAAGAATGGATAAACTCTGATACTTTAAGAGAAACCAAATAGTCTCTTAAAACATAAACTTACAGTCTGAAGGTACATGGTCTATTATTTTCTTATCACTGAGCTGCATTACCATCTGATCTTTAAGAAAGTCACATTATATGAAATGACAGACTTGACCTCAAACCCTGTCTTCTATCATGCATGTCACGGTGTTCTTAAACTAGAAGGACATGTTTTATTTAATGTGTCTCATTCTTAAAATATATGACTAAGAATTTGCAATAATGAAATTAATTTTCTTTGCATCAAATATTAAAGTTATAGATCACCAGGCTCTGCTTTAATAATAAAAATGCAACCTTGTTGTTTCTTTCACATAGCAGAAAGTGTTGCAGACAACATTCTGTCTCAAACATCTGTAGCCAATTTCAATTTTGTATCCACTATATTTAAGCCTTATAAAGATGCTGAATTGCTATGTGTTTATTTTCTTTTGTTTTAGTGAAGTATTTGAGAATTAAACAACCTGAGGACACAGCATTAATTATCCCAAATGATCATGCCCACGATAGGGGCTACTTAAAAATAAGGAGATCATTTCTATAATCCTTCAAGTGCAAGTAAAAAACACTATTAAAATTTATATTTCAAATTTTCAGCTTCCACAGGTCTGTAGGGGCCTTATTGATACATTTTCTATGAGATTAATATTCTTTCCTGTTAAAAACTGAAATCCCTGAGAGCAAGTCAGGACTTCAGCTACCTTACACATTCTGGAAAGCTTTAGCTCCACAGAGGTAATTCCCGGAGATCTTGTCAACCATGTCAATCTTTCTTCTCTCTATCCAAATTGACATTGTTTTAGTCCCAAAGAAAAACATGAAAATTCCATTTCAATTCTCATTCTTTCAAGTGCTCAAATACATTTCCTGAAGATCTCTAATTCTACATTCATTACTTTTAAGGTTGTCATTTAATAAATGTTTAAATGGTAACAGATGATAGATATATGTTGGAATCTTCCTCCACACAATAACACTATATTAGATAATTATTAATATGTTTGTTTTAGAAAGTAGAAACCTGAGGCTTGAAATGATAGTTTAAGAGTCATATAAATACTAAACTCCAAAATTGGTATTTCATTCCACATGCTTCCAATTTAAGCAGTCATGAAACTGTTCACTATGTTACGCTAAAATTCATTAATGGGGATGATATTTGCAAAAGGGACCACATATTCTATATTCTGTGTCAGTTTGGGTCTCCCAAGAAGCAAACACCAAACTGGATTAGATATGGAAAAGACTTATTGGGTGAAACTATTGTGAAAATAAGGGGGAAGAAGTCGGGATTCTTCCAGTCTGGTGAAATTTTGACATCTTTGAAAGAAAGAGAAAAGAAAGCAGACTGAATATTAACTACAGCCTAGTTCCAAGAAA
Organism: Smutsia gigantea; assembly: GCA_032199065.1. Lineage (NCBI taxonomy): Eukaryota > Metazoa > Chordata > Mammalia > Pholidota > Manidae > Smutsia > Smutsia gigantea. The sequence continues at coordinate 49,243 of JAVSCE010013331.1, forward strand.
AGTTTATCAAGGCAGATGGATGACTGTACCTGAGCCAAAGTTGCATCATCTTGCAGGAATGAGCCCATCATTCTCAAGCTGGCTGAGAGCCACTAGAAGGCACAAAGCCTTAGTTTGAAATAGTGGGGTTGTCCAGTACAGTTCTTGTAGTAGGAGATCTAAGTGGTGCATTTTGATGGCCCAAAACCTCAAAGAATGGAAGATCATATTTTTCAAAAAATTTCAGGACAATGTCATATGTATGAACATACATGCAAATTATGTTCTATTCATTTCCTTAATGGTGCATGTAGATGAGTAGATGGCAAGGTAGGAGCAGAAAATAGAGTCAAGACTGGAATGCTGATGAAAGTGTCTCAGGACGGAGGGAGCAGGAGGGAATGTCTCTTGGGTATCTGGGTAAGTACTAGTTCTGGTACTTATTTAAAGGAGTTGAAAAAAAAACATACAACAGGATTCAAGGAGAGAGGAGCAATTGAAAGGGAGATCTTAGTTCAGATAGTTACAGTAGAGTCCAAATGCTTTAAACCATGAAATCTGGGACAGAAAAAGTTGCAAGACAGTGAAACAATATGGTTCTTAGACCCAGGAACAACTGGGGCAGTAAGATAAAACTGGTGAGATGACTGGCCACAAGCATCAGGTCTTGTAGGCCAATTGCGTATAAAGAGTCAGGGATGTGATGAAAAGAGAAAATGAAAGAGATTATTTAAATTCAGATTTGCTCTGGAAAAATCTTGTATGAATGGTGTACACAACACCTTCAATGTTTGTGACTCAAACTAATTCTTGATGACAGATATTGAAAATTTGAGGTTATTTCCAACATGTTTAATAATATCTAAATATGACCTCATGATGTAAGTATATATATATATATTTCAGATATTTACTCCTCTAATGAATCTCTTTCCCCTCCATCTCAGTTTGTGTCTCCCTGAAGTCAATGATCTTTGCAAGACTTACCTCCCAATCTAACACTTTATCAAGTGTTATTTGATAGAGATTTACTATTACTAAGGTTAGAATAGATCAACAGTGATTCTGTTGATATTCCTCCCCATAGCCTGCATTAGACTAGGCTATTTTTGAAGTATCGAAGCACTCTTTTAAGATTCAAAGGAAACACTCTCAAATAAGTAAATGAGCTGTGATTATCATCCAATGTGAATAATATTAGATTAAGTTGTGACTCTAGAAACGGTTGCTTATTTGTGCTATTATCTTACCATAAGTATTTTAGGGAGAAAAATAGTTAACTTGTAAGCAAAATTTTGAACCATATGCAGTTAAATAAAAGTAAATACATTGAAATTCAATTAAAACTTAAACTACCCAGATAACAAAATGCTGCTGTTACAGATACATGCTTTATCCGATTTTTGACCTAGTTTCTTAGTTTTGAAAGTCACTCAGTCCGCTTATTTGTCTCCACAGTGTTTTTGATGTGCAGTTTTGCAATTGCATACTTGCATTTGCATTCCTCCATGTCCAGAGTACAGTTCAGCGAGTCTTTTACTGTCACAGTTATTTTCTTCTCTTAAACAATTGTCTAAATGTCAGGCATCATAGAAGTATTTTCAAAAAATTAAAATCACAAGTTCTAAATCCTAGGGCAAAACCATTAAATGGTGTCAGGATGCGATTTATCTTAGTTATCTTTTAGGCTCCTTTCCATTTCTAAGTGCTGGCTACAGTTTAAAGGAATAAGGAAGCACTTTCAGCCTTTTTCTGTTTTTATGCCCTTCCCTGCCCCAGCCCAATCTACTCTTTAAATTAGCAGTCCAGGGCTTTCTTCCAAATCCCTGCCCCCTTCTAAATTTCAATTTGGAAAGTAAGGGAAAAAATCAGTCTTAAAAATACGTATTTCGTACATGTGACCTTTATAAAGCAACACAGATATGTGCCATTTCTTACATATTGTAAATCAAACTGAAATGTGAGCAGGGAGACCAAATGACATTGAAAATTATAGGGTTTTTTTTTGTAACATTTGAGTAATTTACAAAATTTCCTTGCTGCTGAATATAAAGTCAGGTATATTTTGCTGATTGATTTAAATCCCACTTCTGCATCAGTCAGATTCCTCATATAAATGATCAGCTCTCTGAGATATATTGTTTATATGGACATAATCATATTATAAAGTTTAGTCTAAATTTGCATTGAGTGTTTCATTTAAGTAATTCTCATATTCTGTCTTGAAACTCTATCTTCTTTTATTAGCTCTTCAGTTTTCACCAGTTACATGATGTTTAAAATGAACAAATCTTTAGTCCATAATGCTTTCTATCTTGATTTTTCCTCTCTAAAGTAGTAGCAAGTATAAAGTAAATTTTAATATCTGGTACAATATCAAGTTATAATATTCCAAAAGATGTAGCATGCATCCAAAAAATGTTATGAAGGAATGTCCCCTTCAAAATTTTAATATAGATTTATATAGGACAGACAGGACACAGCTGCATTAACCAGTCAGTTGAGAATAAATATGTCACCCTGTTTTCCACATAGTGTGCATTTTTCAGTCACACACTGATCTGCTAAAACTTATGACTCTGAATTATGTTAACAATTTTGGTTTAGGTCAGTGAACACAATTTAAACACCTACACAATAGCTTGCATTTCCATTCCTCTATTGAAAGTCTCTATTCAGCAGGTTAGATACATTTAGAAAGCTAAAAAAGAGAAGTAAGTCTGTGGGCAGTCTTCCTGAGTTATTTTCATTTGAGCTCCTATACTGTCTGACCTATTTTACTTATGTTGCAGAAACATTATGAGAAATCCTTTTAAATCTTGAAAGAGCACTTGCAAAAAATATAGTGTACATACACACACACATAAAATGGACAAATGGCTAAAGCGCCAAGTACCATACATTTTTTTCTTTTGCTAATTTCTGAAGTAGAAGCACACACACATAAAAACTATTGGCAATCCTAAAAATATCAAGGACTCCTTGGCTATAAAAAATAATATATGGTATATGGAATGCACTGAGTCGATTCATTGCTTTTCAGAGGAACATTCCTTTTTTGACCCCTGGATAAATCAGCTAATGTCCTAAAAGCTAAAACTGAATTGTCCTTTCTTTAGCCTAAGTATAAATGTAATTACTCTAGAAATTGTCAGATTTAATATTCCCTTGGTGTCAGACTTCTATAGGTTGATGCTTTGTGAATACACATATTCACATATTTTTAAATAAACAATTATTTTAAAAAGTATTATATTTTGCGTAAGGAAATCTTCAAATATCTATTTCCTTTACAAGAAATCCCCACCTTATCTTCATAGGAGTTTTTTAAAATTAAATTTATAGTCCTATGTGTTGTATTTTAACTGATTCAGGGAAAAAACCTATTCTTGTATTTTTGCTCCCACAAATAATGTGGAACGAGTGATCCACAATAAGTTTAATAAGATATTACATTTAAAAAGTGATCATTTTGCCGTATTAACATCCAGCATGTTAGAATCTTGGAAATTGTCATTTCTATTCTTAAAACGGCAACAAGAAAGCTGGATAGAAATCAATGATTTTTCTTGTACCTGTTAGTGAACTGAGGTTGACCCTAAAATCTGGAGAGACAGATCTGTCCTTTGAGAGGTAGCCTGCATTTACTAACCTGGAGCAGAAGTCATTAGAGAGCTAAACTGATAAAAATACTTATATGGTGATTTTGCCTAATTGCTGGAGGCCAAGTGAATAAGAAACTGCTGGGGGCTGCAGACTTAAGTGTTTTACTTCCAGGAACCACATCAGGTTTCTATAATGAATATCTGAGAAAGATTTCCTCCCACATGACTCTAGCAGAGGGAAGGGAAATATACTCAAAGACTTCTCAATAACACATAACACTCTTCAAGGGAAAGGGCTTGGCCAGGCCTTACTGCAGCTGGAGGAACAAATTCTGCCTACTCCAGTCACCTCCAGCTCTCCTGTCCCTTTTTAAAGGACAAAAAGAAAACACCAAAGAAATACATCATCAACAGGGGTCAGAGTTTCACAGAAAAAAATGTTGCTAATAACCGGGGATTCTACACCCAGGGAATATAATAGGGAATGGTGGGAAAAGCTATGTTACTGGAGAAAACTTGTGGAGGGTCACAGCCCAAGGACACTGATCCCTAAAAGACTGAAATTTGATCAAATTACAGAATACAAGCCCTCCCCCATACCTTACCACCACATCAACGGGACTTCCATAATGACAGTGGGTTATTTCTGAGAGGGTTGCAAGATTTAGATTCTCTCTGAGGAGGAGTACTTAGGGAAGCCCCAAATTAGCAGCAAAGACAAAAACAGGAATATTAAAAGAATGTGAGCCCTCAGTTACCTACATCAATAGCAGACACTAAAATGCCCTAACTCTGTCAGATGAACACAAAAATCTCACCAATAAAGACCTAAATACCTCAGTACCTATTACCTGATCCAAATGTCCAGCTTTCAACAAAATAATTACAAGCCATGTCAAAGGCAACAAAAAACAACCTGAAAAGAAAAAGGAATCATTTTAACAAACCCAGGTATGACAAATGTGGGAATTATCACACAGGGAATTTAAAATAACCATGATCAATATGTTAAAGATGCTACTGGAAAAAAGTAAGAATCATGTAAGAATAGACAAGTATTGAAGCAGGGGTGTGGGAATTCTAAGAAAGAAAAAAAATGCTAGAAATAAAAAACACTGTAAGAGAAAGAATCAGTAAGCTTGAAGATAGGTTAATTGAAATGGACAGAAGAAAATAACTTTAAAAACAGAGTAAGACAGAACTGTGAGATTTCAAAATGTAAAAAAGCACAAAATTGGATTTGCAAAAGCAGAAGACAGAACAAGGTAGGATAAATATTTGAGGTAATAATGTCAGAGAATTTTCTAAAATAATTAAAGATAGTCACCAAATCACAGATTCAGGAGACTAAAAGAGTGACAGGAACAATATGCTAAATAACAGCAATACATTGAAGCATATAATATTCAAACTGCAAAAAACTAAAGACAAAGAAAATCTTGAAAGAAACCAAAGGAAAAATAATGCCCAATCTATGGAAGAACAAGGATAAGAATTATAGCTTACTTCTTGTGAGGTGCATATAAGCAAGAAGAGAATAGAGTGAAGTATTTAAAATTGGGGGTGGGAGGGAACACACCCAGCATTATTTCCATAGATAGTAAAATTCTATTTCAAAAGTAGAGACATAAGACTTCTCCAAAATATCAAAAGCAAAATAAAGACAGGGAATTCATTGCCAGCAGACCTGACTTTAAGCACAATGATCAAAAAATGGTCAGAAACTTAGATCTACATAAAGAAAGGAAGAGCATCGAAGAAGGAGCAAATGAAGGTAAAATGAAATAGTTTTTTTCCTACTGTTAATTGGTATCTAACATAACTTTGTTTAAAATAGTAAGAGTAGCAATGTATGAGTTGATTATAACATATGAAAAAGTGAATGAAAGACATCAATATCACAGGGATAGGAGGCCAGGATTCGGAATATTCTGTTATAAGGTATCATGCTAATGGAATGTGTGTTTATATTCATTAAAACTATAAATTGGAAATTCTAGAGAATCCACTAAATGTTTTAAAGTATGATTATGCTAAGAGAGGAAATAAAAAGAGAGGTCTTAGAATCAGCTATACCAAGGTAGCAATGAGTAAAGCTAGCATCTGACTCTTATTTTTTAATAGTATTCTATAATTAAAGGAACTGGAGTCCTTGAAGAGATGGCTGATTCTAGAACTGGGGCAGAGAATAAACAAGATGAGCCTGGAATGTTCCATAATGCCAGAAAGTAAGGAAGTGTTCACACACACATACACACACACACACACAATGGGAATGATGAGATGGGTTGGGGAGTGAGGGAGCGTGTTGGTGAGATTCAGGGACCAACTGAAAGAGCTTCCAATAGTCAAAGCTCAAAAACTTTGCACCACAAAATAAAATAACATTGAGTGTGACCCAAAGTGCAAGATAAATATCCATGATATAAATAAATGAGTGAATACATAAATCAGAAAGAATAGACTAATCTTCTGTGCAGCAGAATTTCAAATAACTTGTGCAGACAATCCATCCTTATGAAGATGGAACATGACTCCCCTTCCTGAAGTGTAGATTGCTTCTGGTGACTTCCTTCCACAGAGTATAGTAAGTAAAGGGGAAAAAAACAGTAACTTTATAGTGTAGACACCTGACAGATACTGCCTCAGACTGGTGAACAATGAATGACTCCATCAATTGTCATGAGCCATGTTGATGGCACATACCCTTGCTATGATGTGATGAAAATGGCACTTAACCCATGTCGTTTTCCTCCCCAAAACCTGTATCCTCAATCTAATCATGAGAAAAACATTCAGAGAAATCCCCAGTGAGGGACATTTTACAAAGTACCTAACCTAGTGCTCCTTAAATAAACGTCAATATCATCAAAAACATGGAAAGTCTGAGAAACTGTCACAGCCAAGAGGGGCCTAAGTTAGACAGGATGACTGAAAGTAGTATCATGTCCTGGATGAGATATAGGGACAGAGAAAGGACATTGGGTGAAAACTAAAAAGACAAAAAGTCTTATGAAATGTAATCTTGTTAGTATTAATGTATCAATATTTTCCACTATCACAAACACATAACACTAGTGTAAGACATTACTAAGAGGAGAAACTGGTTATGAGGTCTATGAGAACTCTAAATGTTCTTTGCAACTTTTCTGCAAATGTTAAATTAAACTATTTTAAAATAAAATTGAGTGTAATATGTGAAAAGGGCTTGGCATTTTATATAAAATGAAAAAGTAAACAATACGATTTATTTACATGTATTATTAGTTTCACAAAGTATATATTAGACTCATCAAATCAATGTCCTAACAACAAACCTCTGCCTCCTTTTATTGTAAAATAAGATCAAATAAAACAACCCAATGTGAATGATTGATATGCTAATATTTTACCTAAGAAGCAATGGTATTTTTTTATTACACTGATGGTATATCCAAACAACATAAAGACTTTTTGGAATGCCAAAATATGTATTTATTATTACTTCTCCTGTAAAGTTAAAATTCAACTTAAAATATATTGGGTTAGTCTCCAAAATCAGGGCTATTATACTGGAAACAAAGAAAATATTTTAGTGACCATTGTGAAATTCTTTTCTGTCTTAAAATATTTGGGACATCCTTGAAACTGCCTAAGTTCCAATAACCAGGGACTTCTTTATTCTCTCTTTTTTAAGGCCTTTAAAGCCTGACTAATGGCACAAATATGATAAGAGGACTCTTTGGAGAAATATATACTTATATATTCAAAGTAGGGAGATAAGGTTAAAAAAACTAAACTATACTGTCATGCCTCTTGGGCACTATCCAGATCTAGGGAGAAGTAGGAAGACATTAATTTCAAATCTTCCTTCTCCTACTTAAAAACTCTCCTGTCTTTAATGCAGCCAACTTGGTCAGAATGGTAAAGTTCAAATGAAGCTTATCCAAAATTTTTCTCATTTGAACTGATTAAACATATTAAATGGGTCATTTTGCCCTTCATATTGATTTTCAGTGTTTCTTTCAACGTTACCAAGTTTGAAAAATGCCCACTAAAATGGGCAGATTGAGTTGATTCCTGAAAGCTAAAAAGAATTTTCATTTAGTATAAGTTTGATGATTCTTAAAATCCCTAGTTTAGAAAATGCCCAATTGGCAGGTCACTTCAGATACCTCTAGGTAAGAATAGACAATCAAATACAATTTTTAAAAATGTATTTATGACTGGGACCATGTTTGAGGAATTCTGGTTTTTGTTCTAATCTGAATTATTCTTGACAGAAGACTTGAGAATATTTAATAATCAGAACTTTAATTCTTTGCTTACTATACGCTACTAATTTGTATTTGGTCCTTATTTCTCTTTAATTAAAATAATAATTGCAATGACAATAATAATGATAATAAGCCCTGATATTTAAACCAAATGACCAGGAATACCCATAGTTAGAAATTATTTCCTCAGAAAATCAGCAAAAGTGTATAATTACTTGGGGCCACAGATATGAAAGAGTAAATTATTTCACTTTTTTAAATGGTCATTTTTCTCATGCGCTAGTCCAAACATATTTGTACAATTTCCTTTGAGAAAAACACAGTCTTCTGTATATAAGGAACTTAAAGAAAGTCAGAAACAAGTGGCCCTTATGACATATTAAACTTGTATATGTACTTTTTTGTGATCTTATAAGTATTATTTTGTTTGTTTTAGTGGCCAACATTTAAAAATCAGAATACTTCCTGAAAGTATGGATTTCCAGCTTCTTTGGAAGAAAGAATACACTGGCCAGCACCACTCTTTCTTTGAAACAGTGTTGTAGCTTTCTGATTTTAGTCTCAATTTGTAAGTCAATTTGGACCCTTTGGAAACCACCTCCTAGAGAAGATTCTGCAAAATTTATGAACAATATTGATATCCTATACATATTGAGGGGAATAAGTTTATTGCTTTCATGTCCATAGCTTTCGAGAAAAATGGCACCATTCTAAATCTACTGCTCATATTAAAAATAAAGTATATTTACACAGACATATTTTCTCTCTTCCTTCCATTCTTTCATCTCCAAAGATCTTGACTCTAAAACTGCTCTTTCAGCAAATTAGGTAAGTATTTATAAGGTTTGATTCACAAAATTATTAATCTGCCCTTAATTTTTCTTCTTCCACACAGAAAAAATATAATTAACCTAATGTTCAGTGTTTCCTTATACTGACTTTATTTCTTTTCTGTTGGAATTATGGATTGCCACTTTTATACCATAAGCATCACATGGTTTAAAAATGTTATTTTAGAATCACAGGTTTCCTATTATTGTCATATGTTAACTTAAAAAAGAAAGCAAAGAATTTTTGAAGCATCAAAAAATAGACATGTCTTCAGTTCACAGGTCTAAAATACATAGTTTTAAAAAGTTAGTTATAAACAAAAATACCCTTATTAAATAAGAGGGCATCCATTAATCCATGTTTAATTTTTTTACTTCTTGTATTGCCTAATGTTACCCTGCATTTCATTTGCACAATTTGAAGTTTGAGTATCAGTAGTAGCTTTCCTGTTTGCCTCAAAAAAATAGACAAAGAAGGAGATGTTTCCTTATGTCAGTAGGTCTATCTTAATTTAACAAACTTTTGGAGCTTGTCAAAAAGAGTTCATATCTGCCACTAAAATTTTGGATTCACATTAAATAGACCCATTGACTCATGGTCCAATTTTCTTTGGAATTACCATTCATCATTTGATCAGAAGTCCAATGTAGACATTTCCAAAGTAGATGTACCTAAATTTAGTGCAAAATTGCTCCAATCAACTCTTAGGATATGCTAGTTAGTTGCAATGATTTAACACATGTAATATAATAAGATAATATTATAACTCGTGCATGTCCCAATTATCTCAAACTTTAAAAAATGTAATTGGACAGTGGAAAACAGTATTTGAAGGAAATCATACACAGAAGTCTATTTTAAGAAGCAAAAATGGGCTATAAGATTAGAAAATGAAATGGTCATCACTATGCTCTTCCCCTGCAGTGTGAGTGCCCCCTCACTAGGTGGCCAGTGCAAGTTCTGTGTAGCCAGTAAAATTTTAAGAGTTTGAGTTCAACCAAACATTGAGCTGAATAGTAATGTTTCCTTGAAAAAAGAAAAAGAAAAGATTATTCTGTTATTTTAACTGTTTCTTATTATTTTTTTGATTACTTTAAGAGAATTTTACACTATGGGGACATTGATGGTACTTGATAAAATACCTCACTTAACATTAACAATGGCTTCTGGGTTTTTTAAAATACATTTTCATTATTAACAAATCATTTTTCTAACCATTCTTTTACTAATCTCTTAAATAACAGGGTAACAGATATATATTTCTGTATTTTATAGAATTGGAATATATTTAAGTTGTTATACTATGTTCGTAATTTCTCATGATGAATGAGCTAGAAAAACAACTTAGTTTTTTTTTTAATTTTTTTGTTTATTTTCCATTTAAACAGGTATTTTATCAATCAGTTGCCATTTGCCAAACAGTTTTCCTGAGTTCTGGGAGGTAGAAAAATCAGGTAAGACATTGATTGACTCTGCCATCAGTGAGCTCACAACTTTACAGGAGGGACTGATATTTTTTTAGTGTAACAAGTAGGAATAGGATATGCACTGTAATAGTGTGTGCAAATTAATGATGTGTTAGGAAACTAGCTCCCTATGGGAGTGAGAGAGAATCATGATTTGCCAATTTCTATGATGTAAATATTTCCACCATGGCTACTTTAAATTTCCTAGCTAGTTTAAATTTAAAAATCAGCTTAGAAATTCCTGACTATTTAATAATCAGCTCTCACTACTGGGTATAAACCAGATTCAATTCACCACCAGAAGTGTGGTGGAAGCATAAAGGAGGCAGCAACTGATTCTACCTGGAATGGGGTTGGGAAAGGATTCACAGGAGAATTTAAACTATACTTTGAAGATGAGCAAGACTGTAGGACAGAGAAGAGAGAATAAAAATGGTCCATGTAGAGGTAATATTATATGCAAATTTAAAAATGTTGAGATAGAAAACTGTGGGAGGTACAAGATGGTGGTGTAGGAAGATCCTGAACTCACCTCACCCACAGACATGTCAAATCTACAGCTACATAGGGATAATTTCCCTAAAAAAAGACCTGAAAACTAGGTGAACTGTTCTCTACAACAAAGATAAAAGGACCACATTGAGACCAGTGGGAAAGGCAGAGAAACAGTCTCACAAGAAAACCCACCCCCAGCACAGAAACACATAATGGGTGAGATCTCACCAGCCAGGCACTTCCAGAGATGTGAGGGATGGATGGCTCATATTGGGCCCATGGGTCCCCCTGGGTTCTGCACCAGAAGGATGAGCCCCTAGAATGTCTGGCTTAAAAACAAATGGAGCTGGTGTCCAGGAGTCCCAAAGTGCTATAGGAAACTGAGATTACATGGGGGGAGGACTCATTTGTTGATCTAGAAGCATCAGCTGGGGAGGCAGGAGACAGTTGAGAAATTCCCTGGACACAGAGTCACTGACAAACACCAATGTTGGCCTCCAGATAGCTTGCTAGCACAGGCAGGCAGGCCCTGTCACAGCATCCTCACACCACCTTGCTGGCATGGATGGGGATAAGCAGCTCTGGCATTTGCTGACACCATAGATCGTGGGTGGTTACAAACTCCCGGACTCCCTGGCTGGGGCTGGTGAACATGAGTGGTCACAGCATCCCCCTGCTCTCAGCTCAAAGCTGGTTTGCATGCACAGACAAGACATTCTCTTACTGAATTGCTGAAGCTTGTGGGTACATGAAGACAACATATTTCCCATTGCCTTTCTTATTCACTTAGTCTGGAGATTTAGCCTGTTTCCTACACATCTTGAAGCTAAGGAGGCATGTGCAGGGAATGTAAGCAGTGAGACACCAACATTGTGTATCCACTTAGACTCCATAAAGCTCAATGAAAGTTCCAGAAAAGAACTTATATACACATCGGAAGTCCCAATTTTTGTAACTGTACCTCGGGGGACATCTCCGTAACTCCTGGTCTGGAGGAAAACAGGCATAATATGACCACGGTCCCACAGGACTGTGTATACACGCATTCTTTAAAAGCTTTGCCTGAGGATCTGGCTCTCAACTAGACTGAAAGTAGGTGGAAAATGAGATTACACCCCTTGAATCACTGTCAGGTATTGGCACATCCTCAAAAACGTGTGTATCAAGAATAAAATCGGGCAGCTTAACAATCACAAAGGTTTGAGTGACAACCAAGAGCTAGGGCAAGGCTGAGGATGACAGATCATCACAAGGCCACTCCTGCAAGTCTGAGAGAAGTAGCTGATACAAAGAAACAAGCACAGAGAGTCAAGAAAATTGAAACAGAGAAATATTTTTCAAATGAAAGAATAAGACAAAACCTCAGAAAGACTTTAACCATATGGAGATAAGTAATCTGTTTGATAAGGAATTCAAAATAATGTTCTAAACGATTCTGACCAAACATGGGAGAAGAATGGATTAGCACAGTGAGAGATACAGCAGATAGAACATAAGGAAACACCAAATGGAAGTCATAGGGCTGAAGAATTTGAGAACTAAACTGAAAAATACACTAGAGTGGTTCAAAAACAGACTAGATGAAGTAGAAGAATGCATCAGTGATCTGGAAGACACGGGTAGAATTCACCCAAGCAGAGCAACAAAAAGAAAAAAGAATTAATACAAACTATAGCTAGCTAAGAAAGCTACATGCAGAAGAATAAAGCTGGACCACTATCTTACATCATACACAAAAATCAACTCAAAATGAATTAAAGATTTGAATATAATTCCTGAAACTATAAAACTCCTACAAGAAAACAGTCTTAATATCAGTCTTGGCACTGAATTTTTGGATATGACTCCTTAAGCAAATGTAACAAAAGCAAAAATAAAGAAGTGGAACTACATTAACCTAAAAATGTTCTTCACAGCAAAGGAAAACATCAATAAAATGAAAAGCCAATCTACTGAATAGGAGAAATTATTTTCAAATCATATATCTGATACAGAGTTAATATCCAAAACATATAAAGAACTCAAACAATGCAATAGAAAAAGAAATCCAATTAAATGGGCAGAGAAAACAAAGGTGGTCAGCTCCCTGACACACTGGTCTTAGTGATTTTTTTTGGATAGAGCTCTAAAGGCAAGGGAAACTAAAGGAGATATAAACAAGTGAAACTACATCAAATCAAAGAGCTTCTGCACAAGTAAACAAAATCAAAAGGCAACCTACTGAATGGAGAGAATACATTTGCAAATCATGTATCTGATAAGGGGTTAATATCCACAATATGTAAAAAGCTAATATAACTCAATAATGCAAAACAAAATAACACAATTAAAAAATAGAGGATCTGAATAAAAATTTTTCCAAAGAAGACATACAGAGGAACAACAGACACATGAAAAGATGTTCAGCATCAGGGAAATGCAAATTAAAACTACAATGAGATACCATCTTATACATGTCAGAATGACTGTTATCAAAAAGACAAGAAATAACAAGTGCTGGTGGGTATGTGAAGAAAAGGGAACCCCCCCATGCACTATTGGTGGGAAGTTAACTGATGCTGCCACTGTGGAAAATAGCATGGAGTTTCCTTACAATATTAAAAACAGAGCCATCATTTATTAACCAGTAATTCTACTTCTTGGTATTTCTGAAGAAAAAGAAAATAGTAATTTGAAAACACATATGTACCCCTATGTTTATTGCGGCACTCTTTACCATAGCAAAGATATGAAAATAAGCTGTGTCTGTTGATGTATGAATGGATAAAGAAGTGAATATATATATACAATGGAATACTTACTATTTAGCTGTGAAAAGAAGGCAGTCTTACCATTTATGGCAAAATGGATGGACCTTGAGGAAATTATGCTAAATGAAATAAATCAGACACAGAAAGACAATGCATGATTTCACTTATATGTCAAATCTAATCAAATCACAAAACAAAACAAAACCTGGACTCATAGATGAAGAGAACAGATTGGTAGCTTCCAAAGGTTGGGTGGGAGAAAAATGGAGATAAGAAGTACAAACTTCCAGCTATAAAATATATAACTCATTGGGATGTAATGTACATCATGGGGAATATAGGCAATAACTGTTTACTTTTTAAGATGAAGAATGATAACCAGATTCATGGTGACAATTTCACAATATTTATTTATGTAAAATCACTATGTTGTATACCTAAAACCAGTATAATATTCTATGTCAATTACACCTCAATACATTTTTCAAAAAAGAGCACTGAGAATTTGTAACATGCTTGGCATGTATGAGTAGATCTAAGTCTGGAGCTCTGGAAGGTGAGTGTTAAGAACCTTGAATGCTGAAGAAATTGTTTGATCCATTGTATAGAAAACGGGAGCCTCTGGAAGGGCTCACAAAAGCCTACTTCAAGAAAAACTGATAATGCAGCACAACCACAGATGGATTCTCCCAAATGGCGAGACCCTCTATAAACTTGGCAACCTAGTTATTTTTAACAGGAGTTTGATCCTCTGGCCACCATCGATCTTGTTCTTTCTCTGATCTCCTACACTGTAAATATTTGACAAAGGAACTTAACAGATAAAATATATGGTGTGAGATTTAGAAGGAAAAATGCAATCATAGTTCTAAAACGCATATTTAAATGGAGAGTTTACAATGAATATAAAATTTTACCAATGTAGAAGGCTTTTTTAAAATAACTTTTCTTGTAGTAAAATATTTCTTTAGGCTGAGTTACCTAAGAATTATCTCAGTGGTTTTTCTATTAGAGCAGTTATCTAAGGAGATAACATTTACTATTCCAATTGTATCATATTTATAAACACAGAGATGTTAGATTAAATATTCCCAGTCTGCTTTCTTAATATTCTCTCTCTATGCCACATTAAGAAATAAGTAAATAAAAATAAAAGGTCATGTGGAGCAAAGATTATTGGTGTCTGAACCTGAGGTAGCTGTCCTTCCTGAGGCAAAACCATAAGGAGGGAATGGAAATATTACATGGAGTCAAAGTGAATTTTTTAGCTTGTTTCATGATTAAACATATATTACATGTTTCAAACTTAATGACTTTATATATTTCTTCTATCTGGAAAAAGAACAACCTCATAACCCATTGTAACACGACCATCTGCATTTTAATAATTTCATTCGTCTACTTTCTTTTTTCCTTATTAATCTTTTGATGGAAAATAAAAACCGATTGACCTAAAGGACTATACATAAAACTTCGGTGTGGGAAATAATTTTATTTCTGATGAAGTTTAAATTTTTATTAAAGAGCTTAATAAACTTAACGTTGGGTTAGGCATTATTTACCCCTGGGCTAATAATCTCCTTTGTGATTGAGCATGAAACCAGCATTTAAGCCTAGTTTCATTTAAGCAAGATTCTATGTAGTTGATTTTTTTAATGTAATTACATAACCTCTACAAGGAAAGGTATACAGATTTCCCCCACGATCCAGAAGTGGAGCGTTCCTATGAAATCTTTCATAAATTGATATGAGAATAAAGTGAAGAAGCAATTACTATTTCATAATTTCATAAAAGTGAGTATCTTCTCATTTCTTTTGATTAACAAAATCAGGTATTAATATATTTCTTTTGTAAAAGCAAAGGACATGAAGCAAGCTTTTGGATAGAGGGAAATCTGTCATTAGGATGAAATAAAAAACATTTGACTATCAAGGATTATTTCCCTTCCAATATTATGGTCTTCCAGATACTAACTGCTTTCCTCATGACCCATTATCTCCTTCCTAATCATTCTGGTTTGTTTGCCAAAGATTTATAATCCCTTCCAATGTCTACTTCATATATGTTTGGAGAATTTTCATTATTTTTAGGTATACTTTCATCTTGTTCATTTTGCATGTAGTTTGGAGTTTGCCATAATTGCAAGAATAGAAGTGTTTCTAAGATTGTTTAGACTACATATAACGGTGAAATACATATGTATGTTCTCAGAGAAGCAATAGTAACAGCTCACTTAATAAGGTATTCTTTAGTTCCTTTAGATTTCAATAAACACAAATTCATTAGAGCTTACTAAAATTCACAAAATGGATAATTAGAAAGTTCTCCAATACAATCAGATAGGTAACTTCTCAAAACAATGGATTTGAGGCAGAGCCTATAATCATGTTTCCTTAGAAAACTGTGGATGAATTGTTTTCAGTATTGCCAGAATCTGAAACATTTTAAGACATAATTATAACATGTATGAACAACTACCTTCAACTAAGTGATTCAGCTCAAAAACTTTACACTATTGCATATGTAAGTTAAAGGAAACATATTTGTCTTATTTTACCTGCTTTGGAGTGTTATACTATACCATATCTTCTAAATGACTAATTTATTCCCTCCTTAAGTAATCCAAATTTTATAATTTTATTTTTATTATTTAAAGGCCAAAATATTTCTACATATCCTATGTGAATATTAATCTAAGATACCCTTCTCACTGTAAGTGAGTCAGGAGTTTGGGACATGTGCTTTTGTGCAGAAAGCTAAGTGTTTGCATGGGCTGTATTTGAGGATGGAGTTAGAGTTAGATTGAGTCTTTTATTATCATTTCAACTTTAAATTTGGCAGTTAATTGACAACTATTCTATTAAACCAAACACTTTAACCAAAGAAATGTTCTGAAGATAATGTTGGAAGAAAAATGTTTCTACATCTGTTTAGCTTTGAGTTCTAATCTTACTCATGGCTAAATACCTGTTTTTTTTTTATTCTTTTTTTAAAGGAAATGGGTTATTTTGTTTTGTTTTTTTTAATATAATTTATTTTATTATCATTAATTTACAATTACATGTGCAATATTACGATTATTAAACTACCCCTTCATCAGGTCCCCCCCACCAACCCCATTACAGTCACTGTCCATCAGCGTAGTGAGATGCTATAGAATCACTACTTGTCTTCTCTGAGTTGTACTGCCCTCCCCGTGCCCCCCCAACATTACATCTGCTAATCGTAATGCCCCTTTTTCCCTCTTATCCCTCCCTTCCCGCCCATTTTCCCCAGTCCCTTTCCCTTTGGTAACTATTAGTCCGTTCTTGGGTTCTGTGAGTCTGCTGCTGCTTTGTTCCTTCAGTTTTTTTCTTTGTTCTTATACTCCGCATATGAGTGAAATCATTTGATACTTGTCTTTTTCGGCTTGGCTTATTTCACTGAGCATAATACCCTCTAGCTCCATCCATGTTGTTGCAAATGGTAGGATTTGTTTTCTTCTTATGGCTGAATAATATTCCATTGTGTATATGTACCACCTCTTCTTTTCCATTCATCTACTGATGGACACTTAGGTTGCTTCCATTTCTTGGCTATTGTAAATAGTGCTGCAATAAACATAGGGGTGCATCTGTCTTTTTCAAATTGGGCTGCTGCATTTTAGGGTAAATTCCTAGGAGTGGAATTCCTGGGTCAAATGGTATTTCTATTTTGAGTTTTTTGAGGAACCTCCATACTGCCTTCCACAATGGTTGAACTAATTTGCAGTCCCACCAGCAGTGTAGGAGGGTTCCCTTTTCTCCACATCCTCGCCAACATTTGTTGTTGTTTGTGTTTTGGATGTTGGCCATCCTCACTGGTGTGAGGTGATATCTCATTGTGGTATTAATCTGCATTTCTCTGATGATTAGCGATGTGGAGCATCTTTTCATGTGCCTGTTGGCCATCTGAATTTCTTCTTTGGAGAAGTATCTATTGATGTCCTCTGCCCATTTCTTAATTGGATTATTTGCTTTCTGGTTGTTAAGGTGCATGAGTTCTTTATATATTTTGGATGTCAACCCTTTATCAGATACGTTTTTTATGAATATATTCTCCCATACTGTAGGATGTCTTTTTGTTCTACTGATGGTGTCCTTTGCTGTACAGAAGCTTTTCAGCTTGATATAGTCCCACTTGTTCATTTTTGCTTTTGTTTCCCTTGCCCGGGGAGATATGTTCATGAAGAAGTTGCTCATGTTTATGTCCAAGAGATTTTTGCCTATGTTTTTTTCTAAGAGTTTTATGGTTTCATGACTTACATTCAAGTCTTTGATCCACCTTGAGTTTACCTTTGTGTATGGGGCTAGACAGTAGTCCAGTTTCATTCTCTTACATGTAGCTGTCCAGTTTTTCCAACACCAGCTGCTGAAGAGGCTGTCATCTCCCCATTGTATATCCAAGGCACCTTTATCAAATATTAATTGACTGTATATGTTTGGGTTAATGTTTGGATTTTCTATTCTGTTCCACTGGTCTGTGGGTCTGTTTTTGTGCCAATACCAAATTGTCTTGATTACTGTGGCTTTGTAGTAGAGCTTGAAGTCAGGGAGCATAATTCCCCCTGTTTTATTCCTCCTTCTCAGGATTGCTTTGGCTATTCGGGGTCTTTTGTGGTTCCATATGAATTTTAGAATTATTTGTTCCAGTTCATTGAAGAAGGCTGTTGGTAGTTTGATAGGGATTGCATTGAATCTGTAGATTGCTTTAGGTAGTATAGCCATTTTGACAATATTTATTCTTCCTAGCCAAGAGCATGGGATGCATTTCCATTTGTTAGTGTCCTCTTTAATTTCTCTTAGGAGTGTCTTGTAGTTTTCAGAGTACAGGTCTTTCACTTCCTTCGTTAGGTTTATTCCTAGGTATTTTATTCTTTTTGATGCAATTGTGAATGGAATTGTTTTTCTGATTTCTTCTTTCTGTTAGTTCATCATTAGTGTATAGGAAAGCAACAGATTTCTGTGTGTTAATTTTGTATCCTGCAACTTTGCTGAATTCAGATATTAGTTCTAGTAGTTTTGGAATGGAATCTTTAGGGTTTTTTATGTACAGTATCATGTCATCAGCAAATAGTGACAATTTGACTTCTTCTTTACCAATCTGGATGCCTTGTATGTCTTTGTTTTGTCTGATTGCTGTGGCTAGGACCTCCAGTACTATGTTGAATAACAGTGGAGAGAGTGGGCATCCTTGTCTTGTTCCCGATCTTAGATGAAAAGCTTTCAGCGTCTCGCCGTTAAGTATGATGTTAGCTGTGGGTTTGTCATATATAGCCTTTATGATGTTGAGGTACTTGCCCTCTATACCCATTTTGTTGAGAGTTTTAATCAGGAATGGATGCTGAATTTTGTCAAATGCTTTTTCAGCATCTATGGAGATGATCATGTGGTTTTTGTTCTTCTTTTTGTTGATGTGGTGGATGATGTTGATGGATTTTCGAATGTTGTACCATCCTTGCATCCCTGGGATGAATCCCACTTGATCATGGTGTATGATCCTCTTGATGTATTTTTGAATTCGGTTTGCTAATATTTTGTTGAGTATTTTTGCATCTACGTTCATCAGGGATATTGGTCTGTGATTTTCTTTTTGGTGAGGTCTTTGCCCGGTTTTGGTATTAGAGTGATGCTGGCTTCATAGAATGAGTTTGGAAGTATTCCCTCCTCTTCTATTTTTTGGAAAACTTTAAGGAGAATCGGTGTTATTTCTTCTCTATATGTCTGGTAGAATTCAGAGGTGAATCCATCAGGCCCAGGGGTTTTGTTCTTGGGTAGTTTTTTGATTACCAATTCGATTTCGTCGCTGGTGATTGGTCTGTTTAGTTTTTCTGTTTCTTGCTTGGTCAGTCTTGGAAGGTTGTATTTTTCTAAGAAGTTGTCCATTTCTTCTATGTTTTCCAGCTTGTTAGCATATAGATTCTCATAATGTTTCTTTTATGATTCTTTGTACTTCTGTGGGGTCCGTCGTGATTTTTCCTTTCTCATTTCTGATTGTGTTTATGTGTGTAGATTCTCTTTTTCTCTTAATGAGTCTGGCTAGGGGTTTATCTATTTTGTTTATTTTTTCAAAGAACCAGCTCTTGGTTTTATTGATTTTTTCTATTGTTTTATACTTCTCAATTTTATTTATTTCTTCTCTAATCTTTATTATGTCCCTCCTTCTGGTGACTTTGGGCCTTATTTGTTCTTCTTTTTCCAATTTCAGTAATTGTGTCTTTAGACTATTCATTTGGGAATGTTCTTCCTTCTTTAAATAGGCCTGGATTGCAATATACTTTCCTCTTAGAACTGCCTTGCTGCGTCCCACAGAAGTTGTGGCTTTGTGTTGTTGTTGTCATTAGTCTCC
>JAVSCE010013332.1:0-268562 GCA_032199065.1 Smutsia gigantea
AAACAACATAGTGAAAGGCAGGGAAGATCCCACCTTAAAGATAAGATTGCATTTTAACACCCAGGAAATTGGGAAGCAGAATTCTTAACTTACACTTTGGCAAACAAACAATACCTCAGCCCACCTTGGGGGCTGGGCAGGCTGCCTTTTGATATGCTCCTAGACCAGGACGCAGGTGTTCTGGAGAGAAATCCGGGGGGCGGAATTCCTTGTGTTAAGTTAATTCGGGGTGTTCAGACACGTGGCAGGTCTACACCCCTAAAACCTTTTTTTCATGTTCTCGAAAAATCCTAATCTGCCTATAAAACCCCTAGAGAACGCACCACACCGGACTCTCTTGTCCCCTCCTGGCGTGAGCCTGGAGCTCTTTTCTTTCACTTTATCTCTAAACAGAAGCCTGTACCTTGCTCTCCTACCTTGACTGTTTATGAAGCTCATTCTTTGGCTTCGTGAACAAGAACCCCGGCATCATCTTGATACACATTTACATCTGCTGGAATAATGATACCTTTATTTTACAAATGTACACCCCCGCAGAAGAGCTTTGTTCTAAAATACTCTTTTCTAAGTTTTATATTTGTGTGCCTGAAGGTGTGAATGATGTTAAAGTACTCACATGTTCTGGAATTTGAGGTGGTGTGTGTTTTCCACCTGTGAGACAGTGAAATATGGAAAGTTTAAAAAATGGTAAGTGTTACTACAATGCTTTTGCTGAAGTGGATTTTTTAATTTGTATCACCTCTTTGAAATATTTTATTTTCAGCAAAGACCTAGCCAGTGCCTATAGCCCTGCCATTTTGACTTTACCAAGAATATATCCAGCCATCTTTAGATTAATGTGTTCTGCTTATTGTGGCAACACAGGACAGTTGTATGTGGCAATCGAAATGATCGTGGTGTTTTCCTAGGAAACTCCTAAATCCGTTTTGGAGTTTGATTTACTGAGAATTGAAATGATGATTGTTTGTCTCACCCACCCTCCCTGTTAAAATTGAGTAAAGTTGAGCTTCCATGCTGCTGTATTGTTTTCCTTGCCTCGATCACATCGGCATGCTAATTTGTGAGAGGATGTGATAGAAGTGAAGTCGGCTTCTGAATTTTGTGTTGAATTTTCATCTTCAAACTTCCACACGTAGCCAGCAAATTCAACTATCAGAATTATGAATAGCTGTTGTGGATTATTTAAAAAAATACATTAGTAATTAGCTACTGAGTTTGATTTTTAAAATTTTAAAATCTTATATTAGGAATAAATTTTACTTTCTGGATCCCAGAACTTAACATAGTCATGGGAAAGAAAGATTATGTATTTCTCATTTTCTCCATAAATAAATCCCAGCCTTTCCTAGTGAACTCAAATGTTTTTTGGGGTGGGGGGGGAAGCAAAAATATTCTTTGAAACCTAAAATTATTTAGCCGATTGGGACTAAATTACCGTCATCTGGGACCACTTGTCAAGTAAGGATGAAAAAGCACATTAGCCCTGACAACCCAGGTTTTTAATAAAGTGGCTATCACAGTAAGTCCTGTAAAACCAAGAACTTCTGCGTTTGATATACAGAATGAGGTCAAGGACTAATGGAGGCGCTTTAATGATCACATGTGGTTATTTCATGTCCACACTGAAGTTTATTTGCTGTTTAGTTTGCAGTGTGAACTTGTAGGACATACAGTGGCTGTCTAAACGACTTACCTACCTATGGAGGAATAAATATAGCTTTTTACTGCTGATGGTCAGCATCAGCAGCGACTTTCGGAGGTTTTGCGGTTGGCGGTCAAATGTTAACTGTGTTTGCTAGGAAGCCACTTAATTCTCAGTACTGTTCATTCTGCATTTTTCTATTTCCCGCAATACTCTGGAAATATAATACCCTTGTATATGTCTTTCTTCTATTCCTTAGTATTTGTTTTTCTTTTGAATAGTTTTTGTTTGGATAAAGCCTGTCCTTTTAAGCGGAAGTACTAAGTCAAGGTATAATATTGATCTCGTACCTTGGAATGAGTGATATTAAAGGTTTTGCACGTTTGGAGGCTGTGATTCTTTAGCTAATCAAATATAAAAATGTGTTTTTTTCACCCCCAGTGGCAGGTGAGCTGGGTGATAATATTTTACTGAGTAGATGAATGGGAGAAGTTTGCATTGTCCTATCGGAATTAAGCCTGCTTTAAAAAAATCACCGCCAGAGGCCAAGGCCAATTTCACTCAATTCAACAACCATTCCCAAATCCCACTTTCCAAAAGGCTGGCTGGAAGGTCATTCCTTTAGATGCTTTTCATACGCTGAAGGTGTAATCCTAGTTCATAGACGAGATGAAAGCAGTAAGGTCCTACCTTCCACATCTCAGTGAGGAGATCCTTATGTTCAAGAGGATGAATAACTAGCAGAGTTTTTATTTTCTCTGCATGAACTCCATCTACTTTTTCTCTCCTTTTCTTTGTGGAATCAAAATAGTTGAAAGGGCTATAAATCAGAAGAAGGTTTTTCTCTGAACACCTCTCACCTACCACCTATTAAAGTCTTCAACGAGAGGGTCACACACCATGTGGTGGCAATAGAGTGTCATCGTTTCCCGTTGACTGGGCGTCTCCTTCCCAGCCCTTCTCCCTGATCCTTTGGTGCTGAGGTTGGGAAATTCCACCTCCAGCTCCCTAGCCATCTTTTGGCCAGGCAAACCATTGCTTTCAGATACACTGTCCTTCTTAAAGAAGTCTTTTCCTTCTGAACAATTAAAGGATGCTTTTGGCTCCTGTCATGAATGAAGTGGCCATTTCTTTAGACCAGGAGGAATAAAGTAACTTGAAATATGAGCAACTCACCCGGAGAGATCACATAGCATTAGGTTTATACTTGAAATCTTGCTGTCCCCCACCCCTGCCCTAGAACAGAAGTTCTTCACCTCAAGTCCACTCTGTAATGGTTGATGGGTGGATTTGGTGGGTCCACTAATATATGAATTACATCTTTATTTTCACTGATTTCCAAATGACAGGTATTAGAGTCACTGCTGAACTTGGCATTTAGTGGGTTGGAAAGGAAGCACATGTATTACTGTGTGTGTCCAGGTTTTTAAAAAAAATATTTTGATAAGTCTGCTTCAATATAATTGGTTTCCTTTGCACTCGATTTTATGCATTTAAAAATATCATGCTGAGAAGGGTGTATAAGATTCCTCTGATTGAAGTGGGGCCTGAGACCCACTCAAGGTAAAGGACAACTGCTCTGGAAACACCTGCTCTGGGAGGCCGCGGGGCCGGGGAGTGGGGCTTACTCCATGGTTTTGCCTCCGGCAATGCTGCGTGGGGTTGCTGAGACCTCCCGGCATTGGCATCAGGTACACTCGAGCTTGAATCCTGACTGTGTCATGTATTAACTGTGTGACCCTGGACATCAGTCTGAGCCTCAGTTGCCCCATCTGTACAGTGAAGAGAATAACCCTATGGAGTCCTTACTGTGAATGATCCTGGGCTTTGTGTTACTTCTGCTGTTATTAAAACTGCTGTCAATCCTTCTCCTGCTAATGCTACTAGAGTAATTGCTCACCCTCTCATTCTACCCCCAACAGGGGCAAAGGCCATTGACCTCTGCATACAAAGAGGGCTGTCAATTCCTATGAGACCTGTGATAAGGGACACTTGCTCTGCTCCCCAGCAAGTACAGAAAGTTCCGGTCATCTTTTAGGGTCCCTGTGAAGTGCCAGACCTTCCTCTGGACTTAACCTCACCCCTATGACTGCAGTTGGACAGAGGGATCTAACATGAACTTAGTCATAACTATCTCACAATTCTGTGACCGTGGGGTTTGGAAACATAACTCAGCGAGCCAGATGCTATCCCCAGGGCTTGTGTGTCTCCCAACAAGACTTTTCGAAAAGACCATATTAAGCCATGTAGGCCTGCAAGGAGAGAGCCATCCGCTAGAATAATTTGGGGATCTCTGATGCTCAGAGGGGAGGCCTGGGGGCTGCTGCTTTCCCACGGGCTTCAGTGGGAGCACTGAGTTTCTGCTGCACATGGTAACAGCAGCAGTGGTAACAAAACAACAGACATTGTTGGGCATGTAACATGTGCCACCTCAGTTAATCCTCCCAGCGCTTGTTTTGGAGGTTACTAATGGTATCTTCAGTTTATATTAGGGGAAACTGAGGCTTAAAGAGGTGAAGTTACTTTAGGGAGTTCGAGTTAGAGATGGGGTTCAAACCCTGGTAGACGGACACCAGACCTCCAACTTCTAACCGCTATGCTCTATTCCCTGCTGCTAAGGTACAAGCTGCTGGAAGGTGTGTTTCTGTGCTTGCGTGGGCTAGAGGTTGAGAGAGGGAGGTCGCTCAGTGTTTCTCTGGGGTAGCACAAAAAGGAATTTTAGTTTTCTGGAGGGCCAGCTTTTACCTAGTGGGTTCCTCATGGTTTCAGTCAGGATGTGGCACATTCCGATTCTTCTGAAGGCTGGGTAAGCAACGTGCAGCAGCCCAGGTGTCAGAGAGCTTAGTGTGTGTGTGGGGGGCGTGCATCAGCGAGCTCTTCTGTGCCCCATAGCGAGTGGAGGGACGGGGTGTGCATCAGCGAGCTCGGCCAGGCCCCTTCCTTGGGAGCAGCTGCCATTCCATATGATAAGATTTCTGCCAGGCTGACATGGGGCTCAGAGTTGTCAGAGCCTCTACAGTTTTAAGAGAAGCATGAAATCCAGATTTAAGTGCCAGATCTCATTTGAAAAATGTTTATAAATAATTAAAATAAAACAAAATGGGTCAGCTCATGGGGTGGCCAAACAAAATGTGTTTGTGGAACGAATTAGGCCCGTGAGGTCCCATTTTGAGTCTTTTGTCAAGATTGGAAATTCAGTATACTGGGAAATGTAGGTACTCTAATGTCATCTTGAAGTGAACATGGTACTTTCTTTAATTCACGCATTTTTTTTTTCTGTTAAGTTTTCTTATAGAGGTTTTATGGTCATTTATTTCCAGTGTACACAGATTTTAAATTCTGCATTTCTTCCTGTTCTTTCCTCTCCCTCATGTTTCTAAGATGCTAGCAAATATGCAGAGTGGAGGGAGGCAGGGCATGGTTTTCCCTTCTATTTCATGGTGCTCCTTTAAAAAAAAGAGCACCGAAGTGTGGAGAAATCGGTAACTTCATTTATGGGGACATGGAGGTTCTTTTGTCTGTGTCACTGATTTGAACTCTAACAAGCCCCAAGATATCCCCACTGCTATGTGGTAGTTGCTCTTTCTGTCCTGGGCTTACAGACTGTGGATCTGTTTCTGCAGGTCGGTTTTCAAGGAGCAATCTACTTAACAGCCCTCTTCCTTTTGGTTCTTAAACAAGACATCACATGGTGTCAAATGAGAGCCAGGTCCCTTTGAAATGGGATGCGCTCACTGTCTAGATCTGCCAAGCCCCCTCTAGAATTTCTATCATTTTTGTTTTCATTGGTTTTTAAAATTATGTACGTGATATATTAATATGTTCCAGTTGAACTGATGATGCAGAAATACAGAAGCAAAATGTAAAATACTCTTACCCACCTACACCCATTCCCAGATATAACCATTGGCAACAGCTTAGAGTGCTTTTTTCTTCTCCTTTCTCTATGCATTTGCATATGGACGTATATATACATGCCTTTTTCTTATTACATAAACTGGATCATACTGTGTACATTTTTCTGTGACTTAGCTTTGTCCACTATAAGCTATGTCATGGAGATCTTTGTATGTCAGTATACTAGTTATCTTGCTTTTCTAATGTTACATAAACTTTAGTACTGTGGATAATACCATATTTTATTTAACTGTTCTCCTGTTTTTACGGTTGCTAACCAAAAGATTGAAGATCTTTTTATAAGGTCTTCAGGCACATGTGTGAGAATTTTTGTAACTAAATTCCTAGAAATAGAACTATTTGGTCTAAAGGGTAGGCACAGTTTTACAGCACAGCCAAATTGCCTTTAAAAAAGTTCCCCATAGAATTTCTATCTCCTGGAACCTCAAATTATGAACATATCCTCTAATTGAAGCATGTCCCACATTGTTACATTGCTTTCCTAATTTTTACTAATTTACTAATCAGTCAGATTTCAGGTATGTAATAGAAAATGACGTTAGAAATAATGTATGTCCTTAAAACTTAGTCAAAAAGACTGCCAGCTAGGAGGCTAACTTAAAAACTCTCTAGGAAGGGGAAAAAAAAAGTTCTCTAGTAAAGAGGTATTTTGTAGAATCACAGTTGGAAATCTGTATTCTGCTCAGTGTGGGTGGCTGTGAAACTCTAGACCTTTCACACCAGGGACATGGCATAAGCATTCATGAGTATCTGGTCAAAGAAGTGAGGTACTGCACAGCTGACAGAGATTGATATTGATTTGGGAAAATCAATTTCATTGCTAAGAATTCTGCGCAGATGTATTTATAGCTTTAGACTTTAAAATATTTGATTAATAATCTTGTGTACCTTCTACTTAAAGAATTAGAAAGTTCAGAGATAATGCTATTTCATTGAGTTTTTTTATTTAATAGCTATCTGGAGTTAATTTCCAGGGTATTTAGAAGTAATATGTAGACCAAGGGCTATAGCAATTAAAAACTACACTGAAATTTCATTTAGAGAGATATTGGGGAAATCCAGAAATCCAGATAGCTGATTCCCACCTTTTTTTCAGAAGTGACAACTTTGATGACTATAGTTGTTATCAATAACATGAAGTGAACTGTTAGATAATTTTTAGATTTTGTGACACCCTTTGAAAGACTTGGAATCATCCTAATATATCACTATATCAGGGTTAGTAAATATTGATGTGAATAAAGAGCAGGAAGATGAAATGTTTCTGTTTTCAAAGATGGGTTTGGTTCTTTCATCTGTTTCTCCAGATACCCATTTTTAAGGAAAGTTCTGGTGAAGTTGGCAGTGACATTCAGATTCTGATTGTATGCCTTCTGCATGTTTATTTTTACAGCACTCTGTGAATT
This sequence comes from Smutsia gigantea, assembly GCA_032199065.1. NCBI lineage: Eukaryota > Metazoa > Chordata > Mammalia > Pholidota > Manidae > Smutsia > Smutsia gigantea. The sequence goes on from JAVSCE010013332.1 coordinate 6,967, forward strand.
GTAAAAATATGGTGGGATTCAGTCATACTTCCTTGGCATCGAAGCCTTGCATATTCAAGAAAGTGTGTACTAGGTTTTGCTCATGGAAATATTATAGTGTTTTACAGTTTACAGATAATTGCCTTGGATTATATATGTGAAAACCACAGTGGAGGGCCCTTCCTGGTCACTCTAACTCTGTGTTATTCAGAACCTGCTAGGGAATAGGCATGTCTGAACTGAGTCCTTGGAGGAGGGCTTACTAAAGGGATCTTGACGAAAGTATGGGCAGGTGTAGGGAACACCACCAGGGTGAGGGCTGAAGAGGGACTTAGCAATGGGGGAGGGCTATTGCTACTTTGAGTGAAGGGGCAAGAAAGGCTGTGTCCTTTTGGAGAGGGACGCAATCAACCTGTAGTGTGCCTACATGGAGACAGCAGGGGAATAAATATGCCTTCCTTATTCCCCTCTTGTTCCCCAAACTCTGGCTGGTGCTTTCCATTAACTGAACCCAGACAGAAGCCAGAGAGCGAGGGAGAGGAGGCAGGCATGGAGAAGGACAGCGAATGGGTCTGGGGAGGCAAATAGCAGTCTCTGTCCACCTGCTATTCTAGAGCAGAGGTGTGCAGTCAGGCCAGGGTGGAAGTTTGTGGCCTGGTTTTGTGGAAAAAGACAAGAAAACTGCTACTATAATGGTTAATTTAAATTGAAGTTGGAATGTTCTACAGTGCCACATGGCTGATATCAGTAAAGTTTGTGCTGGGTCTAAGAGTAATCTATCTTAAAAAAAATTTTTTTAATTCATTTGGAATGGATAGTGTTTCTTGGGAAATGCACAGAATCGGAAGCTTTACATATTTTTCTGAAGAATTGTAAGTAGACAGGAGAGACAGAAGGGACTCATAAAGTCTGTCAATATGGAGTTTGATATCTAATATATAATTCCTTTCCTTTTAATATTTTATGAAAATATTTTATTTAAAATGTCAGGTACCTGGGGGAAGAGACTAGGAGGAAATTAAGGTTATTAACAGTAATTTTCCTTCAAAGAAGTCAATTTAACGGAATCATTAGCATCACTGAGTAGAAATGAACAAGCTGTATTTTCCCATTTGTTCAGCAAGGCAGTCAGACTCAGATTTCAGACTCATTTATTCTCTCGTTTCTTGGTTCTGTTGTTTGAATAGGTGAAGACTGCTCTGTTTGGTTTGTGTACTTGTCCTGAATGAACCAGCAATGAAACTTGGTCAGAATCATAAAATCATACTCGTGGAAGGAATATCAGAGTTCGTCTCTTCTTATCTCTAAATTTTATGGTGTAAAAAACCAAGACACTGGTTGTTAGCAACGGCTGCTGTGTGCATTCCCCAATTGGTGACTCTGGGAAAGTCACATCCCTTCTCCAAACTGAAGGGACTGCACTAGATCAGTTCCTTCTTGCTATTACTCATATGGACTACTGAAGCCTCTGATTGCAGGGGCTTGTCCATTCTATACTGTTTGCATATGTTAGAGGCAAAGCTTCGTGAACATCTTGTCTACCACCCAGCCCTTAAAATGGTATTCTTTGGAAGTCTCTACAATGCTCTGGACTCCTCTCAGTCAGCATACTCTACATACAATTTGTCCACTGGGATCTTAGCATGGAAATACTATGGGTATTTTCAAATCAGTGTGACCAAAACAGAAATCCTCAACTTCACTCCAGATCTCATACTAGGTTCTGAATCTTCATGAAACAAGGCACAGATCTGTTGAATCTACCCTGTTAATATCTTGCATTTCTGTCCATTCCTCCCCATTCCTCTTGCCACTGCCTGTTTATGTCTTCAGTGTTTCATAACTTGATTGCCCCATAACGTCTAATCAGTTTCCGTACTGCCCTCTCTCTCTCTCTCTCACCTATTCCTTATTCATGTATTTATTTTATTGGCTATTAAGTGAGTGTCAGGTACTATAACAGGGCAACTCTTACCCTCAGTGGTTTTCAGTTTACTGGAAGAGCTAGACAAACAGCTACGTTTTAAGTTTACATCTTTGCTTCTTTACTCCATTCTCTATACTTAGCTACAGTAATTTGCACAAAACTAATCTTTTTACAGCATTACCTCTAAAATGTTTCAGCAGCTCCCTATTACCTCCAGGACTTAATTCTTTTTCCCCAATTTGTCAAATACAAGCCATCTGTGGCTGGACCACTATGAAGTTTAAACACCTTTACTTGCCTCACCTATTTTAAGCAATATTCAAGTGCCTAGAACATAAAATCTGTGGCCACCGTGCCTTTGCTGACTCTGTATTCAACCGCCTTCTGCAGCTGGCTGCATCCTCTGGGGCCTTTGCACACCTGGCATAGTTGCCATCTTCTCTGCAAAGCCTTCCTTGATTTTAGCGCCAGGTTGGGTGCCCCACCTGAGTCCTTCTGTTCAATATTTCACAAATGTTTGCCACAGCAGGACTCTCTTGGGGTAGGGATGAGTCTGGAGCGTATTAGAGACTAATAATAATGTCTCTTAAGTGAGTGAATAACTGAATGCCACTATTGCAAAGTCTGCAGAGTGGGAAGATTAGGAAAGTAATCTGATGAATCAGCAGAGAAGGTGCCATATTTAATAAATTGAAGCTATCCGTAGACTTGTTCAGAGGGAAAAAGTATCCCATGATTCCTTGCACTGGTCACAGAGAAGTAGCAACGATCCCTTTGGAAAGGTGATCAGTAAATTGAAAACTCTGTAGTCATTATTTCTGCTAACAGAAATTCTGATATTGTAATATATTAGTATACTAGAACCAGAGGAGATAGTTCCCTGAGGGTATTATCATTTATTCCTGGTGCCACATTCTCACATTGTTTTTTCTTTTTTTACTGAAATACAGTTTATATACAATTTTATATTGGCTTCAGATGAACAACTCAGTGATTCATCAATTACAGATATTACTAAATGCTCACTTTCACATTTTTTTCTATTTTATGAGTTTTATTTTAACTAAGGTATGTTTATTTTTCTTACAGAGTGTTAGAATCCCAAATCAGGGAAGTTGCCTTGTTTCAAACTTGGCTGGAAATTTAGGGGAAAAAGCATTTGTTTAATCAGATTATTTTTATTAAGTTGGAACCCTTGGTAATCCAAAGTATTTTGTATTTATTTTTTTGTAGCATTTTATTTTCAAATTGACCTGTAAATATATCAGTGCCAAAGACAGAAAGCAAGAGGGCTATTAATTAATTGAAGAAAAATATTGTGCTGAATATTGTTTTTAAGAGAGCGTCTTGTATAGTTCCCAAATCAGGAGGGAGCATTTATTCAAACACTGGGTTTAATATTACGAAAATAATGGCTTTGGTGGTCTTAATTAACCATGTTCCCATTCCCAAGGTCAGAGTGTCAGTTGTGTTTAAGAGGTTTCTTCTTTGTAGTTGGCATTTTTTTTATTTAGCAGATTTATTTTAGCTTTGTGTTGTAAAAATGCTAAGTATGTTAATTATTGGATATGTCATTATTCAAATTTGAATGGAGATAGCATTTAGAAGGATTATAGTTTAGTTATTGCAGCTGCTGAGAAAATATTTCATGAAATCACTTTGGAAATACCAAGAGAGAATTATTTCCTTTTATTTAGAGCCTTTTTGGACTTGTGAGGCCCTCTGAGAATCTTAAGGCTGGCCTCATTCTGTCCATTTTTCATTCCCTTTGAAAGAATTTCAAAGTAACTGGTTGAACTTCTTTTCCATCTGTCACCAGTAACATACCGAGATTTCTTACCCAGCTACCAGAAGGAAAGGAGGAAATTAAAGCACAGATGATCTGGGTATTAATACCTATTCTGAAAGTGACTCAGCTCAAACGAAGCGCTCCTGAACTGTTCTGTTACCTATTAATTTTTATTTTCTCAGTTTGGATTTATAAACATGGCAGACCCACAGGTTTTACATCAAGATTGATAACCAGGAGGAATCCACTGTTTGATTAAGGGCAGCACATGTCTTTTGAAACCTTCTGGAAATGTTCCACTTTTTACCAAACTGAGCCTCTTCCCCCTTTGTTGGAGAAGTGAAAGCTTAAGTTACCTGGAAGGAATACCTCACTTCTAAATAGGGTTTCTGGTCTAGAACATCTCAAGAGAAATCGCTTAATTGAAGAACGGATTTAAGGCAAGGAACAGAAGTCCTAGTGAATCAGTGCCCCCTCCCCTCATGTAAGGTGTGAGACAAGCAGGAAAGAAGGTGCACACACTCACACACACAGGACATCCAGTTTGTGGGCCCCTGGGCCATGCTATAGAACAGGACATGTGAAAAGTCACATTATAAAGAAATGGAGTCAGTTCTTTGATAGTTTTGAGTCCTTACAGGGTGGCTTTGTGGTACTTTAGAATGGTGTGATTTCCCAGGCACCTTTAACACCAGGCCCCAAACCCAGCATCCTGTAGACCTAGGCAGTGTGCCTTGGGCGTTACAGATGAATGCAACCCTGTTCAGTTCTCTCAGTGATTCTGCAGGTCAGGAATAAATAACCACCTCTTGATATTCAGAAAACTGAGTGATTAGAGCATTTACTCAAGGTCACATGGTTGGTCAGTGGTACAGACAGGCCTCATAGGGAGGTTGACTTTGAATCTATATGCATCTGTGGTCAGGGAGGTGCATGGGACACAGTTGCCCCTGTCTGATGGAGCTGTGATTTTGGCTCAGAGTAGGGATGTGTCCGCTTACAGATGTTGCCTTCCTTGGCCTCCTCTGCAGCCAGGGGTGCTTGCCAGGGCTCTGGCCAGAGAGATGTGGACAGACGTCTTTGTGTAGGCTTCCTACTTTACTTCCTGCAACCTGGACACAAGGCTCAGATTTGCAGCCCTTTGTGGTTAAGGTGATGAGAGCCACGCACTGAGGATGCAGAGCAGGAAGTAGAGGGCACCCAGTTCCTTGATGACTTACTTGAGTGGCTTCACTAGTCCTGATCAACTTAACTGTGAATTTCTCATTAACTGAGAAAAACCAATGATATTTGATGACGTCACTTTGATGGGTGTTTTGCATGGAATCGTGCCCCTCCAAAATTCATTTGTGGAAGTTTTAACACCCAGTACCTCTGAATGTGACTGTATGTAGAGATTAATGGGTTTAGAGTGAGGGTGTTAGGGTGGGGCCTAATTGAATCTGACTGGTGGCCTTATAAGAAGAGGAAAGCACACAGGAGAGAAACCAGGGATACGTGTGTGCAGAGGAAAGGCCAGTGAGGACACAGTAAAGAGGTGGCTATCTTCCTGCTAAGGAGAGTTACCAGAAAACAACACTGTCGGCACGTTGAGCTTGGAGTTCCTGCCTCCAGAACCGTGAGGAAGTAAATTTCTATTGTTTAAGTCACCTAGTTTGTGGTATTTTGTTTTGGCAGCCCTAGCATACAGTGGGATTTCTTTTACATGCAGCTGAAAGCCATCCTACTGATATAGGAACCAAAGCAAGTGCAGTTATTACAGACCAAAATAATGTACAGGATTTGAATTAGCATTTAATTCACCCCCTCGACCCCCCTCACACATGTATGCACACTCCCACAAACAGCTTCCTTACGCTGAGGTTGCCTATTGATGTTTCCTCATGCAGCTTGCATGATATTTAGCACATGGCAGGCACTTTATACTTGTTTGTTAAATACATTTTTTAAAAGAATGTATTTGGCAATATTTAGGGAAACAGAATGGGCAAATTAGGATAATGATAAAAAGCCATATGCTCTTTATAATAATTTTGGTGTTTGAACATCTATTCCTAATTTCAAAAGGTGATTTTTGTTTCCAGTTGGTTTAGTTTGTAGGGGATTTGCTTTCATTGAACTTTTCATAAGTCAATTTGTTTATAGGCAGGGATTTAGATAAATCACATATTTCTGGCATCTGTTTATCTATGTATTTATTTTTCCTTTGTGAGTTTTACATCCTTCTTTAAGGAGTCTTAGAGTTGAAACATTTCATGTTTAATGAGCTTAAATCATTTCCCGTAATTAGGAACTCGAATCATTGCCTAATTTATAATTTGGTAAGTAATGTGTACTTACTACATTTCTCTGCTATCAGTCTAAGTCCTGGGGTAAGTCTTTTTAAACAAAATAAAAATGGTTTTTGGTTCTTTCTTAGCTTTTAACTTTTAACTTAAATTTTAAGTCATCCAGGAAACATTTTAATTTCTCCTTAGGTAGTTGGTACTTTCCTTTTCTAATATGCTTTTGTGTGGGGAGTAAATTGTGTGGACTTGCATGAAATGCGGTGCAGTGTTTTACTTGATCTGGTGCTTCTTAAAAACAGTACAGTGCTATTTTCTTAGTTAAGTCACAAAGAGATGTCAGTTTAGATATGCCTTATTTTATATTTAAAATACTCTACCCACAACCTAACCGAGCCATGACATAGAATGGGATCAAAGTAACAAGACGTCTTGACTCCTTTATGTATGTGCATGAAATTTCAGTGATCCCATGAATTCCTTTGAATAAACTAATTTTGAGCCCTTTGGCCCTTTTAAGTGACATAACTCATTCTTCGTTTTTCAGTTAGATTTGTACAGTAGCTAGCGTACAGTAGGCTCTTGAATGTGGCCTAAAATGAATATGTAAGGTGAGGACACTGACCACACACTTATTCTGCCTCTCTTCCTCATTTGATGGTTTTATACATCCTATTTTGGATTTGTGTGCATTCTGCTGTTTCTAAAATTGGTAGCTAAGCAATGCATTTTTTAACATTAATTATCAAGTTTTGTCTTACTCTTAAATTTCATGTGGTTATCTGAAGTGGCACAGTGGGCATCTGTCTACTTGCTGGCTTGATAATATATTGACCTTGACTACAACCTTGACATTTAGGAGGGTTGACTAGACTCTGAAAACATAAAGCCCAGTGTGATTATAAATGTCTATTTCTGTAACATTCTCAATTGTGTAATAAAAATAATACAGAAAATTGTCAAGTTGCTTGAACATTTTATACATGGATTGGCCTTATATAGCACAGACTTAGCCACCAAGAGAGTTCATTTTCTGAAGAATTCTACACCAGATTGAAGGTTGGGCTTATAATCATGATGCTCTGACCCTTTGGTTATTATAACCACAACATCTGGAGGAATGTCTGTTTCTTCCTTTGAGCAAAATGATATATCTAAACCTTTTTTTTGGAGGGATGTTATAAAATGCATCCATTGTGTGACTCATTTTGTAGTGTAAAAAGTGGTAGAATTAAATTATCATTGAAGTTTTTACCCTGTCTGCTTTAGACCATATGACCTTGCAAAAAGTCAGTCAAAGCCAATATAACAGAAGAAAAAGTTCTTATCTGAAACTCATTTTCTCTAGATTGAGAAGGATGTATTTTATAGCTGAGGATCCCACACAGAAAAACCTTTCTAAAGTTACTCTCAAGTAGAGTATCAGTTATCAGGAAGGAAACCAACATTATTTTCCAAGTGCCCAGTAAGGTCAGGCATTCCACCATGTCCTTCCATTTGGGCATAATTCATCTGGGATACAGTTTAACAAACTGGTTGTGACTGTCTATTGTTTGGTCCTAGCTTTGTCACTGATAACTTAGTTGAGTGACCTTGGGTGTTACTGACCTCCTCTTCCTCCTTCTCACTTCTTACATCAATTTTGAGTAATAGGTGACAGTATCCCCATTCTATAGATAAGGAAACTGGGACCCATTTAAGTAATTTGTTTACAGGCCACACAACTAGCAAGTTACTGCCCTTGAATCTGGAGAGCCAGACCCTGCTGAAGATGCCATTGTCTCTCCCTGGTTCTGTGTGGTTCAAGGCTGTGTCTTTGCATAGCTACTGAGTTGCTGGTTTCAGCCAAGTAGGTTCATTGCTTTCTTGTTGAATGAGCTCAGGTTGGGGCACTGGTTAAATGAAAGAGGTGCTGAAAAGGGAATTAGGAGAAGTGACTTGTAGCTGGCCATTCTCCTAGCTGAGTGTCTTTGAGCAAGTAACCTGCCTCATAGTCCTTATCTCTTAAGTGAAAGGCTTAGGCTTTTAGGACTCTTTCATATTTACCCTTTTATCACTAGAAAGGGTTCTTTGTCTCTAGTAATACTGCTAGTGTTGAGGTTTATTTGTCTTATATTTATATAGCTAGTTCAGCTATCTTTGCATGCATTTTGTAACTTTTCCTTTCTATCAATCTGTTTGTTTGTATTTAAAGTGTTTCTCTTTGTAGAGAGCATATAGTTAATTCTTGCTTTATTATTCTTATTGTTATTATTATTATTTATCCATTCAGACATTTGCCATTTGAATGGAGTGTTTAGTCCATTTACATTTAAAGTAGCTCAGATATGGTTATATTCTGGAGTTAAAGCTTTAGGAGGTATATTAAATTTGCATTTTGATTTTTTGTATTTTCTTAGTTTTCTGTAAGATTTGATTTTATAAAAAAGTAATCTTGTGTAGATTGGATACTTATTAGCCTAACTGGTTTGTTGAATGGGTCACACTTGGTAAGAAACAAACAGAAAATACAGTTGACGCTTGAACAACAAAGGTTTGAAGAGCACGGTCCATTTATTCATGGATTTTTTTCAATAAATATTGGGAATTTTTTTGGAGATGTGTGACAATTTGAAAAAACATTTTCTTTTCTCTAGCTTACTTTATTGTAATAATATAGTATATAATTCATATAACATGCAAAATATGTGTTAATTGTCAATGTTACTGGTAAGGCTTTGGGCCAATAGTAGATTAGTACTTAAGTTTTTGGGGAGTCAGAGGTTATATGCAGATTTTCTACTGGGTTGACGGGGGTTGGTGCCCCTAATCCTTGCATTGTCCAAGGGCCAACTGCAAAGTTATTCTTTTCCCACCTCTGTTGGATGATATTTGTGGCAGATCCCATAGGTTTTGAGATTTTAAAGTATTGGAGCAACCTAATTTTCAAAAATTAGAAAAAGGTGGTGCAATGTAAATTGAAAACTTCCATTTTCACACCCAGTTCATAGCTTCTTCCCTTTTCCATCCTCAGGCCTGACCCCTGGCTTGGTGATGATCAGTAAGGAAGAGAGGTCATTTCTACATCAATTTTTTTTGTCTGCTCTTCCTTCTACCCAGTGTCTCTGGCTCCCTGGAGACAGCAGCAGGACAGAAAAGGGGCCCAGGGTGTTGTAATTAACTGATGGTGTTTGTTTTCATGGCCAGCTCTTTTTCGTATACAACCTGATGGAATCTTTGGAGATCCCATGCAGGAACCATTGAGACCATGCCATTACTGGATGTGGACAGTGCAATTTCTGGGTGACCACTCATAACCTTCAGCTCCTGTCCTTCAGTGGTATATCACTGGAGTGTCTCTGAGACCCTGTCCAGGCAGCCCACTTGGGTGGAGACCTTTTAGGATCACTCAATCATTGCTACCCTCCATGTTGTCCACTTGGCCTATAGGATACTCACATCAGCACTGTCACACTCTGACGTGTAGCCCACTTCCACTTTTATACCAGGTCCTGTTGCCTTGCTCTGCTATGAGTTTCTGCACAGAGGTAAGTAGCCGGCCAGGAAATAGAACACCAGCCCCTCTAATTGCAGATAGCCCCAGTGCATGCATGAGCAGTCATTGTAGGCTGTTGCTCTGAGCTGATAGGGAAGGAAAGGGAAACCCTCTTTGCTCCTGAGAATTCCCTTTGGAGAACTGTCTTCTGCAATGCAAGTTCTTTTCATATATAGACTCTAGAGGGTGACCTGGACAGGTTTGGCCATTTGAGGGGAACTCATCATCTATTGTCCTGAACATTGAGATATTAGTGGAAAATTTGAAACAATAGGAGGCTTTCCTTTCTATTTCTATTTAAAATAATTTAGAAATAATTGGCTCAGTACCAAGGTGCACCGAGAAGTGTTATACTTCCAGGTACACCTATAACTTGGGAACTACCACACTCCATAATCTTCTCCATTCACAGTAGCAAGAAGTAATAAGTATAAAATAAATGCTTCATGAATCAACTCATGGTGATTATAGGATATTGGTTTCTGAGGAAAGTAAGGGTGACGAATATAATAAGAGGAATGAGGTTTCTAATCTGCAACTCTCTTTACTAATTTGGCTAAACAGTTGGTCACATAAAAGGAAAAAAAATAGCACATAAAACTGTTTTTAGCTCAAACTACTTGGTCAGATTGGCCAAGACAACCTGAAACTGGGTTGACAGGCACCTCTGGTGGAAATCTCTAAGAAGTATAGATCATATATATATATATATATATATATTTTAATGTATATTATATGTATCTATATTATATATATAATATACATATGTGTATGTGTGTAATATGTGTATATGTATGTGAATATGTTTATTTAATGTATATGTATATATACGCACACAAATATATGTATTTATAGTCCTGATACAGCTTTCAGAGAAAGTGATGATGTATGACGGGTTACCCCAAATATATTTTAGGAGATTTTTGGAGCAGATACAGATGAATATAAAGTATGTTCATCAGTTCATTGGCTAGGTTATTTTGAAGTAGAAATAACCTTAAAACATTTTATATGATTTGTCCTAGAATCTGTAGGTGACAATATAAGAAGCCATTTTAAAGTAATACATTTAGTTTTGACTAGAGTTGTTATCCATATATTTTCAAAATATATTAATATGTATCACTTACTACACAAGAGTGATTTATGTGAGTAAAAATGAGATTATATCTCAGTAGTGTCTAAGATTTAAAAAATAACTTTGGAGCTTAAAAAATGTAATACATGATCATGCTAAAAACATTGGAAAATAACAGAAAAGCACAAAGAAAGCAGCAAAAGTGTTTTTAATCTAATCACATAACCATTATAGGCCAGAATGAGAAACACCAGATTGCTTTTTGTTTATTGATACATTTTTTTTCCACAAGTTATAAAAAATTGGTCTTTTCCTGGCAGAGCTTTCTTTGATCTATATTTAATCAGCTCACTTATTTTTCTGTTAGGACTAATGAGAATTTCCTTTCATGGCTAGACTTTATATGTAGGAAGCTGTACCAAGATTATGTTCAGTATAATCAGAAACTTGCTAAATATAACTCCTCAAACTTTATTTGTAGAGTAGATTTTTGTGTAATTTTCTGAGACTTAGTCAGTTGTTAAGAATTACCTTAAGATGCAGAAAAAGAAATGAGGAAAGTGAGCTGGCACATAAGAAAAGAGGGATTTTAACACTACGCCTGATTTTACTTCTAGCCCTGGAACTGCTTATGGCAGTTATTTTAATGTGGACCTCAATATAAATGGGGCAGTGTCTGTCTGATTGTGGGGTCAAATGCAAGGGGGAATATAAATGCTTTTGGCCTATTTTTCGGGGTATACTTTAAGCAAGGTAAGCATTCATGAAGGAGCCCTAATTTGATAGAAGGCTTGGAGTTTTGAAGCAGAGATTTAAAGAAAGAAGATGAATACAGGGTTCCACTTTACGTATTTCCAGATACTGTCTTTATAAAAGTATCTTCATCCTGTTTATTTTATTATGAAGCCCGTCTCTTAAATTCATTAGTCCTTGATGAAGATTGAACAGTTTGAAAAATAGCTTTAGACAAGAAAAACTGTGAGAGCTGTAGTGTTAATTAATTAGAATATTGTTTTTTCTGTATCATGGAAAATATTGAAATGGGTTAACTAAAAAAAAATATGTTTATGTTCTTAACAATAATTCAGCCATTATTTGGGAAGAAACTCAACATCCTTATACTAAATCATGATTTTCCCAAACATCTGTGTGTAGAAAAATTTTAAATAATATGCATCTAATAGAAAAGGGGAAGAAAAATGGAAATAAATTTTATCACAGAATAACTATCCAAAAATAGTTTGATTTATAACATATTTGCAGGTTTTTTAAGAATGGAGTATTACTGAAGGAACAAAACAGCAGCAGACTCACAGAACCCAAGAACGGACTAATAGTTACCAAAGGGAAAGGGACTGGGGAAAATGGGTGGGAAGGGAGGGATAAGAGGGAAAAAGGGGCATTACGATTAGCAGATGTAATGTTGGGGGGGCACGGAGGGCTGTACAACTCAGAGAAGACAAGTAGTGATTCTATAGCATCTCACTATGCTGATGGACAGTGACTGTAATGGGGTTGGTGGGGGGGACCTGATGAAGGGGTAGTTCAATAACCATAATATTGCACATGTAATTGTAGATTAATGATAATAAAATAAATTATATTAAAAAAAAGAATGGAGTATTAGATATCAGTCCTGATAGAAATGATGACTTGCAAAATACTCGAGTTGTTTAATCATCTCTGGAAAGGTTAACCTGAAATAGCAGAGCAAAGAAGTTCATGTTTAGGCTAATACACTGCAGTTTACTTTTTCACCTTTGCATGCACATCACAGACTGTGCACATATTGTGTAAAAGTAATTGCCAAATGTTATGGGGGTGGTGAGTCTTTTTTTTCTCCACGAGAATTTATGAAGTTGTTAAATTAGGTTTCTTTGGAGTCATAACAGTTTATTTTATTAAGATGTTTACTGGATAAATATTTTCACTAAATTTTCATCAACTTCAAAGAGGTATTATTTATTCGATGAAAAGTGTGAGGAGTCTCTTGCAAAAATGCATCCATTTTTTTTCCTACAGTGTATTTTTTTTCCCTTTTGGTTCAAATGAATCTGTTCCTTTGAACTGCTTTAATAGATCTGATATTGTATGCATAGAAGCAGTGGGTTTTATTTGTAAGCCGACTCAGTGGCTGGTCTCCGAGGTCTTGATGCTACACTGTGTAAACGTGGCATGAGCTGTAATGTGTGTGCGTATTATCCATGGGAGAGGGCTTGATTTCTGTGAAAAACTGAAGCCATAGACTCATAGGCTTATTTACATCACTTCTAGGCAATACAAGCACATGGTGGCTTTTTCAAAAACATGCTGTAGGTATGTAGAACCTTTGTAATTCCTTAGAGCTGTAATGGAGTAGACAAGGTTACTAATCTGGGTCATGCCAGACCATGTCTGCATTTTGCCACGGGCAGCCATGGGCTTGAGGTTTCAGTTGACATGCATTTTGCACATGCTTTTGATGCCATAAACTGAACGTTCTTGTGAGTGTTTTCTCAGCTAATGTGTACAGTTTATACAATATTTTAGTAAAGACCAACATGAGGAAGCAGCATGGTGTAGCCGAAAATTGAGAGCTGACATTCTGGGTTGGGCTCACAAGTCCGGTTTGTGTGACCTTAGGCAAGCTCCTTATTCCCTCAGAACTTGTCCTCCTCTGAAAGGGGGAGACCCTAGTGACTACATGGGGGTTATGAAGATTAATAAAATACTGGATGTGAAGTCCTTTACATATCACCTAGCTTATAATAGCTACTATTTACGTTTAGCTTTTTCTTTTCTTTCTGTAGATATTTGATGAAAATGTCATATTGGGTCAGTTGAACAGTTCATACAACTCATTATATTCTGGAAATTCACAGATTTTTTTTTTGAGGATCATATACTTTTCATAATGTCTCTTGGGAAAGTAATCTGTATGTTGTTTTGCTCCTTCCTTCATTCCTTCCTTTAGCATGTGTCAGTAATTACATGCGAGCTTTCCTCAGCCTTAGGAGTTTATATTCTGTCAAGAGAGATCAATATAGAAAAGAGAAATGACTGGAGAGTTTTAAGTTCCACAGAGGGTGCCTTCCTGAGGCCCTGCAGAAGCATAGAGCAGGGGCATCGGAACCAGGACAGCTCTTAAGCCCTCAAGAGGTATCTTTCCATTCTGTTTTTTAGAGATGTTTTCTGTTTTCTGTTTTTTAGAGATGTTTCATTTCTGATGTTTAGGTTAGCCATATCTCTGAATACTTCCTTTTCTTTGTTGAGACATACAGATTTTGAAGGCTATCTTAAGTTAGAAGATTCTCCATTTCCTGATCATTGGAATCCCATTGCTCAGTTTTCTTCTGTATGCCTAAGGTGAGTGTGTGATGGCGCATAGGAGGACCCTGCATGGCTTGGTAGGATGACGTGGCCTGTTGTTTCTGATGGTTTTGCTGATGACTGCTCACCATTTAGCTTGTTGGCCTTTAGTGTAAGGCATCTTCTTGATGAGTGGAAACTATTGATGAGGTCAGCAATGATCACAGAACTGTGTTTCGGACAGTTATGTGGAGCATCACCATCGGTGAACATAGGAGCAGCTTCTGAAGACACAGGAAGATAAATTGTATCTGGTGTTTAGAATATTCTTGGCTGTGAATTACAGAAAACAGCAACTTGAACTTGCAGAAGTTTGTCATACCTACCATGAAAAGTGTGTTTAAGAGTCTGAGCATTTGGTTGGTGTAGCTTCTCAGCAGTGCCGCCAGAGAACCATGTTCTTTCTGTCTTTGTTGCCTACCTTTTGTCCTCATGGTTGTGAGACGGCCCTGCTCCTCCTAGTAGCAATTCTCAGGAAGAGGGAAGGGGACGTGTTCATTTGGTGAGAGCAGATTTCCTCAGAGCTCTCTCTCTTGCACTTTATTGGTCAAAACTATGTCACATGACTACCCCCAGCTACAAGGGAGTTTAGGGAACAAGTAATTTCAGCCTGGCTTAGTGCCACCTAGAAGAAAACCAAGGTTATGTATGTTGGCTAAACAAATGATCTTGACTGCTATACCTGGGAATTTAATTTTTGTCTCTCCTAATGGCCTTAGGTTTATATTTCATGATTTGGTGTTTACTAGTGCATTCGTGCATTTATTTGACAAATATTCATGCATTTATTTGACAGATATTTATGTATTTATTTGACAAATATTTATTAAGTGCATAATACCTTATACTGTTCTCAACTTAATAAAATGAGACCTCATATAATAGTTGTATGACTGAAAAATGTCTGTGTACAGATATAAGCAAATGGGTTTCTCTTAGGTCCTGGAGTAAATTGTTGGAACTGTGATATTCAAATTGAAAACAACTGAATTTTGTTTAGCTGACCTCTATCGTGCAACTTGTTCATAATTATTACCCACATACTCCCTTCTCTGACCCTTGATCCTTTCACCAATAAATCTGGAAGCCTGCCTCGTAAGGCTGAGTTGCTCTGGTTTTCCCATAATACTCCCTTTTCCAGCTTTTATGTGCTTATCCATTAAGTCAGACAGATTTCCTTTTTAGAATTTGGCATTGTTTCTTTATTGGAAAGGAAACAGATTGTTTTAGGCCAGGAAAACTTGAAAAAGAAAATAGAATACTATAAGCTACTTAAAAAAAAATTTCCAGACTCATGTTAGGATTCAGTGTTGGTCTTGCGCATATTCTATTCAGAGGGAATCAAAGTGTTCTTGTGTCTGGTTCATCTTTGCAGCAAGTCTGGCAAAGCTTTGCACATGGTCTTTCCCTAAACTATGACATAAATCCTGCTTTTCATTTTATGTCCAGGGTGAGATTTCCAGTAGTGGTAGCTGGCAGGGTCAGTAAGTCAAATTCCAAGGTTATGAAGATGATTTTACTTGGTGTGTAACTTTTCCAGCTCACTATAGAAGCTGAGCTCTAGCTTATGCGACCCCTTCTAGTAGCTTTCAAACTTCTAGTAGCTTTCAAATTGTAGCCAAATTAGTGATTTAATCTACAGAGTGCCCATCTTTTGGCTGTTTCCCAGTGACAGATCACTTAGCTACCATAAGTGGCCACAGATCTGATAGTTTATATCTGTGATCCCAAAGTTTAGACCAGGGCAGAATCTTGTTTTTCTTAATGGTTCTCTCTCAGATCTCTTGTTTAGAAAGATTATTGTTCATGAAAGAGATCACTGATATTAATTATAAGTTATCCATCCCCCTACTTCTGTTAATTAAAGGCATATTTAACTACCAACAATTTCTGACAAGTGTGAGATAAGTATTGTTTTTGGGTTGAAATCCCTTAATTCAAAGCAGATATACTTGAAGTAATAAAAAACAAATAAGGGAGCTTTATTGTAGGTAACTATACACTTGTTATTTGGCTTTGAAATGCTGAAAGAAAACTCCAAGGCCATTATTAATTCATGTATAAAACCATACTACAGTCTGTTATTTTTCCTAGTGTGAAATTTAATTTTTAAAAATTTTGCTTATTTCTCTAGTTTTTTTCCTTTTTTTAGTGAGGTGTGTTTGGAAAACAGGAAGGTTGTGATATATTTAATCTGAGTTTCTCTCTTTCTCATATTTTCACACATAATTTTTGTTGGATCACCATCTTTTCATTTTTTGTTTTGGAAAATGTTAAATGTAACATGAGAATAGAGCACATGTTGTAATGAACCCTCATGTATGCACCATTTAACCATGACAAACTCACAGATGCTTTTGTTTCCTGTGTTCCCTCCCTGCAACTGAATTGTTTCGAAGCAAATCCTAGATATCTCATTATTGCTGGAAGGCCAGCTATGCCCTGAAGATCTACGAGAAGCTCCATCCCAGTTGTCACCGTGCCACAGATTATGATTTGGCTCACTGTGTACATGTTGACCCACGTTTCTACATCAGTCACCAGTCTGTCTTGGCTTTCTTTGTCAGCAGAGTGTACGTGCATCTGTGATTTCAGAAAAAAGAGCAGCAGCGATTACCCTAACTGTACTCTGTTGGCCGCGAGAGAGTCAAATAAAGCTGGCTGACATCTGAAGCGAAGAAAAGCCAGAGAGAAGAGGCCCAGATGCTGACTTGCTTAGGCGACTCCATCTGGGGAGTTGGTACTGCCTTGAGGGAAAAAGGTTCTGGAGCTTAATGTGGTGGTGAAGAATGAGGGATACTCACCTTGGCTGTATACAGGCAGGCATGGGTGTGATTCAGTAAGATGTTGGGAGAATTTCTTACTTTAAGTTGAAAGAGGATTTTTATTGCTGGAAAAGTAGGTGGCAACTGAAGCAAGCCCAGCCAATCTAGGGGTCCCCATCTGATGTTTGT
This sequence comes from Smutsia gigantea, assembly GCA_032199065.1. Lineage (NCBI taxonomy): Eukaryota > Metazoa > Chordata > Mammalia > Pholidota > Manidae > Smutsia > Smutsia gigantea. The sequence goes on from JAVSCE010013332.1 coordinate 23,862, forward strand.
ACCCCTGTGAATGATTCCACTCACTTGGGAGTGTGATGTGTGATCTTGAGTTGATGGGTTAGCAGTCATTTCAAATCCTTGGAGCTCTTTTGGGTCAGAAATCGTGGTCAGTGTTTCTATATCTACACATCATTATCCTCACTGGAAGTTAAATTACTTTACACATGAAATCTAACATTTCAGGGTCAGCGTCAGAATTACATTCTTGAGGACATTATTTCATGGACTGTTTTAAATTAGATTTGATGGCAACAGTTTATAGTAGTAGATGGTTAACTTGTTTTAAACTAAATGATTTTACTTCTTTATTTGGGCTTGAATATTTAAAGTTAAAAATATTAGAGTAATTTAATCTATACCAACAATAGAAAAGTCATATTTAGTATTTATTGGTGACTAGTAGGATTCTATGTACAGTATTTATTGAAAATAATAAATATAAAATCAGAGGGATCCTATCTTGATTTATTTTCATTTATATATTTTTCTTGATCCGGAAGTCTTAGCTAAGAAAAACAGATCCCAGAAATATGGCTTATTAGCTTGGGCATTAAAAAATAATAATTCAGCAGCAGCCCAATTTGAAAAGGACAGATGCACCCCTATGTTTATTGCAGCACTATTTACAATAGCCAAGAAATGGAAGCAACCTAAGTGTCCATCAGTAGATGAATGGATAAAGAAGATGTGGTACATATACACAATGGAATATTATTCAGCCATAAGAAGAAAACAAATCCTACCATTTGCAACAACATGGATGGAGCTAGAGGGTATTATGCTCAGTGAAATAAGCCAAGCCGAAAAAGACAAGTATCAAATGATTTCACTCATATGTGGAGTATAAGAACAAAGAAAAAAGCTGAAGGAACAAAACAGCAGCAGACTCACAGAACCCAAGAACGGACTAATAGTTACCAAAGGGAAAGGGACTGGGGAAAATGGGCGGGAAGGGAGGGATAAGAGGGAAAAAGGGGCATTACGATTAGCAGATGTAATGTTGGGGGGGCACGGGGAGGGCAGTACAACTCAGAGAAGACAAGTAGTGATTCTATAGCATCTCACTACGCTGATGGACAGTGACTGTAATGGGGTTGGTGGGGGGGACCTGATGAAGGGGTAGTTTAATAATCGTAATATTGCACATGTAATTGTAAATTAATGATAATAAAATAAATTATATTAAAAAAATAATAATTCAACAGAAGGAGACAGCAGTTTATAGTTCTGTTACTTCTTTAGCTGCATGGGCTATTACAACCTCTTTACCTCATTTTCCTATGGGGAAAATAGAGACAGGAGTAAGTAGAGCTTTATGCATTTAGTTCTTCAGTTATACATTTACTTCAGGGAATTAATCAGAACATTTGAGTGTATGTCATTGGATAGATGTAAATATTTTAATTCTAGTTTTGAAAAATTTCCGCTTATTTTTAGACATTTCCATTTGATTTTAGTCATTTCCTTCTTGGAAATCAAATCGTTAGAATCAAAATCTTTAAAATATTTTATTTAGATAGAAATGAAGAAGTAGTTTAAGTCTAACTTGAAAGATTTCCATTTGTAATATTGTCAACAAAGCCATAACATGAGGAAATGATAACAGGTCTTAAAAATTCACCTTTGATGTTTTCTGTTACTAGTGGATTTTCTTTTTCTCCCCGCAGGAGAAGACAGTTTCTCTATGATACAGAATCCTGAAATGTGATCTTTCTTAAAAAGGTAGGTGTATGTGCTTTTTAAAATTAATCTGTTGACTTAAAAAAATTTTTGTTATCTTGAATACAACTCAGACTATTTAATCGAGAGGCAATATTTATGCTGCTAATGCATGCCATTGTGAATTGAATTAAAACCTCATATTTAGCTTTCTAAGTTCAATATTGAGTTTCCCAGGCTTTTTAAAGAATGACTATTTTGAGCGAATAGTTGATGTCTACAGCAGTCAATGCACAGGATGTGTGATAAGTGATTGCCTCCCAGTAGATATATTTTTTGTTGTTGTTGAAATAGATTCATCTCAGCCTATCTTGATGAAATGTTTTTCTGTTTTTTCAGTGGGTGCCATCACTCTAGGAAGCCTGGGGTGGTTTGAAATATCAAATGGTCTGTGGCCAAAGTTTGTCATGTCTTCCATTTTTTTCCTGTGATACTTCTTTTTCAGTGTGGATTGAGATTTGCTTGATGCTTTGTTAGATCTCTATCTTCTTTGAAGCTAGAATGATAACTGGGCTTAACTGCAGCATTCATAATTTATATTATACATCTGCTACCAGGTATACGTTGAAAAAAATTTGACTTCCAAGTATTAGGAAAGTTGCTTCTCCTCATTTCTCCATTGCCAATTCAAAGCCCCTTTTCTGATCAAAGACCCACACCTGTGCAACATATCATCGCATATCTGCAGGCACGTAGGGACACAATATTCCGGGGAGGGATCCTAGCCTGTGTGGGTCACAGAGTGCAGGAGGCTGTGGGATATCATAAGAGATCCTGGAATCCCTAGTAATATCAAGAATCATGCATATATTAGATAAATAATGTCTCCCATGTTTATGTAAATGAGTTTGACAAGTCTGTATAATTGTTGGCAGTTATAAAGAAATATACATGAACATAAAATGTTACTGAATGAAGGGGAGCTTTTTACAATAATGGATATTCTCATCAGGAGTTAAAGCACAAGTCTTGTAACCAGTTAATAACTCATTTTGATGTTAAAAATGCGTCCTCGTAGTCAGAGAAGTTGAGAACTGTTGCTCTAGAACATAGTGAAGGTATTTAAGTCGGGTTAGGATTGAACCTTTGATTCAAGCAAGACAGAGCCTGAGTTTTTAAACAGTTACAGGAAAGAAAAAAACACTTTTTTTTAAAAGATATTAAATTGGATTACTGGGAGCAGTGGAAGAACTTCCTTCTAAAAGACTTTAAACAGCCACTTCCTTATACAGTGGGTCGGTTAGATGCCACCAGCAAGGCTAGACCTGCAGTGCCCAGTGTGGTACCTAGTAGTTACATGTAGATAGTTAGATGTGAATTTATTAAGAAAATTGAAAACTGAGTTCATCATTCACACTCGCTGTCATTCAAGGGCTCAGTGGCCATATGTGGCTAGAGGCGATATGCTGGACAGCACACAGAACATTTCCATCATCACTGCAAGTTCTTTCACACAGTGTTGGGAATGATTGCTCTCACTTGGACCATTCCATACAACTTTTAGTAGCTTTGCCTGTGAGATCCCAGCATAGAATGGAGAAGACAAAGCCTGGTTTACCTTGTAGAGTTCTGGGGAATTTTATGGACATGAACCCTGAGTGCATGAGTGGAAAAGAAAATGGTTTCACCATAATGGCCTTCCAGTTCTCCTCCTGACAGCACATATCCCACGACAAGCAGCCGGGGTCTGCATGCATTTGGGTTAATTTTTTATCATGTCTATAGTAGATCTTTGTCACAATTTTGGCTGCCTAGCGTCTGAATCCTTTTCCTGAATTTGGTGGAAGCAATCATTGGATGAAGCTGGGTGAGCGAGAGTGCCATGTTCCTCTTAATGTCCCAAACAGCAGTGCCCACTTTTGTGTTTTTCCCGACTCCTGCCAGCTAGCAGGAGCACAGGACTGAAGGTCGGCCAAACCTGGGACTGGGCCTCTGGAGGGGTAACTCAGAGAGGCAGAAGGTGGTTTAGGATTCCACCTGTCACTGGTGCAGACAGCTGTGCTGGCCATGTCTAGAGCCACCTGTGGTAACCAGGGCCAGTGTCTTTGGTGGTAGGGGTAACAGAGCTCATTATTGAGGGCAAAAGAGAAATATGAAGGAAGACAGCTTTTCTGGTATGCAGGAGCCCAGACTAACTTCACCTATTCCAACTGACATCCTCCTCTAACTGAAATAATAACATCAGGATAATTAAAGAACATCAAGAGAACCAGACATCAGTAATTCCGTAAATTATTGGTAACATAAGTAAGTTATCTAATATTTTTTAATAGGAATAAATTCTTTCATTATCTCTTAATAAAGGATACATCAAAATTACAAACATCCTACTTAGGTTCAGTAATGGAATCACTCTTTTATAAAATTGGTGTTTATAGTTCTGCTTCTTACATTCAGAATCTAATCAAAACCATTGCCTGTGAACAATCACAACATTTCGGATTCCTACTGACAAGGTGGATTGGCCTGTATTATTTGTTTTCCAGAACAAGTGGACTGTGGCATATTGTTTTATGTTATGTTTAAGCATATTGTCTGTTCTTCCCGTGCACCGCTTCCCTGCTGGACGCACACAGTGGCTGTGTGACCATCTGGGTCGTCATGTGTGTCAAATCTGGGACAAGACTTCAAAACCCCATGCTGTTTTCCTTCTTCTTCTGGTTGGATGTAGATAGAAGAGGAAGTGGATGGTGAGAGACAGGACTGAAGAAACCTGGTTATAAATTGTTGTTCAAAGGAGGGCTCTTCATTAAATAGTAATGTGTTTCTGAATAGAAAAATCTTTGATGGTCGATATTTTCAGTTTTTCCAGTGGATGAAGGAGCATAAATTATGTGAGTATAATAGAGAGAGGGAAATAAACTTCCATTGTTTGAGTCTTTATGTATTTTTGCATCTATTTGTTACAGAGCTTGCTTGTTACTCTTCTGAACCCCCAATCAGTCATAGAAATTTCATCATTTCTTCTTATCAATTATTAGCTGACATTTTTCTTTTTCTAGTTTCCCATTATCTGGCACCTTCCTCTCCACCGAATAGTAGCATGGTTTATACGTTGGTATGATGAGGCTACGGGAAAAGCTAGGGCACATATTCCCCTATGTTGCCTCATATTGACTTCAGATAGACCTAAGAGTTAGAGGAGAGCTAAATGCCTCATTGGCAAACCAATTTGCTAGTTTTATAAAATGTAGATTCAGCATTTTGAGTGACTTTTTAACCATGAAGCTTGTGATGCCTGAGTATTCAAGTTCAGTGACTAATTTTAGTTTCATTCATGTGTAGGAAAGCTTTGATAGTCTTATTAGAAAACATTTTCCAGGCATAAGCGTTTAGCATAGGCTGTATAGGCAGACTGCGAAGGTGGGAAGGATGTTATGACATCATCTTAGATTAAAACAGAGGAAGAAAGCATGTGAGGCTCATTTACAAGTCTCCAATGTGGTGATTCAGGAGATTTTCCATTTTGCGTTTGGCATGATGTGTAAATGATGGGTTGGCAGAGATGAGGTGTTAGGGATTTGATGTTTCTGCTTTGTAGTTTACTGTGTACTAATAACATTTTCATCTTTGAAAATGTGGAAATATCAACTGTGTTCTTGTGTGCTTATTAATAGAGGTTTTATGCATGCTAATACATTTGAAGTGTTTTGAGTCCTTTGTGGGGAAATTACTTAATAAACACAAGTACTATTTATGTTAACAGTTCATTTCTTTTGACTTAGTACACTTCCGTTTCTTTCCTTAATAAGGCCAGAACATCTTATAAGTGGTATGTAGAAGGTTGAGCAAAATCTAAGACATTTTAGGTGTCAGCACTGTGTAACCTGGGACACGTGATTGAATCTCCCCTGCCACATTTTCTACGTTCAAAGGCACTATTCAACAAGATTATTAGGAACAAAGTAAAAAATTTGCACAAAGGGCGTACATGGATGTCACTTCCATCTAAATTATGAAGATGATATTTAAGTCTAGGACTTGTACTTGTAGGAACCCTACAAACTCATCCCTATCTTTTCCACTCTTTTAAAAGTCTGCTCTTCCATTGTGCTTTTTAACACATTGGCATATACAGAGCCATAGCAGAAAGCATATCTCGGACGTTTTGGTCTCAAGCCCCTTTATATACTTAAAGTCTCCAGGGTCTTGAACAGCTTTCATTTGTGTGGCTTATTCATAAATATTTGCCATATTAGAAAGGACATTGGTGATGTTTAAAAATACTTACTTTCAATGAATTTTAAAATAACAGTCATAAACCCATTACATCTTAACTTAAATTTTTTAAATGAAAAATGAGTACATTTTTCAAAACAAGATACATTTGGGTAGTGGTACTGTTCTATTGTTTTTGCACATCTCTAATTTCTGGCAGAAAAGGAGATGTCTGCATTCTCTTATTTGCTTCTGTGGTCAGTCTGTTGAGGTACCCGAAATGATGAGGCCTCTGAAAACTCCCAGCTTGTGAGAGAATGTGCATGAAAAAGGCAAATGATGTCTCAGTATCATTACAAAAATAATTTTGACCTCCTGGTCCCCCTGAAATGGTCTTGGGTACCACTCTTGGGAACTAAAACTCTAAAGGTTTTAGAGTGTCTTCAGTTTTGTCACATTTACTTTGTACAAGAAAATCTTCATCCAGTGAGTGTGGTTGTAGTAAGAAATCAAGATGAGAAAAAAATTGCCTCATTTATTAAAACATTCTCTTTTGATGCCATCTACAGAAAGCTGCATCACCTCATTGATCCAAATGGAAATGTTAAAATATCAGTATGTTTCTATCTCTATTTCTCCAATGAGAGGCATCTCTAAGTGTTGGCAGTTAGGGTTAAGATCTTTTACACTTGTGATGGGATGATGGGTAGTGGGCAGCTCCCAAATATCAGTAAATATATTTGTTAGGCAGTGATTTCTGTATAACAAACCAGGGGCATATAACAGTTATTAACTAATTAATTAATTATTGCTACTATTCATTACTATGAGTGTTTCTCACTTGTGGGTCTGTAGGTTGGCTGGGAATTGATTTACCTAAGCTGGTCTTGGCTGCAAGCTGTGGGTTAGGTTCAGAGTTGCTATATGAGTCTCTCTCTCCTGAGACTTTTGTTTTTTCTCTCCCGAGTTCTTCTGTGATGGCAGAAGTATAAAGACTATGAAGAACATGCAGTGTCTCTTAGGCCTATACTTGGAGTTGACCCACCATCATTTCCAGCTCACATACCATTGATAAAGCAAGTCACATAGCCAAGCTCAAAATCAGTGTGGCAGGAAGGTACACTCTTCCAGTGGAGAGGGTGGGGGTGGGCAGGGAGAAGAAATAATTGTTGGTTTTAAGATACTCTGAACTACCGTGATGTGCAATTCTCAAATATTAGTAAACTTCTTATTCAGAGAAACAACTAAGGGGCTAAATTGTAATTTTAGTCTCCCACCTTCCTATTGATTATATTTTCAGAATATCTATTCACGTAGTCACTTACAGTAATAATACAACTGAACAAAAGTTGGGAGTAACTTAGCTAGCCATACAGGAAGTAAGTGAGGGACTCTATAAAACTCAATTGTAGGACATAAAACAAGTTTCAAGTAAGTGGAGAGAGATACTTTGTTTTTGGAAAGTAAGATTCAGTACAATAATAAATAAATATCAGTTTTGCTCAATTAAAGTACAAACACAATCCAATCCATTTCAAAACTGGGCAACTTGCCAGTTCATTTGGAAGAATGAACCTATAAAACACTCCCAGAATTATAAGTAGTATTTATCAGGAGTAATTGCCATTTCAAATATTAAAGAATGTTATAAGTCAGTGATGATTGAACAGTCGTATTGGTACGAGAATACATCAATGAATAAAATATAGAGAGTCTGTAGATAAGTATATATAGCAGTTTAGTACGTGATAAGGCTGGCATTTCAGATTGGAAGAAAAAAGATGAATTTTTCAGTAAAAAGGTGTTGAGACACCTGCCTAGTCATCTGGAAAAATAAAACACAATTCCTACCAAACCATTCATGCATAAATAATTCCAGTGGATAAAAATTATAAATGTAACAAGGTAAACTCTAAATGTATGAGCAAAGTATATGGATGGATATTTTCATATTCATGTGATGGGAAAGGCATCTCTAAGTTGAAACCATGAAGAAAAGGACAAAAAAAAAAAGAAACTACTACACATCATTTAAAATCTTTATTATTTTATTTTCATTAGTGGAAACCCATCTACACTTGTTTGAAAGACAGTATTCTGGGAAAAAATTTGCATGATATAAGGCTGATATCAACAAAGGCTGATATCCTTAACATACAAAAAGCTCAAACTCTTAAAACTTTATCAATAAGATAAACATTTAATAGAACCACAGAGAAAAAATATAAACAAATAACTCATAAAATAATGAATATGGGGCCAGCAAGCATGAAGAGGTTTGCAAACCTGCAAGCAATCAAAACTGTAATTTAAACCAACAGAGGCATATCTCAGTAACAAAATGATAAAAATAAAACAAAATATCTCTACAATTGGAGATGGTATGGTGAAGCAAGCACTATAATTTAGTTTTTTTTCAAACTCTGGTGAAGGGCTATTTTTTGGCAGTCTGTTTTTTATACTTTTGTAAAACAGTAAAAATAAAATAAAAAGAAAATGAAAAATATAAAAAATAAAATCTTAAATATATTTCTATAATGTTCATCAGATGTAAAATTACTCTGTCAAATTCCCATAAAAGTTTCTAAATGTTTACTCTGTTTCTGAACCTATCTTGTTGTGGACCAGTAAGGAACACTTTGCAATCTGGCATGTTCTGTGGGCCACTCTGTGAGTCCTTTAATGAACTAATGGGAGCATATTTTGTTGCAAAAAATTATAAAGGAAGATTGGCAGTATGTATGAGATTTTAAATGTGAAGACTCTTGTTTCTAGGAATTTTTTGTAAGGCTATCATCAGTTAGTTGTGTGAGATTATTCTAACACTTTCTGTGGTGCAGAAAAAGATGGAACACGAATATCCTTCAGTATGGCAATGGTTAATTAGTTGTGGTAGTCAGACTGTGGAATACTGTGTAGTCATTAAAATAATTAAATAAGTGTATATTAAATGTTTGATGATGGAAAATTCAAATATACACAAAAGTAAAAAGAACAGTGTAAAGAATCCCCATCCATTCATCACCCAGCTTCAACTGTTACTCTCTCATGGCCAAACGTGTTCCTGCCCCTTTGCACTAGATGTGTATTTATTTATGTGGACATATAGTCATGACCTTGTACATAAAACAAACAGGTTATAGAGGAGCATTTATGCACACATTTAACAATTATAGATTGTATTCCTACCTTGGGCATGACACTGTTTTAGGATCTGGGCTTTACAAGTAAATTAAAAAACATAAAACTCAGCTTGATGCTTATATTCTGCTGGGGAAGACAGAACAATAAACAATCAAACTTACAGTATGTAATTATTACTGGTAATTATTTCCAAGAAAAATCAAGCAGTGAAGGGAATAGGAGCATAGGGGGCGTTGTTTTGGGAAGGATGGACAGGGAATGTTCCCCGGAGAAGGTGGTCTTTGAGTTAAGACCCTGTGTTGCTAAGGTAGGAACATGTGGCTATCTCGGGGGAGACCTCTCCAGGCTGTTGGGGCTGGGGGCTTGCAAATGCAAACAGGATGGCAGAAGTGAGCTTAGTATGTCTGAGGAAGAGCAAGGAGGCCGGTGTGATGAGATTAATCAAGGGGCAGAGGCCTGGGCCACCCGAGCAGACCAAGGAGCATCTTAGAGCCCACTGTGAAGACACTGGCTTCTACTCTGAGTGAAGTGGAAGTCATTGGAAGGATTTGAACCCAAGAGCGACATGATGTTTCTTATATATTAGAAGGTGCAGTTTGGCTGCTGAATTCAGAATAGACTAAGAGGGAGCAAGTCCAGGAGTTGGAAAATCGGGCAGCAGGTTATCATGCTAACCAGAGACTCATGGGTGATATAATTTGGACAAGGATGGGAGGGAAAGGTGCTTTGAAGGGTGTCAGATTCTTGATATATTTTGAAAGTGAATCACTGGGATCTGCTCATGGATTCTGTGTGTGGAAAAAGGAATAAGATTGATTTTAAGTTTTCAGGCCTGGGCCCCTGGAAAGATGCACTGCTGTTTACTAGAACGGAAAGACTGCATTATTAAGAGGTTTGAATGGGGAAGGTCAGGAGGTGGCTTTGCATGTTTTAAATCTGAGATTCCCACAGACGTCCAAGTGACGAGGTGCAGCAGATGGTTAGGTATATAAGGGTCTGGAATTCAGGGAGAGTCTGGGCTGATGATGTCTAAGTAGAGTTGTGAGTCTGGTTGAAGTTCCTAAAGAAGTCGATACATATGGAAGGCTGAGTGGTCCAGGGACTGAGCCCAGGGTAACTCACCCTGAGCAGGGAGATGAGGAGGAATCAATATTAGAGATCGGGGATAAGAGAGAGCCAGTGGAGGAGGAGGAAAACCGAGGACATGGGGTGTCTGGGAGGCCAAATGACATGACAAGTGCTGCAAGGACCGTGGAGTCACTGGAGGGCTGCCCAGGGAGAGACTGGGACTTGCCCAGATGGCGCAGACACGGAAGTCTGACCACCAGGATGCATCAGCTCGGGGTCCTCTTCAAGGTGTGAAATGGGCAGCGGGGAGATGGTCAGGATGAGGATACTAATTATTGTTATTTGAAGAATGTAACAGGAACAGTGTCTTCTTACTGCTCTGTCAGGAATGTCAAATGTATACCCTACTATTAAATTTGGATATAGCTGCCAAGAGAAAGAGAAAAAGAAACGAAAATTACTGAAAGAACAGTTTTTCCATGCCCTGTCACATAGCTTAAATTAATTACAAAGCTGGTTGATGCCATCGCAGCTGCCCAAACTGTGGGTTACACTTTGGCGGGGAACATCCGTGGGGAAAAGCCTGCTGAGAACGTCAGTCAATCGAGAGAGAATATGAAAAAGGGGGTAAACGCAGGAGGATCGTGAGTGCTTGAAGCCGGTGGTCGCGGACGAGGCGGAGGAAACAGAGCCGGGTGCGCCGCAAACTGTGTGCTCTCCAGAGATGGATACCAGAAACATGTTGGCTGCTTTTGGTGAGAGCTTTAGGCCTAAAAGACTTGAAAGTGTGTATATTCTTCCTAGAGGAATATTTTCCTGATACCTAAAGCTTTAGGCCTAATAGACTTGAAAATGTGTACATTCTTCCTAGAGGAATATTTTCCTGATACTTAAGGCACTATACCGCTGTCCCCTTGGAGGCAAAATTTGTAAAATGGCACCACGAAAAGAGGGGCAGTAGATGTGACAGTTTCTTTTCTAGGCATTGCTTTGATTTAAAAAATCCCATTTTTGGTACTTTTTTGTTGAAAAGGTTGGTAAGACTATTAAAATAAAACTTTAAGATACAATGTTAATAGTTTCCCTATTTGGAAAGGAAAATCTCACCAGGTTTACTTGTAGGGAATTCATGAGGGGTCTGAACACACAAGTTAGGGAAATAAAGTGATTTTTTGTTTCATGGTTTGTTTATTTTTTTGCAGTGAGCTAAAATGATTGCTTCTTGATTTAATAATATTTTGAGCTCCCCTAGCCCGCACTTGCAACACACACACACAATGCACGTATTCTAGTGCTTATCAAATTGTGAAAACTGGGTTCAGATAAAATAACAGGAGGATTTTTTCTGGCATGAGCCAGAGTTATTTGGAAAACAGGCAGAACAAGTTAAAGTGCAAGCCTAATACAGTGAAGGGAAAGATTTGTGTGCCAGGCACAGATGGAGTAAGTTCATTCTCACATAAATATTATCTCTTTGTTCTTGCCAGGGTGGAGATGCAGGCATTGTCTTAATTAACTCAAGGAATTTTCAGGCTCCAAAACCCTAGTCTTTGGAAACTGCCTTCTGGCTTTATGTCACCCTAACTAGCAGTGACCTTCAATGGGCCACTTAAAACAATTTAGGTTTCAGTATTGGGAGGGGTGTGGAGGGGTGGGGTCACTTCTTCCAGGTTTTATGTTCTGCATTCATTGGACAAGTTTCAACAAAGAGGCTTAAGAGCTTTTCTATTATTCACAAATGGGTATTTTATTCTGCAGAACTCTTTTTGCGGTGTGTTAATTTTGTTTGGAATTGTACTGTTTTTAAAAAGATCTGCAGTAAAACTGAAGGAGCAAAACAGCAGCAGACTCACAAACTCGAAGAAGGGACTAGCGGTTACCAAAGGGGAGGGGTGGGGGAGGGCAGGTGGGGAGGAAGGGAGAAGGGGATTGAGGGGTATTATGGTTAGTACACATGGTGTGGGGGGATCATGGGGAAAACAGTGTAGCTCAGAGAAGACAAGTAGTGACTCTGTGGCATCTTACTACATTGATGGACAGTGACTGCAATGGGGTATGGGGGTGGGACTAGATAATATGGTTGAATGTAGTAACCACATTGTTTTTCATGTGAAACCTTCATAAGAGTGTATGTCAGTGATACCTTAATAAAAAAAAAGGATTTGCAGTAAAAATTATACTTGAAGATATGTATAAAATATATTTTTGATTAAAAAGAATATTTATACTGACTAGCATTTATTCCAACAAACTAGGTCTTTAAAACATGCATTTAAACATCTTACCATTGATCTAGTCTCATTATCTCAGATACATAGAAGTATCTCTGAAGCTGTAATTCCTCCTCTCTTTACACTATCTATGTTGGGGAAAACAAAGAGACTGAACAGTGTTTAGATTATCTCTACACGTTTAAAATTTCTCCCAATGCCAGTGGTTGGCATCTAAGAGAATAAACAGGAAATTAGAGAGGCAGAGGTTCTGCTTCATCTTTTGCCAGGGCTGGATTCCTTGCTTCATTTATTTTCACAGGACACCAGAAATCTGAGAACAGTATTTTAGCTGACCACATTTCTTTTATAGCTGGTCTACACGTGGCAATGTACAGGTGGCCAGATCTTTCTGCTTTTCTCCAAATTAGTATATGGGCAGTTGAAGTGCCACATGAACGTTTCATCAATGAATGGTTTAAAATAAAGTTGAACAGTGTGGCATTTTCATCATCCTAAATAAGGCCTTTTTTTTTCTTGTGATGAAAGTAATATGTGTTGTCGAAAATTTGAAAAATTGTTGTCATCCGAAATCCCACAAGCCACAGATGACCACTGTTGGTATTTTAATGTCATGCTCTCTAAATCCACCTGTATTCATTAAGCAATCAGTCATTTTATGTTTAACAAACTGTTTCCTAGGGCAGCTGGTAAGAATAATGGGTGTTCTGAGACAAAAAAGCTTTTCCATGGCCACATGTTTGTTAAATGCCAGGTTGAATGCTAGACTCGGCTTGGTCGCAGATGCGGTCCCCAGGGCTGTACCGCCTCAGGGAGAAATGTCGGTACAGCCCTGGAAATACTATGGGCAGAGACCCTCTTTAGCAATTCACCTGTGTAGGAGTGTCCCACAGACGGCAGGGCAGGTTGCAGTTTGTTTTTGTTTTTGTAAAATTGAGATCTCATGCTTTTGGAACATGCTTTTTCCACTTTATGTTTTGTGACCATTTTGCACTTTAAGAAGTATTTTTCAAAATTTGCTTTCTCTTATTATTTTTCAAAATGTTCCATTTATAAACATGGGGTCTAATCCACTTGACAGAACTTTTCAGCCCCTGGTGATCATCTTCAAAGATTGTGCGGTAGAAAATGTTTGCACTCATTTCATTTCGGCCTTCGACCCTCCTGGGCCAACAAACCTTTAATTTTGGACAACTGCTGTTGAAGCTTGTGGATTCACAGCTCCCAAAGCCACAGCTAACGTGTTTGTTTTGGAAAGGCCTGACAAAAATAGGCTGCTTTTAATGCAAATGGCTAATTTTCTCCTGTTGGTGGGCAATTCATTTTAGTACAGTGTTTTATTTATTGTATTGTAAAAATAGCCTCTTTGAGAAGAATGGCCTGCTCCAAGTAACTGTCACAGTTTGGATTTTCTTCTATAAAGAAATGAACACTTTGATCTAAAATAGTTTATTGCATTCCCAAAGTATTTGTTTTTTCCACCATGAACCAGAAATGTATATTTGAAGTCCCTTGAGGCCCACTAATGGGAAGTATTACGAGCACCTTTCTACGTGGTGGGTTATCTAAAATAATTTCTCCCCAATTAAAGGCAAACACATGTTTGCTTCAAATTTAGACCAAATGAAAAGCAGGTCTTCATCTTTTTTTTAATATAATTTATTTTATTATCATTAATTTACAATTACATGTGCAATATTACGATTATTAAACTACCCCTTCATCAGGTCCCCCCCACCAACCCCATTACAGTCACTGTCCATCAGCGTAGTGAGATGCTATAGAATCACTACTTGTCTTCTCTGAGTTGTACTGCCCTCCCCGTGCCCCCCCAACATTACATCTGCTAATCGTAATGCCCCTTTTTCCCTCTTATCCCTCCCTTCCCGCCCATTTTCCCCAGTCCCTTTCCCTTTGGTAACTATTAGTCCGTTCTTGGGTTCTGTGAGTCTGCTGCTGTTTTGTTCCTTCAGTTTTTTTCTTTGTTCTTATACTCCACATATGAGTGAAATCATTTGATACTTGTCTTTTTCGGCTTGGCTTATTTCACTGAGCATAATACCCTCTAGCTCCATCCATGTTGTTGCAAATGGTAGGATTTGTTTTCTTCTTATGGCTGAATAATATTCCATTGTGTATATGTACCACGTCTTCTTTATCCATTCATCTACTGATGGACACTTAGGTTGCTTCCATTTCTTGGCTATTGTAAATAGTGCTGCAATAAACATAGGGGTGCATCTGTCCTTTTCAAATTGGGCTGCTGCATTCTTAGGGTAAATTCCTAGGAGTGGAATTCCTGGGTCAAATGGTATTTCTATTTTGAGTTTTTTGAGGAACCTCCATACTGCTTTCCACAATGGTTGAACTAATTTGCAGTCCCACCAGCAGTGTAGGAGGGTTCCCTTTTCTCCACATCCTCGCCAACATTTGTTGTTGTTTGTGTTTTGGATGTTGGCCATCCTCACTGGTGTGAGGTGATATCTCATTGTGGTTTTAATCTGCATTTCTCTGATGATTAGCGATGTGGAGCATCTTTTCATGTGCCTGTTGGCCATCTGAATTTCTTCTTTGGAGAAGTGTCTATTCATGTCCTCTGCCCATTTCTTAATTGGATTATTTGCTTTCTGTTTGTTAAGGTGCATGAGTTCTTTATATATTTTGGATGTCAACCCTTTATCAGATACGTTTTTTATGAATATATTCTCCCATACTGTAGGATGTCTTTTTGTTCTACTGATGGTGTCCTTTGCTGTACAGAAGCTTTTCAGCTTGATATAGTCCCACTTGTTCATTTTTGCTTTTGTTTCCCTTGCCCGGGGAGATATGTTCATGAAGAAGTTGCTCATGTTTATGTCCAAGAGATTTTTGCCTATGTTTTTTTCTAAGAGTTTTATGGTTTCATGACTTACATTCAAGTCTTTGATCCACCTTGAGTTTACCTTTGTGTATGGGGCTAGACAGTAGTCCAGTTTCATTCTCTTACATGTAGCTGTCCAGTTTTTCCAACACCAGCTGCTGAAGAGGCTGTCATCTCCCCATTGTATATCCAAGGCACTTTTATCAAATATTAATTGACTGTATATGTTTGGGTTAATGTTTGGATTTTCTATTCTGTTCCACTGGTCTGTGGGTCTGTTTTTGTGCCAATACCAAATTGTCCTGATTACTGTGGCTTTGTAGTAGAGCTTGAAGTCAGGGAGTGTAATTCCCCCTGTTTTATTCCTCCTTCTCAGGATTGATTTGGCTATTCGGGGTCTTTTGTGGTTCCATATGAATTTTAGAATTATTTGTTCCAGTTCATTGAAGAAAGCTGTTGGTAGTTTGATAGGGATTGCATTGAATCTGTAGATTGCTTTAGGTAGTATAGCCATTTTGACAATATTGATTCTTCCTAGCCAAGAGCATGGGATGCTTTTCCATTTGTTAGTGTCCTCTTTAATTTCTCTTAGGAGTGTCTTGTAGTTTTCAGAGTACAGGTCTTTCACTTCCTTCGTTAGGTTTATTCCTAGGTATTTTATTCTTTTTGATGCAATTGTGAATGGAATTGTTTTCTGATTTCTCTTTCTGTTAGTTCATCATTAGTGTATAGGAAAGCAACAGATTTCTGTGTGTTAATTTTGTATCCTGCAACTTTGCTGAATTCAGATATTAGTTCTAGTAGTTTTGGAATGGAATCTTTAGGGTTTTTTATGTACAGTATCATGTCATCTGAAATAGTGATAATTTGACTTCTTCTTTACCAATCTGGATGCCTTGTATGTCTTTGTTTTGTCTGATTGCTGTGGCTAGGACCTCCAGTACTATGTTGAATAACAGTGGAGAGAGTGGGCATCCTTGTCTTGTTCCCGATCTTAGATGAAAAGCTTTCAGCGTCTCGCCGTTAAGTATGATGTTAGCTGTGGGTTTGTCATATATAGCCTTTATGATGTTGAGGTACTTGCCGTCTATACCCATTTTGTTGAGAGTTTTAATCAGGAATGGATGCTGAATTTTGTCAAATGCTTTTTCAGCATCTATGGAGATGATCATGTGGTTTTTGTTCTTCTTTTTGTTGATGTGGTGGATGATGTTGATGGATTTTCGAATGTTGTACCATCCTTGCATCCCTGGGATGAATCCCACTTGATCATGGTGTATGATCCTCTTGATGTATTTTTGAATTCGATTTGCTAATATTTTGTTGAGTATTTTTGCATCTACGTTCATCAGGGATATTGGTCTGTAATTTTCTTTTTTGGTGAGGTCTTTGCCCGGTTTTGGTATTAGAGTGATGCTGGCTTCATAGAATGAGTTTGGAAGTATTCCCTCCTCTTCTATTTTTTGGAAAACTTTAAGGAGAATGGGTGTTATTTCTTCTCTATATGTCTGGTAGAATTCAGAGGTGAATCCATCAGGCCCAGGGGTTTTGTTCTTGGGTAGTTTTTTGATTACCAATTCGATTTCGTCACTGGTGATTGGTCTGTTTAGTTTTTCTGTTTCTTGCTTGGTCAGTCTTGGAAGGTTGTATTTTTCTAAGAAGTTGTCCATTTCTTCTATGTTTTCCAGCTTGTTAGCATATAGATTCTCATAATATTCTCTTGTGATTCTTTGTATTTCTGTGGGGTCCGTCGTGATTTTTCCTTTCTCATTTCTGATTCTGTTTATGTGTGTAGATTCTCTTTTTCTCTTAATGAGTCTGGCCAGGGGTTTATCTATTTTGTTTATTTTTCAAAGAACCAGCTCTTGGTTTCATTGATTTTTTTCTATTGTTTTGTTCTTCTCAATTTTATTTATTTCTTCTCTGATCTTTATTATGTCCCTCCTTCTGGTGACTTTGGGCCTCATTTGTTCTTCTTTTTCCAATTTCAGTAATTGTGTCTTTAGACTATTCATTTAGAATGTTCTTCCTTCTTTAAATAGGCCTGGATTGCAATATACTTTCCTCTTAGAACTGCCTTTGCTGCGTCCCACAGAAGTTGTGGCTTTGTGTTGTTGTTGTCATTAGTCTCCATATATTCTTTGATTTCTGTTTTGATTTGGTCGTTAACCCATTGATTAATTAGGAGAGTGTTGTTAAGTCTCCATGTATTTGTGAGCCTTTTTGATTTCTTTCTAAAATTTATTTCTAGTTTTATACCTTGGTGATCTGAGAAGTTGGTTGGTAGGATTTCAATATTTTTGAAATTACTGAGGTTCTTTTTGTGGCCTAGTATGTGGTCTATTCTGGAAAATGTTCCATGTGCACTTGAGAAGAATGTGTATCCTGTTGCTTTTGGGTGTAGAGTTCTGTAGATGTTTGGAGTCCATCTGTTCTAGTGTGTTGTTCAGTGCCTCTGTGTCTTTACTTATTTTCTGTCTGGTTGATCTGTCCTCTGGAGTGAGTGGTGTGTTGAAGTCACCTAAGATGAATGCATTGCTGTCTATTTCCTCCTTTAATTCTGTTAGTATTTGTCTCACATATGCTGGCGCTCCTGTGTTGGGTGCATATATATTTATAATGGTTATATCTTCTTGTTGGACTGACCCCTTTATCATTATGGAATGTCCTTCTTTATCTTTTGCTACTTTCTTTGTTTTGAAGTCTATTTTGTCTGATACAAGTACTGCAACACCTGCTTTTTTATCTTTGTTGTTTTGCATGAAATATCTTTTTCAATCCCTTCACTTTTAGTCTGTGTATATCTTTGGATTTGAGGTGAGTTTCTTGTAGGCAGCATATAGATGGGTCTTGCTTTTTTATCCATTCTGTTACTCTGTGTCTTTTGATTGGTGCATTCAGTCCATTTACATTTAGGGTGATTATTGATAGGTATGTACTTATTGCCATTGCTGGCTTTAGATTCGTGGTTACCAAGGGTTCAAAGGGTTGCTTCTTTACTATCTAACAATCTAACTTAACTTTCTTGTTAAGTTATTGTAAACACAGTCTGATGTTTCTTTATTTCTCTCCCTTCTTATTCCTCCTCCTCCATTCTTTCTATAATGGGTGTTTTATTCTTTGCCTTTAGTTAGTATTTGGATGGTCTGCTTTCTTTGCTATGATTTTTTTCCTCTGGTGACATCTTTTTAGCCTTAGGTGTGCTTCCATCTAGAGCAGTCCATTTAAGATATCCTGTAGTGGTTGTTTATGAGGCATAAATTCTCTTAACTTTCGTTTATCTGGAAATTGTTTAATCCCTCCATCATATTTAAATAAGTAATCGTGCTGGATACAATATTCTTGGTTGAAGGCCCTTTGTTTCATTCGTTAAATATATCACCTGCCATTCTCTTCTGGCCTGTAGGTTTCTGTTGAAGTCTGATGATAGTCTGATGGGTTTTCTTTTGTAGGTGATCTTTTTCTCTCTCCTAGCTACCTTTAATACCCTGTCTTTATCTTTGATCTTTGCCATCTTAATTATTATGTGTCTTGGTGTTGTCTTCCTTGGGTCCCTTGTGTTGGGAGATCTATGAGCTTCGGTGGACTGCGAGACTACTTCCTTCTCCAGCGAGGGAAAGTTTTCAGCAATTATTTCTTCAAAGACACTTTCTATCCCTTTCTCTCTCTCTTATTCCTCTGGTACTCCTATAATGCGAATATTGTTCCATTTGGATTGGTCACACAGTTCTCTTAATATTCTTTCATTCCTAGAAATCCTTTTATCTCTCTCTGCCTCAGCTGCTCTGTACTCCTGTTCTCTGTTTTCTATTCCATTAATAGTCTCTCGCATCTCATCCATTCTGCTGTTAAGCCCGTCGATCGCTTGTCTGATTTCTGTATTGTCTTTCCTCAGTTCCCTCACTTCCTCCCTCAGCTCTTGCACATTTCTCTGTAGGTCCATCAGCATGGTTATGACTTTTATTCTAAATTCTTTTTCAGGCAGGCTGTGCATTTCCATCCCTTCAGACTCCCTCTCTGGGGTTGTCTGGTTGATTTTGGTCTGAACCATATTCTTCTGTCTTTCATGGCTGTATAATTTGGTCACTGATAGTTGCCACGTATGTCAGCTGGGCTCTTTAAGACTTTAAAAAGAGAAGAAAAAAAAAAGAGAAAAAAAGAGAAAAAAGAAAAAAAGAAAGAAAGAAAAAAAGAAAAAAGAAAAGAAAGAAAGAAAAACAAAAGAAACAAAAAAAAACAAAAAAAAATGCCCACCGGACGTAGATTCTGTGGGAATGCTCTAGGTGGCGCTATTGCCCCACTATTCCACAGCTGTGACTGTGCCGCTCCGCAGGGCACTTTATCGCTCTGGCAGGGGTGGGAACGAATAGGAGGCTGTTGATCCCAGTGAGAAGGGTTAAGTATGGCTACGCTTCCTCAGTCGCCAGCTAAGGCGTCTGAAACTCCCCAGGACTCCCAGCCTGCTGGGCTGAGTGTGCTGGGCGATCCGGCTCCTCCGCTGGGCTCCTGTCTCTTTAAGACCGCTGAAGAAAGCGCGCACTTTTTTCCTTCCCGGGAGCCGGCTGCAAGCCCCCTGGCGCGTTCCCCGCTCAGATCCTGCCCCTCTGTCTCTCCAATCTCCGCTGCACTGCGCAATGTGGGTCAGCGCTCCCCGCGCAGATCACCGGGGCTGGCTACTTCGCGGGGTGCACCTCCACTCCCTCCCGGCTCTGAATCCTCTCCTCCCGCCGGTGCGCTGGGGTGGGGGAGGGCTCGGGTCCCGCCGGGTCGCGGCTCCGTATCTTACCCGCCTCTTGGGGTGCCGAGTCCTCTCGGGTGCAGCTGCACGCCGCGCGCTCTCCTGCGCACTCTCGTCTCTCCTCTAGGAATAGATGCACCCTCTGTGTTTTCGCAGATAAACATAGTGTTGGGAGGAGATTTCTGCCGCCCTGCTCACACCGCCATCTTCCCGGAAGTCCTGGTCTGTTAATTTTTATATATGGTGTGAAATCCTACTTTGGTATATGGCTATCCAGCTGTCCCAGAACCATCTGTTTTCTTTCAATAAATGAATGTTGGCATCCTTTCAAAAATCACTTGATAAGAGATATATGAGTTTATTTCTGGCGTCTCAATTCTATTCCAATGATCTTTATTTTTATCCTCATGACAATGCCACATTGTCTTAATAACTGTAGCTTTGCAGTGAGATTTGAAATTGGGACATGGGGTCCTCTGACTTTGTTCTTTTCAGTATTATTTTGGTGGACTAACTTTTAATAACTGAAATTGGTAGCTTCTTTAGATGTACCTGATTTTTCACTGAGAGATGAGAATGACAGCACAAACATAGTGATTAGAAAAAATAAAACAATTTTAAGTTCATACTCAGTAAGTTAAGACCCTCACAATAAATCAGTTATAATAAGTACAGAATTTTTAAAAATCTTAGAGACGGACTTGGACTTAGCACAGAATTGGGATGTTCAAGACAGTGTTATCCGGATCTTACAGGGCAAGGAAAGCCCGGTTGTTTTCTGAGCTATAAATATGGCTTATGTTTTACCTTGGAGCAATTCTCAGATATTTTATGCTTTTATGTATGTATATCTTGAAAGTCACATATACTAACTCTATCAGTTTCATAAATACGTCTTAAATAAATCTTGCTGATTTTTTTTTACAAACTCTTCTGTTTCCATATAGTGTCATTAAGAAAACATATACATAATCAACTATAATTTTTTAAAAAGGAAAACACATATATTCATACATATGCTAGCCACTAAACTTGTTTTATCCTCTTTTGTCCAGGAATATGACAAATCTGAAGATCGACCTGAGGAGGAGCTATCGCTGCACGGAGGTAAGGAGGCATGTGTCCCGTGGGTGACTCCAGCCCGCCCAGCAGGGCTGATGTGACACAGACCTTGCTGTTACCTTTGTTCTGTTTCAGTTCCTAACAGCGATGATTTTTCAGTGTGCCCAATTGGTGAAGAATCCCTGTGAGGAAAGCTCTACAACCACAGAACCGTCTCTGCATTGAACTATGAAAACAGCCTGGTAGACTCCCCCTCAAAGGAGATTTGAAATCTTTTATACGGACATTGATAATCCAGATTTTATATTAATTTCACCTCGAAATGTCTGAGCTGTTTCAGTCTTGCAATCCACAATAGGCACATGAGGGTGAGTTGACAATAATAAAAAGGATGAAACACAAGCCAGTTTCTATTTGTTCCTGTTTAGGGAAATGGTTACCAAAGTGGGACAGAGACAGGTTGAACTCATTGATTAAAATAAGGCCATGAGTTTCAATTCTCCAATATCTAATATCCTTAAGATAAGACAGTAGCCATACTCACATGATGTAATGTAATATTATATCATGAAGCTTGGTAAGGCACACCCAACACTAGAACTCCTGGATGTGGTCCTAGGAGGTGGTTCTAGGAGGTCCCCTTAGTTATGCAAATGCTAGGCTAACAGGAACCAATTGTCCTGCAATAAGAGTCTAACAGGACCTTTTTAATCCATGAGGTTTTATAAAATCTGCTGCCTTTTCAAGTGGGTAAAGCTCTGTGATAGAGGAGGACTAATTTGCCTAAGATGAATCCCTTAATCTCTCTCAGCCCAAATTTCCTCATCCATAAAATAATATCTAGTGGGTTGAAGGGGGTCTCAAGAAGACACGTCCATATCCTCACTCCAGAATCCCATGAACATAAACTTACTTGGAAAAAGGGTGTTGGCAGATGTAATTAAGGATCTCAAAATAAACTCATTATGGATTGTCTGGGTGAGCCCTAAATCTAATGATAAGTGCCTTTGTAAAACACAGAAGAGAAGAAGACACAGGGAGACAGAGAAAAAGGCCGAGGGAAGATAGAGACAGAGATGGGTAACATGCAACCACAAGCTGAAGAACCCTTGCCTAGAACCAGCAGAAACTGGAAAAGGCAAAGAAGGATTGTCCCCAGAGCCTGTGGAAGTGCCCTGCCCACACTTTGATTTTTGGACTTCCAGCCTCCAGAACTGTGAGAGAATAAATTTCTGTTGCTTTAAGCCACCTAGTTTGTGGTAACTTTTATAGCAGTCACAGGAAAATAATATATAATACATCAGACCTTTTAAGAGAAAAGAGAAAGAAAGAATAATCCCTACTCTCCAAAGTCTGCAGTTAGGAAAATTTGGTAGACTAGACTATGGTCAACTGGCAGGAAAGTCCATAAGAGAATTCACTAGAAGGAAGGGGAGCATCTCAGCCACTGACCAAGGCTTCAGCACAGGTTTGGCTGAAGAAGATTGCTCCTGGCCCAGCAAGTGATAGAGGCTGAAGCTCTCAGGTCCAGCCATGCTGGCCAGATGTTCTACGCAACAGTGATCCAGCATGTGAATGTGGACTAAAAGAACCATAACCTTGAAATCTAAGTATGGGGCATCACATGGGCTTGTGCAGGCACTTTAGAGGAGATACGTATCCATGGGGCCATGATGGACCAAGCTTTAGCAGCAATACCAAATACCACACACTGTTAGCAGAGACTTGCTAATTGTTCCTGTCTTCTGGTAGCAGGACTGCCCCCATCCTTGGCCTGAGTAAATTACCAAAATTATCTGAAAATGGAGGCAGGGAAGCCAAAGCTTTCCAGTGGAGTACTAGACTTTGCCTTCACCGAAACAGAAGGTGCTGTATCGGTTAAACTATAAGGTGGGTGGGGTGGGAGTGGGAATTTGTTCCCTGATATGATGAAAAGAAATTCAAGACAAAGTGCAGGTCAGGGTAAAGTGGAATCAGATTAAGATTGATGTCAGTACTTGAGGGCTACAGTGTGTTCCCTCAAGGAACTCAGAAATTAACCTTTTCCAACCCCTTAAAATAAAATGTAAGACAAACACACTAATGAGAGCATCAATATATAGCCACTGGAGAGTTACAGATTTTACTGTCATCTGCCTTTCTCTAGTAACCTATGCAAGAGAAAATGTATTAGAAGAAGTGGGCCACCTGTGGAAGTAGAGAAAGAGGAGCAACCCATGGCAAACTCACACAGGGCCAATATGAATGCTGTTTAGGAGAGAGGGCAACTTAGCCTTTGGACAGTGGAGTATTTCCAGTCCCAGTGGCCAGATAGTCCTTGGTGTCTCAACTCAAGGAGTTGCAGCCCACAGACCTTCTGTCTATCTGTTTTTTTGTTTTTTTTTATTAAGGTATCATTGATATACACTCTTATGAAGGTTTCACAAGAAAACAATGTGGTTATTACATTCACCCTTATTATCGAGTCCCCCCCCGCCGTACCTCATTGCTGTCACGGTCCATCAGTGTAGTAAGATGCCAGAGTCCCTATTTGTCTTCTCTGAGCTGCACTGCTTTCCCCGTGACCCCACACACACCATGTGCACCAGTCATGATACCCCACAATCCCCTTCTCCCTCCCTTCCCATTCCTCCCCTTTGGTAACCACTAGTCCTTTCTTGGAGTCTGTGAGTCTGCTGCTATTTTATTCCTTCAGTTTTGCTTCATTGTTATACTCCACAATTGAGGAAAATCATTTGGTATTTATCTTTCTCTGCCTGACTTATTTCACTGAGCATAATACCCTCTAGCTCCATCCATGTTGTTGCAAATGGTAGGATTTGTTTCCTTCTTATGGCTGAATAGTATTCCATTGTGTATATGTACTACATCTTCTTTATCCATTCATCTACTGATGGACACTTAGGTTGCTTCCATATCTTGGCTATTGTAAATTGTCTATATGGTTTTATTGTCCATTATTATCTGTTAATCTGATGTCCTTTCACTCATATTAAACTAGCACTTTACAAATCCAACTAGCAGTTTACAGGTCTGCAGAGTTTTATTGGGCCAGCCCTTCCCACTGTGTAGGTGTGTGTTGGGTTCTATATTTGTTTAGTGAATCACATTTTTAAATTATTATAGAAGTAATAAATGCACATGGTAAAAAAAAATTTTTTTTCAAACATTACATAAGGATAAAAATACAATAGTTCCTAGACACTGTTTTGTTCCCCAATCCTTCTTTCCAGAGATAACTGATGTTAAAGTAGTCTGTTTTTGCATGTGTATTTATCTTTCTATAACTTTTACTATTCTTTTTCTTTTTAACATTTTTTAATAAACTATCCATTTTCGTATTTCAAAATTCAAAAAGTATAAAATAGGGGGAAAATAATGGTGAAAACCCTTATTCCCACTGTTGTCCCCTACCCTTCCATTTACCCTCTTCAGACACAACCAGCATTAATTTCTTTGGTATCCTTCCAATGGTGTATATGTAAGAAAAAATATTTTTTTTTGTCATTACTTACAAAAATAATAGCATGCTATATACCATGTTCTATACCTGCTTTTCTGAATAATATACCTTTAAAGATAACGTCATATCAATCCACAGCTCCCTCAGCATTTTTTCCTTAGATACAGCTTAAGTATATTCCATTGTTTGAGTGTGCCATGATTTGTTTAATCAACCCCTGCTGATAGAAATTTATATGGTTTCTGAATATTTTGCCATTTCAAACAGTGTTGCAGAAGATAATTTAGCACTTACATCGTTTCAAAGGTGTGCATATTGGAAGTATGCAATTTTGGACGTATATGTAGTTTAATTCCTAGAACTTGAATTTTTGGTATAAAGAGTATTGCAGAATTTATAAAAATTTTAAATTAGCTGTCAACATTCAAAACACAGAAGCTTTCACATGAAAAATATGAATTAATTACCTAGTCTTACTAAAATTCAGATTCTGATTCAGTACATCCTGAGTTGGCTCAGAGATTTAGAATTTTTTAAGTTCACTTAGAATATTGGAGTACTATCACATAGGACAAGAATTAGCTGCGGCTAAGTAGCAACTGCTTCCTATAGGTGAGACATGTATTTCCAGATGACCACAGTCCTCACCCACCCCATTTTGCTGCTTGTTACTTTCCTGATGCCTGAAAACCTTTGAGATTTTTACCCCTATCTTGTTTTATTTTGATTCTGAGATCACCCAACAGCTTTTAGATTATAATATAATTTCCCTTAAGTCTGTCAATAGGGAAAGGATCATTTGGCTTTCCAAGGTTTTGACTCCTGTGCTATGATTTCTCATGGTCATACGGTTGTGACGTTTCAATGTATCTCAATGGATTGCAAGAATGAATGCGCTGAACACACCAACATGAGTATTCCAACTGGTATATCAGGTTTTTTTTAAGTATTAATAAAATTTGGTTGTTTTGTTGTAATGAATTTATTTCTCTGGTTAACTTTCACATAAAGAGAGCATAATTTAAATAATTTTATCAACTAAGACTGTTTGGTTGTTTTGAAAAAAAAGATATATATTAGTCCTGAGATTTTTCAGATCTTATCATGTAAGATTCACAGAAAAATACATAATCTAACTGGATGGTTTCATATCTGCATACAAGTGATTTGAATTGTGTAGGTTGAAAGATACACCTAAGTCCACTCAGATTCAAAATGCTGCTGCCTTTATCCTCAAATAAGCTTTTGGTTTAACAATAGCTTCCCTTTTTTAAGAAAAAAAAAATAAATCTTAGAAATATCAAATATATAATATAAATAATTCCAATATAATTTCAAATACTGAGCAACTAGAGAGAATATGAGAAGTCCAAGCTCCAGAGTAGCAAGAAACCACATTTTAGTAGTTGTAGATTCCTTTATTTTCCTTTTCAAAGTGAAATATGTGGGAAAAACTTGATTTTATAAGACTTTTAAATATATTTAATATTTTATGACAAATAGGCTAGATACAGAGAGTGACTACCTTCTGCTCGATGTGATTGTTCTAGAATTTACTTAATAAATCATGTGAAGTAACACTAATTATTTTACACATTCTTTGGTTTTAGAGGTACCAGACAAAAATATGGGTTTACCAAATAAAATTATTGATTACGTAAATCCAAACCAATATATGATTGCAATCTTCTGTCATATTTACCTTTTCTGACCCTATTAATGAAGGGGAAGAAATAAGAGAGAATAGAGGAAAGATAAGAATAAAGTAAAGAAAAATTAGTAGTTTTCTACATCCATTGGCATTCAATTGCTGGAGGCATCACCACTGATAGGTTGTGAACCCAGGGTATCTTTTTCTCTAATTGAGTTATTTTATATATATATATATTTGGTATTATTAATGTACAATTACATGACCAACATTATGGTTACTAGGCTCCCCCTTTTTTCAAGTCCTCACCACATACCCCATTACAGTCACTGTCCATCAGTGTAGTAAGATGCTATAGCATCACTACTTGTCTTCACTGTGTTATACTGCCTTCCCCGTATCCCCCCACCCCCTGCTACATTATATGTGCTGATTGTAACGGCCCTTTTTCCCCCTTGTCCCTCCCTTCCCACCCATCTTCCCCAGTCCCTTTCCCTTTGGTAACTGTTACCCCATTCTTGGGTTCTGTGAGTCTGATGCTGTTTTGTTCCTTCAGTTTTTCTTTGTTCTTATACTGCACAGATGAGAGAAATCATTTGATACTTGTCTTTCTCTGCCTGGCTTATTTCACTGAGCATAATACCCTCTAGCTCCATCCATGTTGTTGCAAATGGTAGGATTTGTTTTCTTCTTATGGCTGAATACTATTCCATTGTGTATATATACCACCTTTTCTTTATCCATTCATCTACTGATGGACACTTAGGTTGCTTCCATTTCTTGGCTATTGTAAATAGTGCTGCGATAAACATAGGGGTGCATATGTCTTTTTCAAACTGGGCTGCTGCATTCTTAGCATAAATTTCTGGGTGTGGAATTCCTGGGTCAAATGGTATTTCTATTTTCAGTTTTTTGAGGAACCTCCATACTGCTTTCCACAATGGTTGAACTAATTTGCAGTCCCACCAGCAGTGTAGGAGGGTTCCCCTTTCTCTGCATCCTCACCAATATTTGTTGTTGTTTGGCTCTTGGATGATGGCCGTCCTAACTGTTATGAGGTGATATCTCATGTGGTTTTAATTTACATTTCTCTGATGATTAGTGATGTGGAGCATCTTTGCATGTGCCTGTTGGTCATCTGAATTTCTTCTTTGGAGAAGTGTCTGTTCAGCTCCTCTGCCCATTTTTTAATTGGATTATTTGCTTTTTGTTTCTTGAGGTGCATGAGCTCTTTGTATAATTTGGATGTCAGCCCCTTATCAGATATGTCATTTATGAATATATTCTCCCATGCTGTAGGATGTCTTTTTGTTCTATTGATGGAGTCCTTTGCTGTACAGAAGCTTTGTAGTTTGATATAACCCCACTTGTTCATTTTTGCTTTTGTTACCCTTGCCAGGGGAGATGTGTTCATGAAGAAATTGCTCATTTTTATGTCCAAGAGATTTTTCCCTATGTTTATGGTTTCATGACTTACAGTAAGATCTTTAATCCATTTTGATGTTACTTTTGAGTATGGGGTTAGAAAATAATCCAGTTTCATTCTCTCTTTTTTTTTCATGTGGTAATGGCATTTTTATTTTTTTGAGGAACGGTTTTCCATAATGGTGGCACTGTTATATTTTCAGACCAATTGTGCATGAGATTTTCAGTTTATCAATGCTTTTTTTTTCTTTTTTGGTAGTAGCTCTTCTAAGGGTGTAGATCATCACGGTTTTGATTTGCTTTTCTTTAAGTAGTATGGAGCATTCCTTTGTTATCCATTTTTATATGTCTTTGAAGAAATATCTGTTCAGTCCTTTTGCCCCTGTAAATATTTGTCTTAATTGAGTTCTTTATACCTTCTGGATATAAACATCCTATCAGGTATTTTGATTTGTAAATACTTTCTTCCATACTCTGTTGCATTTTCACTCTTGCTTTCTGCAGTTTTAATTTTTTTTGATGCAGTTTTAAATTTTGATAAAGGCTACAATTTATCAATTTTTAACTTGTATATTCTGTTTGATGTCTAGGAAATCATTGCTAATGTCAAGAAGCTTTCTCCCTGTTTTCTTCTAAGTTTGGTAGTTTTAGATATTATGTAGTTGATCCATTTTGAGGTCATTCATCTATAATGATGTAAGGTACTATCCAACTTCATTCTTTTGCATGTGGATATCTTTTCCCTGTGCCATTTGTTCAAATGGGTGTTCTTTCTCTCTTGAGCTCCTTTACACTCAAGTCAAAATCATTTGACTATATATAAGAGTTCATTTCTGTGCTCTCAATTCTGTGCCATTGGTGTGTGTATATCTTATGCTAGTATGACAGTGCTTTTTTTTAAATTTATTTTGGTATCATTAAGCTACAATTACATGTGCAATATTATGGTTATTAAACTACCCCCTTCATCAGGTCCCCCCCACCAACCCCATTACAGTCAATGTAACTGTCCAGTTTTGCCAACACCAGCTGTTGAAGAGGCTGTCATTTCCCCATTGTATAGCCATGGCTCCTTTATCGTATATTAATTGACCATATATACTTGGGTTTATATCTGGGCTCTCTCTTCTGTTCCACTGCTGTATGGGTCTGTTCTTGTGCCAGTACCAATTTGTCTTGATTACTGTGGCTTTGTAGTAGAGCTTGAAGTCAGAGAGCATAATTCCCCCCACTTTATTCTTCCTTCTCAGAATTGCTTTGGCTATTTGGGGTCTTTTGTGGTTCCATATGAATTTGAGAACCATTTTCTCTAGTTCATTGAAGAATGCTGTTGGTATTTTGATAGGGATTCCATTGAATCTGTAGATTGCTTTAGGCAGAATGGCCACTTTGACAATAATAATTCTTCCTATCCATGAGCACGGGGTGTGTTTCCATTTATTGGTAACTTCTTTAATTTCTCTCATGAGTGTCTTGTAGTTGTCAGAGCATAAGTCTTTCACTTCCTTGGTTAGGTTTATTCCTAGGTATTTTATTCTTTTTGATGCAATTGCGAATGATATAGTTTTCCTGATTTCTCTTTCTGTTAGTTCACCGTTAGTGTATAGAAATGCAACAGATTTCTGTGTATTAATTTTATATCCCGCAACTTTACTGAATTCAGATGTTAGATCCAGTAGTTTTTGGAGTGGAATCTTTGGGCTTTTTATGTACAATATCATGTCATCTGCAAATAGGGACAGTTTGACTTCTTCCTTACAAATCTGGATGCCTTTTATTTCTCTGTGTTGTCTGATTGTCGTGGCTAGGACCACCAAAACTATGTTGAATAAAAGTGGGGAGAGTGGGCATCCTTGTCTTGTTCCCGATCTTAAAGGAAAAGCTTTCAGCCTCTTGCTGTTAAGTATAATGTTGGCTGTTGGTTTGTCATATATGGCCTTTTTTATATTGAGGTACTTGCCCTCTATACCCATTTTGTTTGAGAGTTTTTATCATGAGTGGATGTTGAATTTTGTCGAATGCTTTTTCAGCGTTTATGGAGATGATCATGTGGTTTTTGTCCTTTTTGTTGATGTAGTGGATGATGTTGATGGATTTTCGAATGTTGTACCATCCTTGCATCCCTGGGTTGAATCCCATTTGATCATGACGGATGATATTTTTGATGTATTTTTGAATTTGATTTGCTAATACTTTGTTGAGTATTTTTGCATCTATGTTCATGAGGGATATTAGTCTGTAATTTTCTTTTTTTGTGGTGCCTTTCCCTGGTTTTGGTATTAGAGTGATGTTGGCCTCGTAGAATGAGTTTGGGAGTATTCCCTCCTCTTCTACTTTTTGGAAAACTTTAAGGAGGATGGGTATTAGGTCTTCTATAAATAGCTGATAAAATTCAGCAGTGAAATCATGTGATCCACAGGTTTTGTTCTTAGGTAGTTTTTTGATTACCAATTCAATTTCCTTGCTGGTAATTGGTATATTCAGATTTTCTGTTTTTTCCTGGGTCAGCTTTGGAATGTTGTGTTTCTCTTGAAAGTTGTCCATTTCTTCTAGATTATCCAGTTTGTTACGAAATAATTTTTCATAGTATTCTCTCATAATTCTTTGTATTTCTGTGGTGTCCACAGTGATTTTTCCTTTCTCATTTCTGATTCTGTTTATGTGTGTAGACTCTATTTTTTTCCTGATAAGTCTGGCTAGGGGTTTATCTATTTTGTTTAATTTCTCGAAGAACCAGCTCTGGCTTTCATTGATTCTTTCCATTGTTTTATTCTTCTCAATTTTATTTATTTCTGCTCTAATCTTTATTATGTCCCTCCTTCTACTGACTTTGAGCCTCATCTGTTCTTCCTTTTCTACTTTCATTAATTGTGAGTTTAGACTGTTCATTTGGGATTGTTCCTCTTTCCTGAGGTAGGCCTGTATAGCAATATATTTCCCTCTTAGCATGGCCTTCACTGCATGCCACAGATTGTGCGGTGTTGAGTTATTGTTGTCATTTGTCTCCATATATTGGTTGATCTCTGTTTTTTTTTTGGTCATTGATCCATTGATTATTTAGGAGCATGTTATTAAGCCTCCATGTGTTTGTGTGTGGGCTTTTCCATTTTCTATGAGTAATTTATTTCTAGTTTCATGCCTTTGTGGTCTGAGAAGCTGGTTGGTACAATTTCAATCTTTTTTAATTTACTGAGGTTCTTTTTGTGGCCTAGTATGTGATCTATTCTTGAAAATGTTCCATGTGCACTTGAGAACAACGTGTATCCTGTTGCTTTTGGATGGAGTGTTCTGTAGATGTGCATTAGGTCTATGTGTTCTAATACATTTTTCAGTGTCTCTGTCTATTTATTTTCTCTCTGGTTGATCTGTCCTTTGGAGTGAGTGGTATGTTGAAGTCTTCTAAAATGAATGCCTTCCATGTATTTCCCCCTTTTATTCTGTTAGTATTTGTTTTTCAAATGTAGGTGATCCTGTGTTGGGTGTATAGATATTTATAATCGTTATATCCTCTTGTGGACTGACCCCTTTATCATTATGTAATGTCCTTCTTTGTCTCTTGTGACTTTCTTTGTTTTGAAGTCTATTTTGTCTGATACAAGTACTGTAACTCCTGCTTTTTTCTCACTATTAGTTGAATGAAATATCTTTTTTCATCCCTTTACTTTCAGTCTGTGTATGTCTTTGGGTTTGAAGTGAGCCTCTTGTATGCACCATATAGATGGGTCTTGTTTTTTTATCCATTCAGTAACTGCATGTCTTTTGATTGGTGCATTCAGACCATTTACATTTAGGGTGATTATTGATAGGTATGTACTTATTGCTGTTGCAGGCTTTAGATTCGTGGTTATCAAACGTTCAAGGGTAATTCCCTTACTATCTAACAGTCTAATTTAATTCACTTTGTATGCTATTACAAACTCAACATATTCTTTTTTTTCCTTCTTTTTCTTCCTCCTCCATTCTTTGTATGTTATGAATCATATTCTGTATTCTTTGTGTATCCCTTGGGTGACATCTATTTAGCCTTAGGAATACTTCCAACTATAGGAGTCTCTCCAAAATGCAGTGTAGAGGTGGTTTGTGAGAGGTAAATTCTCTCAGCTTTCGCTTATCTGAAAATTGTTTAATCCCTCCTTCAAATTTAAATGATAACCTTGCCGGGTAGAGTATTCTTGCTTCAAGCCCTTCTGCTACATTGCATTAAATGTATCATGCCACTCCCTCTGGCCTGTAAGGTTTCTGTTGAGAAGTCTGATGATAGCCTTATTGGTTTTCCTTTGTATGTGATCTCTTTTCTCCCTCTAGCTGCTTTTAAACGTCTGTCTTTACCCTTGATCTTAGCCTTTTTAATTATTATATGTCTTGATATTGTCTTCCTTGGGTCCCTTGTGTTGGGAGATCTATGCATCTCCATGGCTTGAGAGACTATCTCCTTCCCCACAGTGGGGAAGATTTCAGCAATTACCTCGTCTATGACACTTTCTATCACTTTTTCTCTCTCTTCTTCTTCTGGTACCCCTATTATGCAAATATTGTTCCGTTTGGAATGGTCACACAGTTCTCTCAATATTCTTTCATTCTTAGAGATTCTTTTTTCTCTCTGTGCTTCAACTTCTTTGTATTCCTCTTCTCTAATATCTATTCCATTTACCGTCTCTTCTACTACATCCAATCTGCTTTTAAATCCCTCCATTGTATGTTTCATTTCAGATATGGAATTTCTTAATGATTGAATCTCTGTCATAAATTCGTCCCTGAGTTCCTGAATATTTTTCTGAACCTCCATAAGCATGTTTATGATTTTTATTTTGAACTCTCTTTCAGGAAGATTGGTGAGTTCAGTTTCCTTTGATCCCTTTTCTGGCATTTGTGAGATTTTGATCTGAATCATGTTCTTTTGACATTTCATATTTCTGTGTGGTGCCCTCTAGTGCCCAGAAGCTCCAGTCTCTGGAGCTGCTCAGCCCCTAGAGTGAGGTTGGCGGTCATAGGAGAGTGGAGCTGGTGTCATAGGAGAGTGGAGCTGGTGCCTGGTGGGAGGAAAGATCTGTTTCCTGATTTCCGTCTGCCATGCCTGTCTCCCATATCAGAGCCAGTTGGCCAAGCACACAGGTGTAAGCCTCTGTGCTTTGCATCTCTAGCTGTTGTAGGCAGGGCCTCCCTTTCGCTGGCCTGATGCCAGAGCAGTGACTGCTGGTTTATGAGCCGGTGCTGTCAGGCCAGGAGGAAGGCTCGGCAGACTGTGTGTCACAGTGGGGGGCCTCGGAGCTGAGCAGCCAGCCAGGGGCATGGAGCACCTGAAGCTCCTCAAACTTTCCAGTCTACTGGGCAGAGCACTGCCAGACAACCTTGTCCCCCTATCGCTTCTCCCATGCAGCAAGCTCTGTGCAATCCCCGCCCCTTCAGCAGCCCTCTCGCTGCTAGAAAGTCTGTCAGACCACCTGCATTTCCCTTGTCCCAAAGCGGCCGAGTGTGGATCCTGTCCTCCACAAACAGCCAGAATCTGCCTCTCAAGCACTCTGCCTGTCCCAGATCCCCATCCTCCAGAGCACCACACAGTGTAGGTTTCTGCTCACAAAGCAATCTCCAGGGCTAAGTGTTCAGCAGTCCCAGGTTTCCACCCCCTCCCCACTCTGTTTCTCTTCCTCCTGTTGGTGAGTTGTGGTGGGGGAAGGGCCTGGGTCCCACCAGATCAACGCTTTGGTATGTTACCCTGTTTCGTGAGGTCTGCTCTGTTCGTGAGGTCTGTATGCAGTCTTGTGCAGCCTTCATTCCTGTTGCTGTTTTTGAATTAGTTGCATTAACTATATTTTTGCACCATCTGTGGTTTGGGGAGGAGTTCTCTGTCTCACCTATCATGCTGCTATCTTGAATTGAAAGGTCGTATCTGTTATTTTTTACTTTATATTATTAAACTGGCAATAAACTGTCTACCTCAATAATTTTTAAATTTTAATGTGAGTCTTGTATATCAGAGTCTCATCATCTCTGACAAGAGTTTGTCTTCAGACCTTAACAAAAACAAAGCCAGAGCTTCGTTCCCTAAATATCAAGGCTCTGCCCTGGAAAGGATTACACAGCTCCAACGTGCTTTTCCTACTGAGCTTCTCAACTTATAGTGAGCAAACAAATTACCTGGTCTTACTAAAATTCAGATTCTGATTCAGGACATCCTGAATGGGGTCAGAGATTTAGAATCTCTAAGAAGCTTGCTTGCTGAACAGCAAAGCCACAGAACATACTTTCTGAGTCCTACTTCTGATTTTGACAGGACTGATCACTTCAGCCTTCTTAGGGCAATGAAGAAGTAAGACTGGTATAGGATGCCGCAAATAGCTCCTGTTTCCCTTCAACATTCCCCATTCCTCATTTTCTCCCAACCCTCCCACACACATCAGAAATCTGAAAGAATCTAATTAATAGAAACATAATCAGGGCAAAGCAAGGATTTCCTCTCATCCATCATACATTACAGGGCACCACAGGTACAAGGCAGTATGTCAGGCATGACGGGAAACAAATGATTAAGATGGGACTTCAGCCTTGAGCTGACCACAAACCAGCAGAGGAGACAGACATACACAAATAACTCACAAGGAGAAAGAAACTAAGGTAATGGAAGCACAGAGGCAGGAATTAATTCTGTGGGGGTAAGTGATGGTCTAGGTCCCAAGACCAATAATAACATGGACATCACCTGGGAAAATATTAGACGTGGAAATTATACAGAGGGAGTGTGGAACTAGCAGTCTGTGGTTCAGCAAGCCCTCAGGTGATTCTGATACATGCTAAAGTTTAACAACTGCTGGCCCATGAAAACTCAGAGAAGACATTTGAATTGGATCTTAGAGAATTAATATTTCACCCAACAGAAAAGAAAAGGGTATTCCTTCATTTTGTGTCTCGTGAACAAAGGTATGCAGATATAAAAGTGAAAATGTCTAAAAATTTTGGGAAAATAGCACATAATCAATAGTGTGAAGGGAGGAATGGGAAACATGGCCAGAGACGCAAGTTGGGCCAAATTATGAAGAGCCTCCAACTTTATACCGTGAAGTTTGAATTTTGTAAACATAAAAAAATCACAGTTTTGAAGCAGGAGAGTGACATGATTAGAACTGTACTTTACAGCGACATGAAGAATTGATCTACAATAAGGCTATCAATTAGGAGCCTACTTTGTCCTGGCAAGAAATAAGAGCTAAACAAAGGCAGTAGACTAGGAAAATAAAAAAAGGGAAAAATATATAATAAATATATACAAACTAGGATAAATAAGCAATATTGAATAATGGTTTAAGACAACAAACTGTAAGGCCAAACTGCCTGGCTCTGACACTTTTTAGCTCTATAGCTTTGGGAAATTTAATTCTGCCCCTCAGTTTTCTCATTATTAAAAAAGACAGTAACAATTGTTTCTACCTCATAGGATTACTGTGAAGATGAAATAAATTTCTAACTGTAAAGTGCTTAGCAGAATGCCTGGTATGAAGTAAATACTCGATAAATATTGTGTTTGTATATGTGTGTGTATGTTTTATGGGGAATAGTATGTCTAAAATTTCTAGCTCAGGTTAGAAAATAATACCATGATGAGAAAAGTTTGGAACATGCTGAATTTCAAACACCTAGAGTGTAAGGTAGATAAAACCAGACCAGGCAAGCGGCAACAAAGGAGCCAAAAAAATTTTTTATTAGTGCAATCCCGGGCGAGGTTCTCTGGTCTGTGTATCCACAGGCTGGGGAAGTCGCACCCAGCAGGAGGGGCGACAGGCTTATCAAAGGTGCTGGGAGAGCTCTGAGGGTATAGACAGAACTAATTGGCCAGTGTGGGTGTCGTGATCACCAATGATTGGTCATGCTGGGTAGAGTACTGCGACGCATGTTCTAGGCATGACCTGTGGCTAGGGACCTTCCGTTGAATCATTTGAGTGACATTCGCCATTCTCTTCCTTATTGGCCTCAAGTCGGGTTCCTCCAATGAGACCCATCTCTTCCTCCAAGACCTCTGGTCTTACATTCCAGCCTTTTTGTTATAGGGGGTGCTGGCTCGTTCTAGCTACTTCCTGCTGAGGAGGGGCGGCCTGGGGAAGTTACAGCTGGTATGTGGCCAGGGGTGGTTCGGAGGGAAGGGGTGAGTACTAGTGTAACAGCATCTGGTTAAGCATAACTCGGGAGATTTCCGCCAGTTGCTGTTGAAAAAATCTGAGGACACCAGGGGTGAGTGATAAAAGAATAAGAAGGACGGCTAGGGAAGTTAGGATAGGTAGGAGCCAGGTCATTAGCAGGGAGTTCCACCATCCCAATATTGGAAAACCCGAGCTCTTGGCTTTTTGTCGTTCTCTGTCTTGGAGATTTTGTCTCACCATAGCCAGGGTGTCCCGAATTACCCGTGACTGGTTTGCATAGAAGCAGCACGTTTCTCCCAGGGCAACACATAGACCACCTTCCTTCATGAACAGTAGGTCTAGGCCTCTCCGGTTCTGTAAAGCCACTTCTGCTAAGGAGTCTACCTGTCTTTCTAGCTTTGTTACCAAGGACTCTAGATATCCTAAGTCTTGATCCACCTGTTGGGAAAGTCTTTTGTAGTTGATATCATTGGTTATTATGGCTGCTGTTCCAACTGCCGTGGACCCCGCTATTCCCAAACCAACCAGCAATGGGATGAGAATTGGGGTTGCCCTCTTGGGCCAGGGTGACCCATAACCTGTTTGTATGTATTGTCTTCCTTCCTTTCCACTATGTTTACGGCTGGGCCCACCTGCTATATTAATTGCCTAGGTTATATATTACTTGATTAGGGGCTGGAGGAGGAAAAGCAGCATCTGGGTAAAGTTAAAGATAAACTGGGCCTTTTAGCAGACTAAAGTAAATTTTACAATAGTCTCATTTAATTGACACAATGGAGACATGGGCTATGCTGAGGTACTTTCTTATCTGGGGGATGTTTAGACATTCCAGGCCAGGTTATTCCTGGATTTTTAGCTTTAACTAATCTTCACTGAAGAATGCTTATATTCCTAGTTTGATATTTTACTTTAGAGAATTAATGTGACTCTGACTTTGCTTAATTGTTTAATACAGAGTTTTGGTAGGGGGTTTCCTTGCATGTAGTTACATTGCTCTGACCCTATTCTGTCTAAGCTCACAGTCCCTGTCTCATTCCCCCCTCTACAGATAGAGACCCTAGGTGCTGCTAGGGAAAGAGGGCAGGGTGATGACCGCTCTAGCTGCTTCATGCTGAGAAGGGGCACAGTAAAGGGTGCAGTTAGGTCTCTATCACTGGTCATTCAAGAGGGCCTCAGAAGATGGGCACTTCTATTCCAGGTTCCATTTCTATTACAATTTGCAGTTTTATGGCTTCTAGGCAAGACAGAACAAATCGTGTTATTAGGTTAAGTGGCAACATGTGGAGTTCGATTTTCCCTTCTGGAAGGACAGACTTGACAAGGAGATTAAAGAATGCATGGCTAAATGTGAGGATTAGAAATAGTAAAACTTTGAGAATCATAGCCAGATATCTTGGGAAAACTAGAATTCTGGATCTAATCTATGTCCCAATGACTAGTATTAGGACTCAGTATAGATAAGGCTACATTATTGAAACAATACTTTTCTCTAAAATCACCCTCATTTTTATTAGAAGTAACTAGATTAAGAAAATAATTAACACTTGGCTTGATTATTTGCATAAGTGCAGCAAGAAGAGCAATTGATTACACAGGCTCTTTTAAATGTGCTTTGCTGGAACTTTTTATAAGGAATTTTAGATTGGACTTTTAAAGGCCTCTCGAGGCCAGAAAGCCAAGCCAGACTTGCCATCATGTTTTGCCTGCAGTACCTGCATATTTGGGTGAATTCCTCTCTTCTTGATGTTCCCAAGATTTTCCTGAGGTTCCTGCACCTGCCAGGAAGTTACCTTCCTTACTCACCTGGTAAGGCTGCTGGGAACCCTGTAAGCAAGGTACCAGGCCAGTTCTTCCAAGGGACTTTTTTGGCTCTATAAAGTCAATCTTAGTTCCTTAAAGCTGTCTGTTCATATCTGAGTTTATGCATGTGTCTTTCAGTTTTGACATTCCAGTCAAAGCCTTGGTAATATAACCAGTGTTTTTAATTGGTCGTGTTACAAGGAAAGCAGATTCTTACTGAGTTTATGCAAATAAATATACTGCCATGAAATATAAAAATACTCACTGAAAGTTTTTAAATTCTGGAGGGGTCATGTAGAGAGAAAGATAAATGTTTCAATTCTGCTTATAAAGGTATTGTCATTTACTAAACTGTTGTCAGCCAACTTAAGAGAAAAAGCTTAAAATACTTTATCAGCAACATTTGAAACAAAAAGCCACAAAATCATTTTCTTTCATTTACTTAATCTTATGTAACTAATACTTGCTTGGCTGAAATCTTGTTCTTTACTAGTTTAGGAGTAATCAAACAGTGACTATAAATGACAAAAGACTTACAAATGACAATGGTTAAAGATTTGATGAGAGCTTACTGTAAGACAGTTGACATAAGGAAATTTGGATATTTCTGTAACATAAAACATTCAGTAACAAAGTTTAGCATTATTCCCTTTGATAGTGTTTTCCAGGTAAATATGTATCAGATAAATAGGCTAAATTAGCCAAATATTTTCCCTTATGAGGAGAAAAAATTCCTCTAACATGTTCCAGGGGCCCTTTGGGAAATATCAGAGTGAACTAGAGGTAAAAAGCACCTTTTTGAATTTGATTTTGGGAGGCTGTCAAAGTTTTTAAGGCACTTGCCAAAATAGCCTAAATAGAATCATAAGTCACTATGAAACAATACTTATCTATTTAACCAGAATGACTTAAATAAAAGATTTTAAAGGCCAATACAGAAGGTTTCACAGTTGTTAGCAAAGCTTAGCTTTTAGTCCTTTTAATATTAGATTTCATTTTCTTAAATACTCAGACAACTCATTGAGACTATAAGCATGAGAAACTGTTTTGATAAAACAATTAGAAAAACTTTTGCAATCTTTCAACATTAACGGTAGACTAATAAACCTTTGTTCTTTTAACAAACAAAAAATTCAAGTTTTGCTGTGTACTTAATATCAAGACTTATTTGCTTTAATTTCACATAGTATGACTATATTAATTTTTCCACAAACTTTCTACAACTTTCTTTTTACGTTCACTGTTCTCCCTCTTTAAATAAACAGCTGTACTTTAGAACCGTTACCTTCTCTTACCCTAAATAAAATGAATCTACATTCCTTATACCTTCTCTTATTAAAACACACATCTTTTCTAGCAAGCAGAGATGTTTTCTTTATTACTTTAAGTAGTTTTATTTAGAACTTACAACCATTAGGAACCTTAATTTCAGTGAACACTGAGAATGGGTTATTGTAAACTATTACACTAGCATTCTTTAGATTAACAAATGTATGAACACACTTTATAATTTCTGGAACCATGTGCTTTACAGCACAATCTCTAAGCACAAAATATGTCTACTTAGCAAAACATTAAGGTTTTAGGTTACCACAAAGGCTGTTTGTAGGTATACACACTGTAACACACTATTAAGATTTCACTCGCTACACTTAATTTACACATTCTTAACAACCATGCTAGATTACTCACAAAACTTTTACCAAACATTAGACAAAAGTCAAGCCTCTTTTTAACCATTTTTTCTTGAAAGATTTAATAGGTAACATCAACTCAAATTACTTTAGGTAAACTTAGGCAGCTTGATAACTATAAGGACATGTCTGTTTCAGTTCAACTTAAATTAGCATTAATGCTTAATATGTTCTGTTAGAATTTTAGAAGTTTTAGAAATGCCCAATTTTTACAAGTGTTTGTCTTTAAATCAATTAATTCTTATTAATACTGTCCGGAGTTAGAAAAATATTTTCATTTACACTTAGACACACAAACATACAGATTGAGTCATTTGAATGAGGTTCCGAAACTCCTTAGTATAGGCAGTTGGATTGGCAGAGTATGAGCCCAGGCGTTTTTCTATCTGAGCCAGGTCTCCCAGGGAGAAGGGGACATGTACTAGAACCAATCCCTCAGCGCCAGCCACTCCCCAAAGGGGGCCAGTAATTGGGCCCAGGATCTAGTGACTGGAGAGCTGGCCCAGTTAGGAGGCAGCTTAGGGATATAAGACGGCGGTGGGGTGGGAGTAGGAAGCAATGTAGGAGGACAAGATGGCGGCTCCGACGGAAGGGGCAGGTATAACTTGTGGGTGGCAGGAGTAAGGCCGGAAATAGAGGAGTTAGATGTGACGTCAGTAGGACCAGAGGCGGGTGGTTGTGTCCGCGTGGTGGGAACAGAGGCAGTTGGGGGAAGGTAACTGACTGAACTTGGGGCCCTGAAGTTGAAGACAAAGGAGGAATTAAAGATGGCAGTTTGGAGGGGAGCCAGATAGGGGAGGGGTGCGACGGGAGATGATACAGGGGTAGTCACAGAAGAGACCTGAACGGAAGAGGCCTGGGCACCGGAGGGCGAATAGGGAGGGGGTTGGGAAGGGGCAGACGGTTGAGGAGAAGGAGACGGGAGAGACGGAGAAGGACGGGTAGGTGCTGGAGGGGGGAGGGCCAGGGTCTTCTGGAGGATCTGCAAAGGAAGATTCCGGCACAGTGAGAGGTTGGTAGCCCCTATTGGGGGACTTGGCCAGGAGGACCTGGGCCGAGGAACACTTGACACAGAGGTCTAGGCGGGAGCACAATGCCCAAAAGGCCTGGACATAGGGAACCTCGGACCATTTCCCAGTCCGGTGACAGTAGTTGCTGAGATCAGTGAGGAGGCGGAAATCAAAAGTTCCCTGGGGGGCCAGCGAGACTGGTTATATCCAGAGGATATTGGGGCCAGGCCCGGGAACAAAGGAAGATCAGCTTCCATTTACGGATATCCTCGGATAAGCCCAGAGTAGGGAGATGGGAAATAAGACACTTCAATGGGGTCTGTGCCTCAGGTTTTGAGTGATGGCTTCCCATGACTATCTCCTCCATCCCCAAGACCCTAAACGAGTAGGTCCAGCATCCCAGATCTACTCCAGTTAGGGACGGAAAATAAATAGATTTGGCGGTCCGGAGATAGGGATGTCTCCGCTATACCGGAGCCAAATAGGCACAGGCCGGAGGAGTGCCCGGACGAGGCCGCGATTTTGGACCGAGCACTCCACGGAGGGTAGGAGGAGGGAGCAGGGAAGAGGAGGGACTCACCAAGTTGTCTGAGGTCCTGGGATCAGGTCCTGTTCCAGAGAGAGGTCTCGGGTCGGGAGAGGAGGGGGGAGCCCGCTGGGGCCCCATCTGGGGCCCCACCCCATCCTCCCAGGTTTCAGCAACAAATGTAAGGTACATGAAACCAGACCAGGCAAGTGGCAACAAAGGGGCCAAAAAAATTTTTTATTAACCCAAACCCGGGAGAGGTTCATCGGTCTGCATATCCACAAGCCAGGGAAGTTGTGTCCAGCAGGAGGGGCACAGGCTTATCAAGGGTGCTGGGAGACCTCTGAGGGTATAGACAGAACTAATTGGCCCATGTGGGTGTC
Organism: Smutsia gigantea; assembly: GCA_032199065.1. Classification (NCBI taxonomy): domain Eukaryota; kingdom Metazoa; phylum Chordata; class Mammalia; order Pholidota; family Manidae; genus Smutsia; species Smutsia gigantea. The sequence continues at coordinate 64,923 of JAVSCE010013332.1, forward strand.
GTGATCACTGATGATTGGTCATGCTGGGTTGCTGGGGAGAGTACTGCGACGCGTGTTCTAGGCATGACCTGTGGCTAGGGACCTTCCGTTGAATCATTTGAGTGACATTCGCCATTCTCTTCGTTACTGGGCTTGAGTCGGGTTCCTCCAATGAGACCTGTCTCTTCCTCCGATACTTCCGTTCTTACACCAGAGAAACTTTCATTCCTCTGTACCTAAACTTCTATCTTACCAACTGGAATAGATACTTAGGGTGGTCCCAGGAAACTGGTGGGCAGATGAAATGAGCATAGATGAAAGTGTGCTCAACAGAAAAGGATTTCAAGGCTGGTTGGACCCTGTTTTCAGTCTTATATAGAAGGTTCTCATTTACAGTTTTTAAATGAAGTTAGGTTCAGTTAGTGTAAAGATAGCTGAACAAATTAAAGCAATAATGAGATATTGTCGTGGCCAATAGTGCCAGTTCATCAAATGCACCCAGTTAGGCCTCCTTCCAGAGAGGAAACATGACTGTTCCTCCTGACCCTCTTTATGGTTGGGTACGGTCTTATGATTCATTCAGGCCAATGAGTTGTAAATGAAAGTGTCCTGAGTCACTTTAATTGCTAATGTGAGACCTGGGAACATTCCCCTCTGGCTTGGTTCCTGAGTAGCTATCACGAGCAGAGCTCCAGTGTCAACTTTCTAGAAATGAGCAAGAAATATATTTTTTGTTTTGAGCTTTCAGAGTTGTTTCCACAAGATAACCTATTTTATCCTGATACAGGTACTATTTTAACACATATCAAATTCTTAAAAATTAAATAGTTAACATCCAGTCCAAATGAAGGTGTGAGGAAACAGATAATTTCAGATATTTGCTAGTAGGAGTAAATATTGTTTCAACCTTTTTGAAAAGTAATTTGACAGCAGATTCTATTAAAATAGAAAGTTTTTTTTTTTAACTCAAATACCATTTTGGAGAATCTCTCCCACGGGAGTAAAAGTACTATTTCAAAAGGATGTTACTATTTGTTATTACATTATTTGTAGTAGCTAAAACCTAAAAACAATTAAAATTTCTAAACATGGTTGAGCCATACTATATTAAGCTATTGTCAAAAAGACAAAAATTTTCCTTTTTAACTTCAAGGGATGTTCACGTGTTAAATTAAAACAACACACAAAAGAATCCACATGCATGATCTTGCACGCACAGGCCTAGAAAACTAAGCTGTTTTACCTCAAGGAACAGGAGTGGTAAGTGACAGGAGAGATTACCATGTTTTTCTTTTTATATCTTGATATATTCTTTGACTTGTTACAATTTGTGTGACTTATGCAATAAAACTCAAGTAAAAGTGAGGAAAAGAAGTTTAATCTAACAGTGCTTTCTTCTGAGTACACTGTAAATTTAATTTTGCTACTGCTAGCTGGGAACCCTAGAAGAGGCGGAACTTCTGTAATATACTCTAGGCCACGCCCACATAACCCTGCCAGACGCTGCTCAGATGTGCCCTGGAAGCCTCTGCGTTGACGCAGGCGTACTCGCCTGAGCGTGCCTAGCCTCTGAGGGGCGCCTGCGGCTTTGGGTTTGACCCTGTCAGGCTACCGTCGTGGTGACCGGAACGGCACCTGAGGTTTGCTTCCGGGCGTCTCTTTTACTAGCCCTGTTCCCTCCCTCTCGCTTCCCCTCCCCCCTGCTCCCGTTTCCCGTCCGTTTCGTTCTTTCCTATCTTGGCCGACCCCCTGAGTCGTGGTCGGTGAGAAACACCTATTGTAGCTGGAAGCAGGGAGGTGTGGGAAACACTGATACTTGAGGTATTTGGAGACCAAGGACTTGTCTGGAATGCTTTGTTTGTGTGAGGAGGTCGAACAAGAGTGGGAAGGAAGCCTTCCCCGAGAGGGGAGCGGGGGCGGGATTGAGCGGGTTTGCGGTGGGTGGGACGCACCCCTAAAATGGGTAGCACCGGGGTGGGGCGGTTTGTGGGCAAAGGAAAAATGGAGGCAGTGAGAAGTGGCAGTGGGGTCGCACGGCACTCTGGCATCGGTTTTGCTTTAGCCGTTTGATCATAAAAGCAGTTAACACCAATACGTGGATTATTTGGATTGTAGATTTTAGGTAGCCACATTTTATTACCAGATTACTTTGTTTCTCTTTACTTTGGGGAAACCTCTTTGCTCTAAGCTTTTGTGTGCATTAAGTATTAAGACTTTTAAAAAAAGTAAGTTTCTGGGGAGCAGAAGGAGATTGAGAGGTATTATGGGGAAGACAGTGTAGCACAGAGAGACAAATAGTGACTCTGGCATCTTACTACACTGATGGACAGTGACTGCAATGGGGTGGGGGGGGGGGACTCGATAATATGGGTGAATGTAGTAACATTGTTTTCATGTGAAACCTTCATAAGAGTGTATATCAATAATACCTTAATTTAAAAATGTAACAAAAAAGTAACTTTCTACATGGAATCGTTGTAACTTAAGGGGAACAAGTAATTAAAGAGGAAACAAGGAATTAGTAGACCAACTCCTCTTTTCCAGGTGGAGGTATTTGTTCAAATTAGGCATAACATGCAAACTGAGACAACTTCCTCGGTAAATTGATTCTTCCCAGTGTCCTAAAACACTGTTTTCAGTAGCTCCTTGTTTCATCATATATGTTCTTCATGTTCTCTCAAACGTTTAAATCTCATTCAGGCCTATGGTCTATAACATAAGACCAAAACTCTCTAAAATCTCAGCATAATTCTGAAGAATGGTGGGAGAGAACATAGAATCAAACCTAACTATATTTGATTAACAAGTAGCAGAGTAGGAATGAATTTTATTAGGAGACTGAATTCTCTGTTGTGTTTATAATGAGTCCAAAGGTAATTTTAGTTTTCTGTTCCAGGTAGAGGACAACAGCATGTCCTCCCTCCCTGAGTACATTGGTTTGGATGCAGCAACAGCTGCAGTGGAGTCTGAAGAGATTGCAGACTTGCAACAAGCAGTGGTTGAGGAGCTGGGTATCTCTATGGAGGACCTTCGGCAGTTCATTGATGAAGAACTGGAAAAGATGGACTGTGTACAGCAGCGTAAGAAACAACTAGCAGAGTTAGAGTCGTGGGTAATACAAAAGGAATCTGAGGTGGCCCATGTTGACCAGCTCTTTGATGATGCATCCAGGTGAGGACTGCATGGGAAATCTGTCAATGGGCAGGAATTTTTAAAGTATAATTGTTCATGACCTTGTGCCTCGTACTTTATACTTGACAAGATGAAAATGTATAGAGCTTTACTCTTCCCTCAAAGGTTAGGGTCCAAAATCTGACCTCACAACCACCCATATAGAGAATATTCATCTATCAGAGGCTAATACATGATCAGCAGTAGGGAAGTCCAGGTCTTGGGTCTCTTCCCCTTCTTTTTTCCTGCACTGTACTAAAGAACAGTTATTTTTGTTTTCTTAGTAGGACCACAACCACCTAGGGAGTAAGGATTGTAAAGAGTTGCTGTCTTACATTACTGTGGAGCACCAGAAAGTTCCTAGAGCCCTATATCTAGAAAATGTTTCTGGTGCCCTCATTGTCAAAACACATTTTCAAATAACAACAAGGTAAATAATGAGGTAAGGTTGAAAGAACCATACTTTGAGTCTAGTTTGGATTTTTGAAGAACTAGTTTGAAACCACTATTTAAACATTTTTCTGTGAGGAAAGAATTTTAAATGCCAAACAAATTCTTTGGAATATGGCCTATTTAAATTAAGATCAGTTTATAGTTAAATATATATAAATTCTGATAGCTCCTACACCTACTCATGCTGGCTTTGACCTTTTCTACATGTGTTCTAATATTAGGGCAGTGACTAATTGTGAGTCTTTGGTGAAGGACTTTTACTCAAAACTGGGACTACAATACCGAGACAGTAGCTCTGAGGATGAAGCTTCCCGGCCTACAGAAATAATTGAGATTCCTGATGAAGATGATGATGTTCTCAGTATTGATTCAGGTAAGAAATAAGACTACAGGTAGGAAAATCTCAGGATTGAAATTGAAACATGGGAAGATAAACAGAAAGGAGAAACTGTTGTCACTAACTCCATATTTCAAACGGTTGGATTTATCTGTTACAGAAAAAAATTGAATATTAGTGGTATCATAGATGTTCCTATTCCTAGTTTCTGACTGAATTACCATCCTTTCCCCAATTCTGTGTAACCTCTTTTCTGAATTCCCATACTTTTCTGTATAAATGGCATTAGCACATGTATATATCTCAGAACAGTAGATTGTTTTTTTCTATTTTTTAACAGCTTCTAGGGTATAATTTATATACTATAAAATTCACCCACTTAGGGAATGCAAATTAGTTCAACCACTGTGGAAAGCAGTATGGAAGTTCCTCAAAATACGCAAAATAAAGATACCATTTGACCCAGGAATTCCACTCCTAGGAATTTACCCTAAGTATGCAGCAGCCAAGTTTGAAAAAGACATATGCACCCCTATGTTTATCGCAACACTATTTACAATAGCCAAGAAATGGAAGCAACCTAAGTGTCCATCAGTAGATGAATGGATAAAGAAGATGTGGTACATATAAACAATGGAATATTATTCAGCCATAAGAAGAAAATAAATCCTACCATTTGCAACAACCTGGATGGAGCTAGAGGGTATTATGCTCAGTGAAATAAGCCAGGCGGAGAAAGACAAGTATCAAATGATTTCACTCATCTGTGGAGTATAAAAACAAAGAAAAAACTGAAGGAACAAAACAGCAGCAGACTCACAGAACCCAAGAGTGGAGTAACAGTTACCAAAGGGAAAGAGACTGGGGAGGATGGGTGGGAAGGGAGGGATAAGGGGGGAAAAGGGGCATTACACATAATATACGTGGGGAGCACAGGGAAGGCAGTACAACACAGAAAAGACAAGTAGTCATTCTATAGCATTTCACTACGCTGATGGACAGTGACTGTAATGGGGTTTGTGGTGGGCACTTGATAATGGAGGGGTCTAGTAACCATAATGTTGCTCATGTAATTGTACATTAATGATACCAAAAGAAAAAAAAAGAAAATGCAAGTCAAAATCAGTTTATACTCATTAGGATGGCTGTAATCAAAATGCCAGACAATAACAACTGTTGATGAGAATGTGAAAAAATTGGAACCCTCTAAATTACTTAGGAATGTAACATTGTGCAGCCACTTTGAAAGTCTTTCATTTCCTCAAAAGGTTAAGAATACAGTTACCATATGACCCAGCATTTCCACCCCTAGCCATTACCCAAGAGAAATGAGAACATATGCCCACATAAAAACTCATCCATGAATGTTTATATTAGCATTATTTATAATACCAAAAAGTGGAAACAATTCAAATGTCCATCAATCAATGAGTAGATAAACAAAATATGGTATATCAATACCATGGAATATATTTTTATTAAGGTATCTTTGATAGACACTCTTATGAAGGTTTTGCATGAAAAAGAATGTGGTTATTACATTCACCCATATTATCGAGTCCCCCCTCATATCCCATTGCAGTCACTGTCCATCAGTGTAGTAAGATGCCTCAGAGTCACTACTTGTCTTCTGTGTGCTACACTTTCTTTCCCATGATCCCCTCCATACCATGTGTACTAATGATAATACCCCTCAATCCTCTTCTCCCTCCCTCCCCACTTACCCTTTCCCAACCCTTCCTCTTTGGTAACCGTTAGTCCCTTGGAGTTTGTGAGTCTGCTGCTGTTTTGTTCCTTCAGTTTTGCTTCGTTGTTATACTCCACAAATGAGTGAAATCATTTGATACTTGTCTTTCTCCGCCTGGCTTATTTCACTGAGCATAATACCCTCGAGCTCCAATCATGTTGTTGCAAATAGTAGGATTTGTTTTTTTTCTTATGGCTGAATAGTATTCCATTGTGTATATGTACCACATATTCTTTATCCATTCACCTGCTGATGGACGCTTTGGTTGCTTCCATATCTTGGCTATTATAAATAGTGCTGCAATAAAGATAGGGGTGCATATGTCTTTTTGAATCTGAGATCAATGCCATGGAATATTACTCAGCCATAAAAAGGAATGAAGTACTGATAAATGCTACAACATAAATGAACCCTGTAAGGTAAACCACATACAGTATGACTCCATTCATTTGAAGTGTCCAGAATAGATAAATCCATAGAGACGGGAAGTAAATTACTGGTTGCCAGGGGTTGGAAGGAGGGTGGAATGGGGAGCTACTACTAATGGGTATTTTCATCACCCCAAAAAAAGAAACACCTCTAATGAGTATGGGGTTTCTTTTTGGTGTAATGAGAATATTCTGGAATTAGTGGTGATAATTGTACAAACTTGTGACTATACTAGAAACCACTGAGTGAAACATTTTAAAAAGGTAATTTTATAGTGTAAGAATGACATCTGAATTTTAAAATTTTCTAATGGAATTTAAAGTTCATTTTCTCAGTTGCAGCAGCCACATTTCATGTGCTTAGCTGTCAGATGTTAACATTGGATAATACAGATACAGAACATTTCTGTCATAGCAGGAAGTTCTATTGAAGAGCGCTCCTCAAGAATAAATGCTTTTTCTTTATGCATTGACTACATTTCATTTTTTCAAATTATTTACAGAACCCATAAGTAAATTGTTACAAAAATGCAAATAAACAATGAAATCTCAAAATCCCATAGACCTGCCCTAGTACATTACCCCCAGGTAAGCACTGTCTTTGGAAAAACAACCTATTTGTTCATTACCTTGCCCTAACCCTTTTAGCACTTGTACATATATATATCTATATCTAGTTTTCAGTTGTTCAGTAATGCTCCTGTAATAATGTGTCCAAGTAGCTTATTTCTTGATTTCTTGGAAATGTTTAAGGGTAACTCTCTTACACTCATTAATTTTTCCTATCCATAGGTGATGCTGGAAGCAGAACTCCAAAAGACCAGAAGGTGAGTTGGGATGGGTAAGGGAAGGTGAGAAATAAGAATATAAAACTGCGAGAAACTTTTGACCTGACCATTCAGTCAGCTCAGACATCAGCATCATCCTGTGATCAGTCCTCTGGGCTGCATTCCTCTAGTAGATGTTAGAGATGCATGCACTGAGTGCTGTACAAATGTAGAGTTTGGCAGTGATCAGCTAGGTAAAGTTAACTGAGAAAACCTTCCTAAAGCTGATTTCTGAACCAGATTTGTAAGAAAAGGCAGTTTTGCCTGATAAAGTAACCATAAGCTTCCAAACATAACTCGATTGTTTTGATTTTTGAAAGATGAGTTCTTATTAAGTTATTTCTAACCTATGCACTATTTTAAACCTTGTTTCCCTCATCACCTTCCTTACAGCTCCGTGAAGCTATGGCTGCCTTAAGAAAGTCAGCTCAAGATGTCCAGAAGTTCATGGATGCAGTCAACAAGAAGAGCAGTTCCCAGGATCTACAGAAAGGTCAGGGTCAGGAGGTACCTTGGTACAGGTGGGGTTTGGGGGGTGAATTCCTGCAGAGATTTCATGGATAACTGGCTTTGTTTTAGCAACTCAGATTCCTTCCTCACCTCTGTTGAGTGCTTCTTCAGGTGTGTAATGGCTTTATCCAAATACCTTTTTATTTTAGCTCCGTGCTCAGAATACTTCTTCCAAATGGAGATTAAAAAGAAGAGAGTCACTCAAACTCTTATAAAGAGGTCTGAGGGAAGCCTTATAGAATGCAGCTGTTAGTATATCCCCTACAAGAAACTGTTTTATAAATGCTGCTTAGCATTTAATGACTGCTAGTTAACATTGTTGTTAATAGGGAATTGGAAACATTTAATTTAAGTAAGGTGTTCTTGAATTGTATGTGAATTTAAAATCCAAGTTTTTCCTGTTGAGTCAGCTGTGTCTTATGTTTCTGTCCTTGGCCAAGAGAGCAGTAAAAGTGGCTAAGGATCAAAGATTACACTATTTTCCCTAAATACCCTACTACCCTATTTACGCTCCCCAGTTTCTACCATATCTCTTTAGAACAACTTTGCTTTCTTCCATAGGAACCTTGAGTCAGATGTCTGGAGAACTGAACAAAGATGGTGACCTGACAGTCACCATGCGCATTCTGGGCAAGAAGAGAACTAAGACATGGCACAAAGGCACCCTTATTGCCATCCAGACGGTCGGTATGTTCAAGCTAGAGGAAGAACTAATGAAAGGCCACCTCTAGGTCTCCATTGCTGATTGTTTCTTTTCTCCACAGCCTTGCCTTTTGTCCCTCACGTAGCAGCTAGGATTTACATGGAAACTGGTGATTTTTTAAATTTTTGTTTATCTTTCTCTATTACTTAGGGCCAGGAAAGAAGTACAAGGTGAAATTTGACAACAAAGGGAAGAGTCTGCTGTCCGGGAACCATATTGCCTATGATTACCACCCTTCCACTGACAAGCTGTATGTGGGCAGTCGAGTGGTTGCCAAATACAAAGATGGGAATCAGGTCTGGCTCTATGCCGGCATTGTAGCTGAGACACCAAACGTCAAAAACAAGCTCAGGTACCTGGATGGGATTGTAAAGAGAGTGGAGGACAGGGACACAGCACCTGCCCTGTCCAAGCCATAGTCCAGATCTCACAGTTGGCCTTTGTGTTCTCTGTCCCCAGTGGCCAGGCACTCTTTCTTGTTCTTTGCCACAGGAGTCATGTGGCAGTCTTTCTTCCTTTTTTTTTTCCTTCAGGGGAAAAGTAGGAAAGAGTAATCAAGATTGATTAATGGTTAAGGGAATAGGGAGTTCATATAGGAAGAAAAAATGAAATGGAGACTAAATTGTTTTCAGCAGAATAGGAATCTATTCTGAGAGTGGAACAAGAAGAAATCGCTTTTGGAAAAGTGGGGATATATGTTGGTTAGGTTAAGGAAAGTTCTTAACTCTTGGAGTAGGAAGAAAGAGTAATAGAAAGAAAGTAGTAGAATGAAACATCTTCCCTGGAGTGTGTGTTAGTGATCCAGAGAAGTAGAAGCTACAAGATAATTTCTGTACCTCATGTTAAATATGACCCCTGATCTTTGTACCATCACTTTCTTCACAGGTTTCTCATCTTCTTTGATGATGGCTATGCTTCGTATGTCATACAGTCCGAACTGTATCCCATTTGTCGGCCACGTGAGTGACCTTCCTTTCTTCCTGAGTTCTATCCGTTTTCTTCTCTGCCTTGTATTTCTTATGAAGACAACCAGGTGAAAAGCCCTGATGTTTTTAGTGCTCAGTCTCAAAGAGCATAAGTTTAGTAAGTGTTCTTTGGGAGATACAGTTTTATTTGCTCATCTCTAGTGCTGTCTTTATGGCCAAAGAGTGAGAGACACTAGAAGATCGTGACTGACCTGGGTGAATGCTCAAACTGAAGATGTGTTTTGTTTCATGTCAAAGTGGTTTAGGTTTGAGAATATGTCAATTCTTTGCTAGTCTCATGCTTTATCTAACGTTTTTATAAATCTGGTCTTCATAGTTTTTCTGCAGAAGCTGTGACATCTGGTATTTGTGACTCTGGTTTGAGGACAGACGCCTATGGAAGCAGCTGTTTTTAATTGCAGAAGAGTCAGCTAACACTGCTGTATTTCCATATAACGTGGCAGTAAATGCATTCAGCGTCCCTTAAAAGCCTTGTTAGAGAATGAGAAAGGAGGACAGATTTTTTTTTTTATCAATTTCATTATGCCACCTGATCTTTTTTGATTTATCTCTAGACTCATATATTAGCAAGAATTTTCCCAAGGTGAAACATCCATTTTTTAAATAATGAGGGACTCATCCTTATTTGCATATTATTTATTTAGTATTTACTTGATTTGTGTAGCATTTACACATTAGGTTCAATCCTTTCAGATGGTCTTGGTTTTACTTCCCTTGAGGTTATGATTTCTTCATTTATTTCTTCTCTCCCTCCCAACTTGAAAAATATCAAATGCCTCCTTGGCAATCATTTTTCCCTATCAAGGCACGCCCTACCTACCCTTTCTCAGCCCTGCTTCTTCCTTGGGACAGTGAAAAAGACTTGGGAGGACATAGAAGACAGCTCCTGCCGAGACTTCATAGAGGAGTATATCACAGCCTACCCCAACCGGCCCATGGTGCTGCTCAAGAGTGGCCAGCTCATCAAGACTGAGTGGGAAGGCACCTGGTGGAAGTCCCGGGTCGAGGAGGTGGATGGCAGCCTGGTCAGGATCCTCTTCTTGGTACTGATCTTCCCTAGGGTTGGGAGGCGGGGCCTGCGGTGGAATGGGCAAGCATAAGAGGCAACAAGGATGATTTCTAGCTACTACATAACTTTCCTCTGTTTTCCTCCTATCTGTTCCGTTTTGTATCCAGTTTTACTTTGTCCTTTTTGTTCATCTGCGAGTGGTCATTGAAAATAAATTCTCTCAATTTAGGTAGTAACCCTAATCTGCATGGTGGTGGGGTTTTTCTTTCCCCCTCCTTCTAGGAGTATTCACATTGCCTGTAGGTACAGAGAACGCAGCTAGTTCCGTGTGTCCAGGTTAAGGTTTTGGTGGCATAGTGGGACAAAAAAGGAACCAAGGAATTGGAGGTCCTGATCTTTCAAGGCCCAATTTAACTGTTAGATGTTACGTGCCTATCTGTTTCTTCCTTCTCACACTTTTCTTAGAACTGTAGTTCTTCTCTGAGCTATCTCAGTCAGATGCTTCGAAGGCCTTAGGATTCTTGTCACACTTCTTATAATCAGTATAAACATTTGTCTCTCCTGTAATTTCTTAAACAAAGAATATGTATTTTTCTTCTTTATATTCTTGATTCTTGTCATGTAAGTTTATTGAATAGGTAGGGAATTCAAGGCTCAGCAGGGAGATTTCTCTCAAGGAGGCACATTGTATATTCTCCAAAAGTGGAAGGATAGATACTAGCCTGTAACTCATTTCCACCCACTCTTCCTCCCAATCCTCCAGGATGACAAAAGATGTGAATGGATCTACCGAGGCTCTACACGGCTAGAGCCCATGTTCAGCATGAAGACATCCTCAGCTTCTGCACTGGAGAAGAAGCAAGGAGGACAGCTTAGGACACGTCCAAACATGGGTATGTCCTGAAAGATACCCTGGGGGAGAGAAGAAATGGGCAAACCAGGGAAGGAGATTATATACAATAGCTGTTGCCTTTGTTTGTCAGGATGGCACTACTGACCCATTGGAAACAGGACATGTGCCCTGAGTGGTTTCCAGTAGTGGGGATGGATTTGCAGTGCTGTCATGCTGTAGCTCTGAGTCATTCTAAACAGCCACATAAAAATCTGATGGCTTAGGTTAGAGGTATTGGTAGTAGTAGTAACCTCTGTTATCCACATGATAATATGCTTTGGGTTACCTGTGTTCAGTTTTCTTAAAGCCCAAACTGTTTTTGTTTTTATATGTTCCTGGCATACTTTCTGATTAATTTTTCCTAACAACATTAGTTGATCTAAGAATGCATTTTTTAAAAAATATCACCCAAGTATAAAATAATTGATGTAAATCATTTCAGGCAGGAAGATAAAGCCCTATTTTCGAGGGCAAATCCAGCCTGTGGCAGTATTCACGCTCATAGGTATAAATAATGAGAACTGACAGTCTTAGCACTTACTCAAAATGTTTCTGTTGCTGCTGTTCATATTACATAAATAGAGCATCGGGTGTGTACATGAATATGAGACAGCTGTCTTTCTCAACCAATTTCCTTTTTCCTATAGGTGCTGTGAGGAGCAAAGGCCCTGTGGTCCAGTACACCCAGGATCTAACCAGTACTGGAACCCAGTTCAAGCCAGTGGAGCCTCCACAGCCTATAGCCCCCCCTGCCCCCCCTGCCCCACCTGCCGCGCTCGCCCCACCTGCTGCACCTCCATCCCCCCAGGCAGGTGACAGTGAGTGAGTGCTGTTTCTTCTTTTTCACCAGATTCTTTCATATTGTATTTTCTGTACCCCTTACTATATGATCTCTGATCTCCTAGAAATTTGGAAAGCCAGCTTGCCCAATCTCGGAAACAGGTAGCCAAAAAGAGCACATCCTTTCGTCCAGGATCTGTGGGATCTGGTCATTCCTCCCCTACATCCCCTGCACTCAGTGAAAATGTCCCTGTTGGGAAACCTGGGATCAGCCAGACATATAGGTGAGAAAATCTCAGGCTCTCTGTTGGGGGATTGGCAGTGTGGACTTGAGTGGACACAGTATAGGGAGGTGGGAGGTTCCTTGGCTCCAAGGACTTAGTTGTTATGACAGGGAGGAGTTTGGACTTGAAAGTTTAACCTTGGAAGTTTCCAAGAAACAGAACATGCAGTAATTGAATTACAAGTCAGGTGCCTAGAAATACAGAGTCACCAGAAAGTCATTTGTTAACTTTCTCATTGAATGTTGTGTCACTGTTGGTCCAGTAAAAAGGGAACAGTACTGCCCCTTTCCTTGAACCATTGGAGTTAATAAGGACATTTATAGGACCCATAGCAGGAAAAAAAGCATTGGTAGAAACCTGGACTCTACTTCCATAATTCACATGCAAAAGAATTTTAGGAAAAGGTACACTGTTAGAGATATTATCAACTGGTAAAGAATAACCAGGCGTTTTATTGTCTGAGTTGGTAAGGCAAGGAAAAATCTAACTTTCTTGTGTTATCTTTAGCTTCAAGAGCACAGCTATTTGAAAGATCAGAGAAGTGGCTTAGCCAGCTGGAGGGGTAATTATGCAACAGAGAGGTCCTGTTGCCTTCTTATTCGATCTCTTGCATCTTATTTGCAGATCCCCTTTAGGCTCAACAACTTCTGCCCCAGCGCCCCCAGCACCTCCAGCCGCCTCAGCCCCACCTGCCTTCCACGGCATGCTGGATCGTGCCCCCGCAGAGCCCTCCTACCGCGCTCCCATGGAGAAACTTTTCTACTTACCTCATGTTTGCAGCTATACTTGTCTGTCTCGGGTCAGACCTATGAGAAGTGAACAGTACCGGGGCAAGAACCCTTTGCTCGTCCCATTACTATATGATTTCCGGCGGATGACAGCCCGGCGCCGAGTTAACCGCAAGATGGGCTTTCATGTTATCTATAAGACACCCTGTGGTCTCTGCCTTCGGACAATGCAGGAGATTGAGCGCTACCTTTTCGAGACTGGCTGTGACTTCCTTTTCCTGGAAATGTTCTGTTTGGATCCATATGTTCTTGTGGACCGGAAGTTTCAACCCTATAAGCCTTTTTACTATATTTTGGACATCACCTGTGGGAAGGAAGATGTTCCTCTATCCTGTGTCAATGAGATTGATACAACTCCCCCACCCCAAGTGGCCTACAGCAAGGAACGAATCCCGGGCAAGGGTGTTTTCATTAATACAGCCCCTGAATTTCTGGTTGGCTGTGACTGCAAGGATGGGTGCCGGGACAAGTGAGTTGGTAGGGAATTGCCAGCCCTGTTTCCAACTTTGTTATGGTTGCCTTTCTTGACACCTCTTCCTTTGCCTTAGATCTACACTCCTTTCCTCCTTTCCCCACCTGCCTTTACCTCCTTACTCAGCTGGATCTTCTGCCAAAAGGCCTCCATGAGAGCCATGAGGTAGAGAGGCTGGGGTCTGACTTGGCCCCACTGCATAACCCTAGGCACTTGTATTCTGTGTTTGTTTCTCTGATTCTCCTCCTTTTTCTTTGTTTCCCTCCAGCATGCTTTCAGTTGCTACTTTCATTCTGTCTCTATTTTACTGTCATTCTGTCATGTTCTTACTCTGTCTTTTCCTTTTTCATTCACATGTATGAAAGAAGAAAAATTTCACTACCTCATTCCCATACTTTTATAGTACTTGTTGTCTCTGAAGAAGGTGTCACAGCTTTAGCTATTGTACTCTTTCCTCTTATACAGGTCCAAGTGTGCCTGCCATCAGCTAACTATCCAGGCTACAGCCTGCACCCCAGGGGGCCAAATCAACCCTAACTCTGGCTACCAGTACAAGAGACTAGAAGAGTGCCTGCCCACAGGGTAAGTAGTCAGGGGAAAGTGGGGCACCTCAGAGACTGAGTTCTTATTTTTCTGTGCTGTGGGAATCATCAGAATTCTAAAACTTGGAACTAGAAATAGAATAACTGAAACAGGCAATTTATCAGTGAAATCTTATTTACTGAATTCCCAGCATACATTTTTCCCTTGCGCTTTCCTTGAATTAAAGGCATGTAAGGCCTAGATTGAATAATACATAGCAATTTTTCTATTCAGTAAAAGATTATCTTAATTTCATAGCTGTATAAATATCTTAACAGATTGTGGTTTATAGCAAGTAAGATGTGTTCCAAGGGCAAAGTAGGCAGTAGGCAGGGACCTAATTATATAGAACCTTGTAAATCAGAATAAAAATTAGAATCAAATTCATGGTGTAACAGGAAGCTGCTAGAGAATTTTAGGCCGGCAGATAATGTGATCTGTCTTTTGAAGATTAGTCTGACTTCTTTCTTTGTGGAGAATAGGTCTTAGAACAGCAAAAGTAGAATTTGGAAGACCACTTAGGAGACGATTGCAGGAATGTAAGTGAGAGATGGTGGTTGCAAGGGCCTGTACTAAAGGAAGGTGGCAATAGAGATGAAAGAGGAGAGACTTGGAATGCATTTGGAGATAGAACTGTAAAACTTGATAGATTGAGAAAGTTGGGGAGAAGGAGCAGAATTAAGAACAAGCTCTAAATTTTATACTTGAGCAACTAAGTAGATATTGGTGCTTTTTACTGAGATGGAAGATTAGCGGAGTTGCAAGTCTGAGTGGAATTTGGCTTCTGTTCTGGCCATATAAGTTGGAGGTGCCTGTTAGGCAATACAAGCAGAAGTGTCAAGAAGGCGTTGAGATTTCTAGAGAGAAGTGTAAGAGTTAGACATAGAGAATTAGGAATCCTCAGCAAAGGAGTGGTATTTAAAGCCTGAATGAGTTCACCTAGGGAGAATATTGACAGTAGAGAAGAGAAGGCAGCCCAGGGGTAAGTCCTGCCCTCTCCAGCTACAGATTGGACAGAGGAGGGGGAGCCAGCATGTGAGATTGAGAAGGACAGGTCAGGGGAAGAGGAAGACCACTATACTATAATGGGGTCAGTTGGTTATATATGAACATGGAAACTAGTAAGCCTGGTGCTCAAGATACATAATTAGCAGAGAGAACAAAAAGGAAAAAAAGCATGAGTGAAATAATTCAGGAATTTTCCCATAATTGAAGGGTCTGTGTTTCCAGATTGAAAGGTCCAGTTATGTCCCAGCATTATGGATGAAAATAGATCCCCATAAAATACATGATAATAAAATGGGATCATGTGTCCACAGAACTCTGAGGACAAAAAGAAAATCCTAAACTATTCTGGAGAAGAAAGGTAGACCACAAAAAAATTAAAAATCAGATTGATTTCAGCCTTCTCAAAATAACATGTGGAAGCTAGATGGCAATTAAGGAATTTATTTAGAATTCTAAGGGAAAATTACTTCCTACCTGATTTCTAAACCCAGGCAAGCTATCAGTTAAGTGTCAGGATAAGCTAAAGACATTTTTAGTTATGAAATACCTTAAATTTTTCCATTATTCCCCTTCTCAGAAATTTACTGGAAATGTTTGCCAAGATAACAAGGGACGAAGGCATACTCATCCAGGGAACAGAGGATCCCACTCAAAGTGGGTGAGGGGGTCCCACAAATGACAGTGAAGTAAAGGGAGCTTTCAGGCTGACAGCTGTACGCCAGATTTAGAGGAACAGAGTGTGAGAACAGGTCAGATCTGACTGCAAGTCAGACTTCAGAAAATTGGGTTGATAGAAAACCCGCTGTGTCTGAGTATCTTGAGATTGAGACTTGGGAAATCAGGAAATGAACTTGTGCTGAATGCATATGGAAAATTAAGCAAAGGAAAAGACAGTTGTGAGCTTTAGCTGCATCTCTGTATCATTTATGTTTCAATTATAAACAAAAATGTGAATCTTGTAACTGTTTAAACAGTGCTGGGTGGTAGGAGTGTTCGTTATCTCTTTACATGTGTGAAACTTTTCAGAAAAATACTTAGAAATAACCACAAGTGATACGTTACTCCCTTGCTTAAAACTCTTTAATTGCTTCCACTGCACTTTGGATTTTATTCTAACTCTTAATCTTGGGTCACAAGACACTATTATCCGGCCCCTCCTCTCTCTCTCCCTCCAAAACTGTCGGACCACGCTGATACTTTTCAGCTTCTGGATCCGGCTCACCCAGTGTTTGCCAGCCCACTTCAAAGGCCTTTGTACATACTGCGCCCTCTTCTTGGCCTCCTTCCACTGTTCTCTCTGTGTGGTTATCTTCTTCAACCTTGAGCTCTCAGCTTTAATCTCACCTCCTCAGACCTTTCCTGGTCACTCTAAAACTAAGTCATTTTCACTCCCTTAATTCTCTCATTGAGCACTCTGTATCCTTTATAGCATTTGTGACAACTTTGTTGATTGTTCTTGCTCTGTCTTTTCTATTAGAATGTAAGCTCCGTGAAGGTGGAGACCTTCTCTATCTTGCTCACCGCTGTATCACCAGCAGTTAAGTTATCCAGTGCCTGGCACATAGTAACCACTCAAATTTTGTTGAATGAATGAGTGACATTCAGTATAGCTACTGAGTCTCACATGGTGGTGATTAGACCTGAGTTCAGATTCATTTGAACTGCCCTTGTCCCTTCCAAGCTGATCTTGTTTTATCAGCTGTAAACAGAGTGTGTGAATACTAACACCTCCCCATCCCTAAGGGGTTTTAAGGAATCTGACAGAGTTGTTTCTTGATATGGTGCTGGTTACATGGTATGTTCAGTTTGTAAAAACTCACTGAACTTACTGGCTATGTGTGTACTTTACTCTGTGTATAATATACTTTAACAATTTTTTTAAGTTAAATAAAACACCGTTATAGGGTTGCTTTGAGGATGGAATAAGAGAATATACATGAAGTATCAGCATAGTGCCAAACACAAAGTGTATGTTCAGTAAACACAAACTGCCCTTACCATCTTTATCCAGAGGGATATGACTAATGTTATCAACCAATTAATCTTTCCAAAAGTAAATGTCTTCCTAACATTTAATACCAGAAAAATAAGAAGTAAAATCCTAATACTGAGTAAAGTAGAGCAGAAACATCAAAACCTGTAAAGGTGACATTTTCTCAGTATGACTATATTAACTTCTTTTAATGTTGGTATTTCCTAGATTCTCTGATTGACTCCAGTAGTTTATTTTTTAAATAATGTTAAGCTGTTAAATTCCTTAAACTAGATAGAATATGAGCTCCCTGAGAAACTGACCTTTTCAATTGTGTTCCCAGTGTCTAGCATAGCTCTTGGAGTTCAATAAATGTTCTCTAAATACAAGAAAAAAGAATCCCATCAACTATAGTTCAGTTCCTCCTCTTTACTCTTTCAGTATCTGTTAATGGCTTCTGCTTTTCTCATTTATCTTTATTTTATGCATCCATTTCTACAAATTGACATAGCCTAGCTACTTACTTTAATGGCTCTTAATCTGTATTCACATCATAGTTGCTTAGCTTTCTCCAGGTATTAGGTATTCTGTATTCACTGTTAACTCACTGTTACTCACTGCTGTAAATGTCTGTGTAAATCACTTTTCCCCCTTCTGAAATACTTTCTTGGGCTGTATTCCCAAATGAATCAAATAGCATAGGCAGTTCAATATTCAATAAATCTACTCACTTAGATCATTACCTAATGAATAGTGGTGCTCTGGTAATCATGTTGATTAATTTCATCGTAAATCCTTCCTAGAGTTTATGAGTGTAACAAACGCTGCAAGTGTGACCCAAACATGTGCACAAACCGGTTGGTGCAGCATGGACTACAGGTTCGTCTGCAGCTATTCAAGACACAGAACAAGGGCTGGGGTATCCGCTGCTTGGATGACATTGCCAAAGGCTCCTTTGTCTGTATTTATGCAGGTTGGTAATGAAATGAAAGGACTGTTTTCTGGTGCTAAAATGGGGGAAATTGAATCAAAGACAAGGATTTTCTTCTCTAAAGAGCATGGCAAGTGATGAGCCTGTCTTGATGGACCAGGGAGGGACAAAAGTTCTTCATAAGGACAAGAATGAAAAGGGATGGAGTTGTGGATGTGATGATGTTTCAGAGGAGAGGCATGACAGTAAAGTCCCACACTGCTATACTCCACCCAGACATCTATTAGCCTAGCTGAGAAATCTCTTTTGGTAAACAAAGAGTAAGAATGGGAAAGCAGAGTGAGATTTAAAACTACAGAAAGCTTCCTATACTCTTACTGTAATTACAGCAATGAGGAGGCTATCAACAAAGAGAAGTGAGAGAACATAATGAAGGCATTTTGATTCTGCTGGTGGGCTGGATATTGATTGAATGACCCCGATTCTTTCTTAAAGATCCTCATAACCCTGGAAGGCCTTTAATTCTCTTCATTTCCAGGCAAAATCCTGACAGATGACTTTGCAGACAAGGAGGGCCTGGAAATGGGTGATGAGTACTTTGCCAATCTGGACCACATCGAGAGCGTGGAGAACTTCAAGGATGGATATGAGAGCGATGCCCCCTGTTCCTCTGACAGCAGTGGTGTAGACTTGAAGGACCAGGAAGATGGCAACAGTGGTACAGACGACCCTGACGAGTCCAACGATGATAGCTCAGATGATAACTTCTGTAAGGATGAGGACTTCAGCACCAGCTCTGTGTGGCGCAGCTATGCTACCCGGCGGCAGACCAGAGGCCAGAAGGAGAACGGGTTATCTGAGACAGCTTCCAAGGACTCCCGCCCTCCAGACCTTGGGCTCCCACATGTTCCTGTCCTTCCATCAATTCCCGTAGGTGGCTGCAATCCACCTTCCTCTGAAGAGACACCCAAGAACAAGGTGGCCTCATGGTTAAGCTGCAATAGTGTCAGTGAAGGTGGCTTTGCTGACTCTGATAGCCGTTCATCTTTCAAGACTAGTGAAGGTGGGGAAGTCCGGGCTGGGGGAGGCAGAGGGGAGGCTGAGAAGGCCTCTCTCTCAGGGCTGGGCTTCAAGGATGAGGGAGACGTCAAGCAGGCCAAGAAAGAGGTAAGTAGTGGCAGAAAATCCTGAGAACGGTGGCTTTTGTGTAATATTGGCACAGTTACAAACAATGCAGTCTCACCATGAGTCTTCACATGTAGATTATTTACTTGATGGATATCATTTTAAATGTATTTTCAATGCTATTGAAACTTAACCACATTACAGCTGGTGAACCATGTCTCCTTGTCCTTTTAAGAGTCCAGCCATGGTGTTTTCCATGAACATTTTATGCCCTATCATTACAAAGAGTTAAAGACCCTTCCCAGGGAGATTTCCTGAAAAGAATGTGATTGTTACTGTCAAGTGGCATAGTAATTTCTCCACACACACCCACTTTAGATAGTGTAACTTTCATTGGCCAATGTCTTTGGAGGTCATTTGAGGTGAAGTCTAATCATTGAATTTGTCACCTAGGACCATGAAAACATCTAACCCTTCACTTACTCTTTTCCAGGAGCCTGATGAGCAAAACAAGGTGTCAGTGTAAGTGTCTCACTTTTTGACCTGTTTCTAAATCTGCCTTCCCTCAGCCTGCAAAGACCTAAACAGCAGCCAGTAACCTGACGCACTCTCATTCCTTCCTGTGCATCAGAGTTACTGAATGCTCTAGGAATTATGGTTACAATCCTTCTCCTGCGAAGCCTGAAGGACTTCGCCGCCCACCTAGTAAAACTAATATGCATCAGAGCCGACGACTTATGGCCTCTACTCAGTCCAACCCTGATGTAAGTGACCTCCTTTCTCAAGCTGTACCTTATCCAGCCTTCTGTTTTATTCAGCCTTAGTAAAAGAACATTCTCATCAGGTCCTTCACCATAATTAATTTTTTTTTCTCGATTCTTTGGCCTTGCCTTCCTGCTTCATTCTCCTTTATCCAACATAGTCTTCCTCTTGTTATATGCTCAGCCCATTCCTGCCTAATCACAGGTCAAAGCAAGGACTTGAAAGGGCCCTCTCTTCTTCCTTCTCGTTTTTCTGTTTCCCTAGGATGTTCTGACACTGTCCAGCAGCACAGAAAGTGAGGGGGAAAGTGGGACCAGCCGAAAGCTCACTGGTCAGACTTCAGCCACAGCAGTTGACAGTGACGATATCCAGACCATCTCCTCTGGCTCTGAAGGGGATGACTTTGAGGACAAGAAGAACATGTCTGGTAGTCTGAAAGAATTTTCAGGGTTGTAGGAAAGAAAAGTTGAGATAGAGGATTTTTTAAGGGAACTACAGAAGGGGGGCATATTCAGATGATATGAGTTGAAGCATCTCTGGGAGGGCTCCCTGACTCCCTGACACATTTTTTATGTTGTCTGACATGACCCTTCCTCTCTTTCCAGTTCCAACTCTACCCTTAGCTCCTTTATCCAGCAGATCTAATCCTGCTGGAAACACTGCCACTTACGGTCTTTGGATCAGAGCCCTAGCTTATTGATATTCCTGTGCTGCAAATGCTGGAATGAAAATGGGGGTGGAATAGCCAGGCACGAGGTGGGATGGGCCCTGATCCCGTTCTCTTTCCTGTCCAGGTCCAATGAAACGCCAAGTGGCTGTGAAATCAACCCGAGGCTTTGCTCTTAAATCCACCCATGGAATTGCCATCAAATCAACCAACATGGCGTCTGTGGAAAAGGGGGAGAGCGCACCTGTTCGTAAGAACACACGCCAGTTCTACGATGGTGAGGAGTCTTGCTACATCATTGACGCCAAGCTTGAAGGCAACCTGGGCCGATACCTCAATGTGAGACCCTTTTCCCTCACCTCTGAAGACTGGGTTACCCCATGGTCCTCAAATATGTAGTTCTTCTAACACAACTATGTAAACCCACCTTTTCTTGTCATAAATTCTTGATCTCAGAGGACCTTAAAGAGGTAGCTTTCTTTTAAAATTTCTGTTATTAAGGGGAGGATCATTTGGGGTTATTTTTCATCCAACTCTCACTTGTTCTTTTTCCTTGGTTCTTACTCAGTCCTGTCCTTAAACTTACAGCACAGTTGCAGCCCCAACCTGTTCGTCCAGAATGTCTTCGTGGATACTCATGATCTTCGCTTCCCCTGGGTGGCCTTCTTTGCCAGCAAGTAAGAGGGAGTCAGGAAAGGGGATGGTTGGGTAGGAAAAGCCCAAGACTGGGGAGGGACAAAGACTATCAAAGTTCTCAGGGCCCTCCTCCCTCTGTGATCTGGCTCACCTGAACACTGTAAGCCCAGTGCCGGCCCCAGGTTATTGCTTTCCTCACCACGCTCCCTCTTTTCCTTCCTCGTCAGGAGAATCCGGGCTGGGACAGAACTTACTTGGGACTACAACTATGAGGTGGGCAGTGTGGAAGGCAAGGAGCTGCTCTGCTGCTGTGGAGCCATCGAGTGCAGAGGGCGTCTTCTTTAGAGGACAACCTTCTTCCGAATCTTCTGAACACTTCCAGAACTGTTTTCAAGAGCTGGGTCTTCCTGACTGTTGAACTCTGACCCAAAAGTCTACAGTTTAACTACTCCCCTAGCTCCTCAGAGATAGAAATGGGGATTCGGGATCAGAAGACCCCTTCCAACGCGGTGCTAGCAGGCAGGGCCCCTCCTCCACCTCCTGCGACACTAGGGGGCGAGGAGAGGTTACCACTCTTAACCTAAGCCCGACATCCCTTCGGTCCTCCTGTTGCTAATGCCTCCCAACCTACATCTTGTTCAAGTGTTCATGCTTCTAAGGGACTTTATTCCTGGAATGAGGGCTGTGTATTTACTTTCCCTGGTTTGTACTGTTTCTTGTAAGTCTTTCAACAAGATGTTAAAACCAAAATTGTGGTTTGGATTCTCTCCTTCGGCTCCTATACCCTCAATTCAGGGTCTTTCAATGAGAGGCCTGTCCTTCCCTCCCCTGACCCATCCTTCCCAATGGGCAGCAGTCATTAATCTCTCACGTTCTCTACCTTGAGAAAGAAAATGTTACATAACTGTGAGAAAGGCATGAGGAAGACTGGTTTATTTAGTTGACCCCCTCTTCTCAATTCCTAATAGTCTCAGACACTTGTTGCCATGTTTTACTTAATCTTTAATATATTTTAATTAAAAAATATTTTTAACAGTACATTTTGGTCTTAAGTGGTCCCTCTGCTGAAATGCCAGGTGCTAGCTGTAATTCTGGCTTTAAAACCAAAACCCCGAATGTTTAATAAATAAAAATTACAACTAGTTGCCATACTACTCCAAACCAGCCAGCCTAGGGGAAAGGCCAGAGAAAGGAGGCAGTTAGATCTTAGACCTGTGACTAGGGGGACAGCGAGCAGAGAAAGAGCACAGGCTGGCTGTCAGCAGTCCCCAGGATGGCCCCACATTTTGGCAGAGGTAGGGTAAGGGTCATGTGTACCCTCCTACACTCAATTCATTTGTATCTGAGGAGGGAAGAAGTAAGTCAGCTTTGGTTTCTGGCCCGACTTAGGGAGCTTATAGAAAGGTGAGCCTTGGTCCAACTTTGGCAGAATGAGGCCCACAAATGGGACATTAAGGCACGACCCTGGCTCTGAAAGTCAAAGAGTCAAAGGCAAATAGCTAGGGCCAAATTCTGAAGAATAAGGAATGTGAGTTGTAACTCTCCCACCCCCACAGCTGAGTAAGGGTCTCGAAAGTAATGGAAAGGACAACTTAGAAAATAGAGAGGAAAATAAGACCATCCCCCCTCTAGCAAAGATAAACCAACCTCCCCTCTACCTGGGGATAAGCTGGTTCCAATTTGGTTTAAAGGCAACTGGGTGACAAACAGGGAGTGGGGCATAAAGAAGAGCTCACTCTTGCTTTCTGCTTTCTCCCCAGAACTTAGTGACCCCATGGGGAATGTCCTTGGCCTTATGCATTAATCTGAGGGGCAGCAGGGACACAGTTCAATCATTCTTACGATGGTTATTGAGGATGGGGTGGCCATTGGCTAGGGTCCGACTCTTTGCTCCTCCCCCAGCTGCAGCCTCGTCCCCCTCTGAGCTCTCTGTTTCTTCCCGGTCGCTGCGTTCATCTTCTACCAGCTGTGGAAAGGGATTAAGAAGGGTTACACAATGTCATCGGTCCCCTAAGACTGCCTCTGAGCAGGCTCATTCTGGCTGTACTCAGGGCCTCACAGTAGTTTTGGGGACGGTTACTGGTATGGTAGGCAGTTCGGCAGTGTCTAGAGTTGATGGTAGTAGGGCCTATAAAACGGGGACAGAGCCTTTACCTTTCCAGTTATGAACTTGTGGGCCATGCGCAAAATGAGGTAGGCCCAGAAGATATGCAGCATCTGTAGCACTCCCATCATGGAATTGAAGAAGTAATAGCCAAAGAAGGCAGGATAGAGCTCCAGTGGGTACACCACAGTGCAGTGCAGTATCCTGGAGACGAGAACACAGAAACGGAATTGTAAACACAGCAAGGATGGGGTTGAGATGGAGCACAGATAAATGGGAGGTAGGGGATGAGGCAAGACTCCTGATTTCTTGAGAACAGGGGTATAGTGTAGTCTCCTACTCACCAGAAGGGCAGGATGACCAGTCGGGTGATGATGAAGACAATGGCGAAGACGATGAAGATGTTGTTGCAGGTGTTTTTCCAGCCCGCATAGTTAAACATCTTGGCTGACTGTATAGATAGTCCGCATCCATCATCATGGGAGCCTGACTCCCCACACACAGTCACATGTAAACCCCGTTACCACACTGGCTCTGTGCCCCCACCTCCTTGGTCCCAGGAATGTCAACCCTCCACCAAAGAACAAATTCAGAGGCACAGGAGCACCTGCACCAGGGTCTCTAGGATTGAAGAAGTACCCAGGAAGCCCGACCTCAAGCAGGTAGTCAGAAGAGTCATGCAGAGCCATGATGAGAGTTCCCGCTCGAATATAATTGGCGAACCAGGAGAAGCTGATGAGAATGATGGTGGCCACGTGGTGGATGATCTGCTCCTTGAAATCCTGAAAAAAAATGCAGGTTCCAAGGGACTTTTTCCTGGTCCCCAGCCTCCACTGTTCCTTCTACCTCCCTGTTAAGAGTTTCCCTTCTCCCACAGCTCCAGCCAAAGTGCTCAGAGATCAAAGGGGCTTGATTCTGGCTCCCAGGCTTAGCAGCACAGCCCCTTGACCCACCTTTCGCTTGACATCAGAGGCAATGCTGAAGAGCAGGGACCAGTAGAAGGAAAGTTCGATCATGTAGTACCAATACTGGGAAGGGATGGTGCTCTGAGAGGAGAGAGAGAAAGCTAAAGGACCCCAGTGCAACTAAGCCCAAGGGTCTTGCCTCTCCAAACCCGGTCCCTGCAGTGCCTGAGGTCATGTTTAGCATCGTGACTCCAGTCCCTTCTGCTACATGCTCCAGAGGTCATCTCTGAAGGGTGTGTATGTCCTAGTCCTATCCTACATTGATTCTCCTGATGACCCCCATATAAGGAATCAGGACACCCATCTCATACCTGTATGGGATATCCCTCCCAGACTTTCTTCATATCATAGAACCAGGGTTTCTGCAGAGAGAAATGAGAGGTTAAAAGAGGAGAAACCCAAATTCTATGGCCTCACCCCACCTTGCCAGAGAACCTACTCCCAGTAACCCCAACTCACATCCACAATGACAGCCATGCCAGCAATGAAAGCAATCAGGTAAAATGTGAATCTCCAGCTGGAAAAGAAAGCGGAAATGGCTAGCTAACCAAATTCCCCTCCTCACCTGGGTGTAGTCTCTCCCTGCATACAGCCATGGCCCACCCCTCCCAGCAAGATACAGCAGGTCTGCCTCTGCCACCCGGCCTCTCTTGCCCAAACCTCTCCTACCTGGCTTCTCGGAACTTCTTGAGGAGACTGGGCCGGTCCTGGTTGCGGCGGCGACGGAACCAGCGCTCTACCTGGCGGCCAGAGAGCCCACTCTGCCGTGACAAAAGCTCTACCTCCACCTGTATGTCGTGAAGCAGCCTGTTACACTCAACCTCAGAACCCAGCAGCACCCCAAACCCTTCCACCCTCTCCCAGTAATAACCTAAGTCAGCACCACTGCCTTCCCATCTCTTCACCCACCAAAGCTAGCATTCCACCCAAACCTCTACCTTCCCTTCCCCTCCCTGCCGAAACTCTGTAATTACGGACACAGCAGGGTCTGCAGCTCATACCTGTTTGGGCTGCTTGCCACTGGTCAAGTAGAAATGCTCCAGAGTGGGGTTGGGAGGTGCCCGCAGCCGAGTTTTCTCCTTTACATTCAGGAGGGAGGCCAGTGGTGTAGCCACATAACTAGGGAAGGGATATGAGTGAGAAGTGTCTGGCTCTCCTGAAGCCCCTCAATCTCTTGGCAGTCTCTAAGCTGAGAGAGGAAAAGACTGCAAGCTCAGGCAACTCTATCCTAGGCCTCAGTTTCCCAGCAACCCCCTCTCTGGTCAACTTGGGCTGCCTATAGCTAACAAAGCCGTCTGTGTTCACTAGTGACCAGGAGGGGTGGAGGGTAAGAACAAATAGCCATTGAAGGAAAGGACCTGGGGGTGCTGAACCCTCGGGAAAACAATGCTGCCTTTAGTTGGGCAGGGGGAGGGGGGACCCACACGGTAGGCAGGGGCTGGGTGGCCAGAACACAGGGGTCCGGGACCAATTAAACAGCAAGAGACAAGTCGAGGTGCAAAAGCTGTGTGGCTGGCGCCAGGGAAAGCACAGGGCTAGGCTGGTACGCTCACAGCTCAAAGAAGTATCGAATGATGAGGAAGAGTAAGGCCAGGGGTAGTGTGATATAGAGGTCTGAGGCTTTGGCGTAGACACGTCCATCTCGGTCTTCTAGATCAGCCCAGGTTAAGTTCAAAGGCAGCCATAGTCGTTCCCACCAGAAGTAGTCATACAAAGTCTGGAGCATCCTGGGAGAGGGGAAGGTAGAGGGCATCAGAGGGACCGGCTATGGCAGAAGTTTTCATGGTATAACAAAAGGAGCAGGGGCAGAGACTCAAGCTCTGGGTTCTGGTCCTGGCCATGTGGCCTTGGACAGATCAGTTTCCTCATCTGTGATATGGTGGCCTTCTAGTTCCAGCCTTTACTACTTACAGCAACCAGAGGGATGCTGACACCCCCTAGAAGTCCTGATTCCCTAGAATTAAGCACCTTAGGGTCTCCCCATCGCTTCGCTATTCCAACATGGAGGCCAGGCGGGGTCTGGCCCTAAAAGCCGTAGCCAACGACCTGCATAAAATCAGAGGCACCCTCCCTTCCCCTCAGCTCTCTAGCCCCACCTTCAGCCCCCAAGCCACCCCACAGCTGGCAGCTCCCTTGCCGGGGAAGCCCAAGAACAGATTGCTGGGCTGGGGTAACCCTTTTCTCCTTCCTAAAACCCATCTGGGTAGCAGGTCCTTAGGGAAAACTACGAGGTCAGAGTAAACCAAATTCTGTCCCTAAATGATACTGAGCTCCAAGACAAGCAGTGGGCAGCAAACTACTGCGCACAAGACTGACCCATGCCACGCCATCCCATCTCTACACACAGAGCAGAAGAACCCTCTCTGAAGCCTCCTCTCAGAAACAGAGTGAAGGTAAGACTGCAGAGAGTCAGGGATCACGGAACAGAATTGAGACAGCCGACCAAGACATCTAGTAGAATTTGGACTTATTTCTTATTAGGACTCATTCAGAAAACAAAATACTAGTCCGCAGAGGAACACCCCTAACAAATATCCTCAGCTTAGGAAGAGCTGCTGCTTTATACTCCCTGCCCCTTCCTTCACTGAAAGAAAAAGGATCGAGGGGATGGTAGTGACTATTTGGATACCTGAATGAGGGAGGGAATGGTCTTTGGCGCATGAGAGGCCAGCAGCTGCTTGGAGCTGAGACAAGCAGCAAGATGGTCTGAAGAGCCAGTGGGAGCAGCGCAATACCTGGCTGGGAATCAGTAACGACCACCAGCATAACGACAAGGGTAATATTTTCCAGACTCCCTACCCTTCACCCTCCTGGGAGAGAGGAGAGGTGGTTGTATTCAGGCCGGCCTTGAGACCAAAAACTGACATCGAAGGAAGGTGGTCCCCTCCCAGCCAGGGAGGAAAGAGAGTGGGGAGATTGTTCTCCACTGTGCACTGAAGACCAATTGGGGCCGCTGGCTGAAGCTGCTCAGATAGGTCACAGCTGAGCTGGGCTGGTCTCCCACACGCTCCTCCGACAGCTCCGCCCCCACCCACCACAAAAGCACTTGCGAAACCCCTCTCCGCCTGTCCCGGGTCAGGATTCCAGCTCAAGGACCTTACCCTCTTGTCCCCGCTCCTGGTCACTGCTCTCTCGATGAAATCAGAGGTCAGCAATGACAATAAGGGCACCCCAGTAACACACACACAGAAACACGTGCTCCAGTCCTCAGCTCCCGAGGGTATTGCCCCTTCCCCCTCCACCCTAGCCAAAATAAATATTTAATTAGCTAAAGAGATGAAAGCCTTTTGAGCTGAGCAAAATTAAACATAATTATTCACAGTGGAACTTTATCCACACAACCAGGCACACACACACACACACACACACACACACACTTTTTTCCTAAAGGAAAGTTGAAGAAAACTTAGTAGAGAAAAGACATGGCAGAATGCCTAGATGGTAGCACACCTATGGCTCTTCCTTTTCACCTTTGTCACTAAATATCTTGGAGGTAAGGAGATACACCAAACACAGTCACCTGACTGCTATGTCTCTTGGAGCTCAACTTGTCCTCCCTGAGATCTAAAGCCAAAGGTACAGAAGGCCTGTACTGGACCCCACCCCACCCTGGTCAGTGGAAAAGTGGCAGGGAAGTTGCTCTCATCAGGGACCTTCAGAGGGCTGGCTTGGCGTCCTACAGGGTGGGAGTGGAGCCCCTCTCCCTGACTCCTAGGGCTCAGGAATGTCTCACGCCAGTCTTCTCCCTACAGAGAAGGTGAAGAGCTGGGGAGGTAGGCAGAGAAAGTGTCAGCGTGGCCCACGGCAAGCACCTGGAGAGCGCGACTATCTCAGCCCCACAAGACAACACCTGCCTCCTTCCCACTCCAGGAAGGGCTGTGGAAGGCGGTGTGAGGAGAGCCTGGTGTGTCAGGAGCTCGGAAAGGCGGGTGAATGGGGGCTCTCGCTCCCGGGTTTCAGGCTCTCTGTGCCCACCGGCCTACCTTGCCGTCCAGTACTTCCATTAACAGAGGATCACTACCCTATCCCCACCCACCAGGGCCTAGCCCAGCAGGGAGAGGCTCCAGATTTCAGCAAGGTCAGGACTTCTGACTCAACATGGGGGGAAGGGGAGACACCAGGGGCTCCCAGCCGGCCTCACGTTACACATCCCCCCAGAACCAAGGGGCCTGCTCCCCGTGGCAGTCCTGCGGCTCGTCAGCATCAGCACACCAGGACGAGCGAGGGCTCCCAAACCAAAGGCGGGGGCAGGAAGAGGGGGTGTGCACTCGGGACAGGGAGAGATGTCAGTTACTTCTTTTCTGGCAGAGAAAATCACACCTACAGATATTTTCCACTCACTGACTTTACTCCCTCCCACACATGAAAAGACAATAAGGAGTGTGTGTGTGTGTGTGTGTGTGTGTGTGTGTGTGTGTGTGTGTGTGTGTGTTTCTCTCTCTCTCACATACACGCCTGCCTCAGAGACACAGACGCCACTTTCGGCGGCGCAGGCTGGAGGGGGGCCAGCAAAGCAGGGATTTTATGGGCACTGGATCACCAGGAACTTGAACTGGTTTCCACCTACTTTGCCCCAACTCCTCCCGGACTCTCATAGACAGATGAAAGGGGCAAAGGTCTTCAGGGAGCCTGGAGACCCAGAGGCCGGGAGGGCAGAAGTTTATGAGAAAGGTATTTCTTGTGATAACAGTCCCACTGGCTCTCAGAGCTTGGAGAAATAACTGAGGAAAATTAAAAAGGATTAGAACAGGAGGAGACAGTAACAAAGAGAGGGTCCCAGAGATTCTTGGTTTCCACTAAAGCCTGAGGGACTACAAAAAAGTGGAAGAGGACTTGAATAGTCTGCCTTGTTGAAAACTTTCTTTTCAGGCAGCGACAGCAGGTCATGAACTAAAAGGCTGTGAGCAACGGATGAAGCCAAGAGGTGTGTAATTCCCCAGGCTGAAGTGTAGGTCCCTAAATTTAGTTTGTCTGGGCTGCTCCATCAGAGGCCCCAACACACCCAAACACTGCATTTGACAATAGCCCCCAGGGGTAGGGAGCAACCAGCAAGGCAGATGGGGGTGTTGCTGGAAGGCTGTGTGAAGGATCAGCCAGCCTGTGTCCAGTGACAGGGGGAAAGAGGAGGCCCCTCCTCCCAGGAGGAAAGCAGGCCAGAGGTCCCAGGGAAGGGAGTGGACTGTGAGGTGCCCAGGGAGACAAGGAACTCTCTCTTCGGAACAGAGTGTGTCCAGGCCACTGCATGATTAGAGTCAGGCCCTGAGGGACGAGGTTGCAGACTAGTCCTTACATCACACACGCAGTTGGCCACCACATTCAAGCCCAGTCACCTGATTCTGGTAAGGGACAGTGACCCTCCAACACAGATGTGCTGGTGACTGCCTGCCAGAGGCCTGCCCTGATTCAGTTCTCTGGGAAGAGGGGCTCACACCATTCGTCAGGATCCTCAGAGCCCCAATTCCTGGGCCTGGCAACCCAGGTGACTGAGACCAAGTCTTGAGGCCAGGAGCCTGGTTTGGGGGTGAGAGAAACCCCCAGGCTGAGGCCCAAGATCAGTGCTGCACACCTGCAATAACCTACTTGCCAGAGAGGCTCTGGGCCGGTACTTAGAAAGCTGCGGCCAAGAAAACAAGTTTCACCAGCAGCTTCCCTCCACCAGCCACACACCCCATAACGGTATAGGAGCCTTAGCCTTGGGGGGTCAGGGCAAACACTCAGAGCCACTCCTTCCTGTTTCCCGTTAAGCACATGGACGTTCTGACCTCCCCTCCCGGAGTGGGCACAGTGGGCGGGTAAGGAAAAGAAGCTAGACCCCCCTCTGCCCTCCCTCTCCAGCCACGGGACCCGTGCAAGCCAGGGGCAACGCCGCGGGCCCTCTGCCGGCCTGGGCTCTCGCGCAAGTGCTCAGCAAGCTCCTACTCCCCAGCAAAGGGGCGCCCGTGGCTAAGGCCCTCCTCGAGCAGCCCTCGCAGTCCCTACCTGTTGCCCAAAAGGGCTCTCTGGGCTCGGGGCGCCGCGCCCGACAAGGCCAGGGCGCCGCCGGCCCTCGGCTGCGCTGGGGGCCCGGCCGCTCCCGCGAGGCGCTCCAGCCCGCCCTCCGCCAGGACCGCCGCCATGAGCGCCCGGCCAGAGGCCCCGGGCCGCCCCGGCCGCCCTCTCCCGCCGCCCGGGACGCCCCTCCTTTCCCAGCCGCCCTTCCCGGCCGCGGACCCCTCCACAGAGGCGCGCCGGGGCGGCCCCCGGTCCCCAGCGTTTCCGCAACCGCCGCCCCAGCCCTGCGCGCCATCCCGGGTCTCCGGGACGGGGCTCGCACTCACTCGGCGGCGGCGCGGCGTCGCTGGGCTGAGCGGGACAGGAGCCGCTTCCTCCGGAATCCCCTCGTCCGCCCCGGGCCCCCTGCGCACTGGCTCGGCCCGCGCCTCTCCTCCCCCTTCCGCCCGCCCCGGCCCGCTCCCCTCCCCCGTCCTCCGCCTCCCGCCGCCCGGGAGCCAGCCCGGGAGGGAAAGGCCGCGAGCGCCGCGGGAGCCGGGGACTGGGCGGTGGGCCGGCCGCCGGCGGCGGAGGAGCGGCAGGCGGGCCTCAGAGCCGGGGCCCCGCAGAGGGAGCCGCCGGGGAAGCGGTGTAGGCGCTGGCCGCTGCTCGCCCGCGACAGGCGCGGCGCAGCCGTCCACCCGGCCGCGCCCTCGGCCCGACCCCAACCGCAGCGCCCCGGCCCCACGGGGCGGCGGGAGGCGGGCGCACCCCGGGGAGCCGGTCCCGAGTGCCGCGCGCGGAGGCCGAGTGCCGCCCGAGGCAGCGGCCCGTCGGTACGCGACAGCGCCCAGCGCAGAGCCGGCGGCCCCGGGGCGGCCCCCGCCGGAAAACCCGCAGCGTTTGCAAGCGAGCCCTGTAAAACCCACCCACAGCGGCACACGCACAATACTGCAGTGGACTCTGAAATTGCCGCCGCCTAACTTCTGTAAAATGTATTTGAGTTTTCAATCTATACCACGTTAATTCGTATCCAAATTCATATTTTAGAACATTTTCCCTTAGTCTAGTAAAACTGGTGTCTCAGGAAGATGCGACATGTTTATCCAGAAAACCGGCCTTGACCTCTAGAAAGGACAGAGGTTGACTGCGATGTGTTCGAGGGTTTCTTTAGAGAGAAAGCTACAGCTTTACTCCACGTAGAGGTAACTTAATTTTTTACCTTGAAGAAATGTTGTCATTTTTATACGGTCACAGAACCTCTGACAGCAGCTTTTTCGTGGTTTACCTAGTCAAGTTCAGGTGCCCTGACAGCTCTCTTAGGAAGAAGGGTATGACCTCCCACGAATCCAGTTGGAGAGGGTGGTCTTCACCTATGTAAGGTTCTTTCCTGGGAGGCAGAGAGGCAAAAGCTGACTGGCTTCCAGACTGTTCATTTGCTTTTTGCAGCTGGACCCCTGCGCAGGCCTACCACTGGAGAAATGAGATGTGTCGGCCCATCTCACTGGGACCAGCCCCCAAGAGACTCTTCGGCCTTTTGTGGCCCCAGACCTGCCTGATTTTCTGTTGCAGAAACCTCTCCAGCCCCGTTTTCCTCTGCCGCAGGCTGAACTCCTCCCGTATTAGCATAGCTTCTATCTTTCTACTCCTTCATAACTCTCCCTCCTTCGGCCTTCCAATTCAAAGTCCCCTCTGCCTCTCTGGAGTGCCCTTCCCGGTTTCCTTGTCTGCTACACACCCACACACCCACACACCCTTTTCCAGCAGGCTCCTGTGTCTCCTCTTTGGGCTCCAGCTAACCTTTGGGTCCCTTTAACTGATCCCCACACCTCTGTTCTACTAGGGCCCCTTTCTAACTGCTCCCCATACCGCCTTTAACTTCTGAACCCTTTCTCAAGCAGTTTTCCTAGGTGCCAGGCTTTCCCAAGGTTCCCAGCAGACTTTTTAAATGATTCTTCAGAGGACTGAAGACTCTTAACTTTTTTTAAAGATAGCAGTGGGGAAAGGAAGTTTTGGGGCAGAAGTTATATAGTCAAGGCCTGAAAAAGAAGCTAGAGGGTGTACCCTACCCCAGGAGACAATGGAGAAGGTGAATGGAGAAGGGGAAACTGGGCCCTGGGCAGCATTAGAATGATGCTACCCATGCTGTCAACATACTTAGGACACACACAAATACACACACACCCCTAGGCTGGAACAGGAGATTTTAGTCACTGCTCTTCTGACCCATCCCCCACCACGCTAGGCTGGCATGGCCACGCCCACAGTGCCCCAAACTGTTAACAAAACTGCCTGCTTTACTGTGACTCACTTCCTCTACATGGGCCTCTGAGGTGTCCAGAAGGAGAGGACATCACCAGGCCTGCAGCCTAGCATTTAGGTATCTGGGCAGGCTTCTGGGATAGGCAAAGACATGGACCCCAGCTATGGAAAGTGATCAGGCTTTCCAGGTCAGGCTGGCTTGTGCAACTCAGAGGCCTGTTTGGGTAAAAGACAGCCTGGCTAATACATGAACAGAGGGATCCAGGTATCAGAGTTCCAGGGAGAAAAACTTTCATAACAAGAAAAATAACCAGGAGGAATTTCTATACATTCTGAAATCATGCAATGTAAAGTCTTTGCAGAAAAGCAATGTGTAGTTAGAACTGAACAAGAATTCATGAATCAACACCTGAGGCTCTATATATTACTGCTCGTTCCCCTTTATTCCACTAAGAAGGACTCCAAACCAGCCATGCCTTCATCTGAGCCATGAAGAAAAAAAACACTGGATTCTAATTCCAGTACCACAGCTTTGAGATGTCACTCCATCTCCTTGAGTCAGTAGCAAGAGGGGCAGTAGACTGGGTCATCTCTAAGACCGCCAACTCTGAAATTTTAAAATTTAAAGCATGAGGGTGAAGGGTGACTAGTAAAATCTGGAAACAGCCTCAATCTGATTCTGGAGTGGAACAAAACAAAACCCAGGGACGAAAGAGATGAAATCCCACTGAGCTTCTGTGGAGCAGGCTCCCAGGCAACGAGGACTGCTCTCCTGCTGGGTGCCTGGGATTCTGCTGCCTTCTCCAAATTTAACCTCACAGATCAGCCGTAGTCCCTTTGCAGAGACTTGGGCTGGGGAAACTCCCTTCATTTCTCCCTAGGCCTACTTGGAACATGCACCCAGAAGATACTCTGATGTGTACAGAAGGCGAAGGTGTGGGGACCCTGGGTGTGGAGCCACTGTATTGTGACAACCCAGCCTAGGAAGTCTCCTGCAGGTGTCCTGAGGTCTGTTCCAGAGGTGTCCCTTGAGTAGACGTCTACCTGAGGCTTTTCCCCTGACCCTACCTGCCCACCAGGTCTACTTAGGAACCTAATACCCTCAGCAAACTGCACTTTTCAACAAGTGGACAGCTATCTCTGGGTGGAACCAGAGCCTGGGAGACCTCAGGTGGGCATGAGGGGGCTCGGAGCTCTCAATGGGTTCTGATGCCCTCTTGTGGCAAGATTGGGGATTGGCTAGAAAGGAGTGGCAGAGGAGAGCCAAGATTGGACTGGACTCCTAAGGGGAGACAAGTCACCTGTAATAACAGTTACCATTATAAAATAACATTATAACAATAGTTAACATTTTGACCTGTTTACTTACCACTCTGTATCTAACACTCTTCTAAAATGGTTTACATGTATTAATTTATTTCTCACAATAGCCTGTAATATAAACACTTGTTATCTCTGCCTTAACCATGAACACAAAAAGGTTAAGGTAGCTGCCAAGGTCACTCAGCAGATCAGAATTCTGAGTTTAAGGAGTTTTGCTCCAGGACTTTTGCTTTTAATCACCATGCTGAAACTGAGTCCTATTTTCGTGGTTGCTAGGTAAAATATACAATGCTCAGTTAGATTACAATTTCAGATAAACAACAAATAATTTGTTAGCCTAAATATATCCCATGAAATATTTGGGTCATACTTAATACCAACAAATTATTTGTTGCTTATTTGAAATTCTAATTTAACAGGTGTCTGGTATTTTTATTTACTAAATCTGGCAACCCAAATTTACAAGACACTTTTCTTTGCCAAATGCCATCACATATGTTACCTAATTTGATCTCCCAGGAAGCCTACCCTCAGGTGCCCCAGGGTGGTCCCCACCCCACTTCAGGCTTTCCCAATATTTCACTTTTTTTTTTCAGGTAAAGAAACAGAGACACAGAGACCTGAAATGGCTACCTGAAGTTACAAAACATGACAAGCAGCGGAGCTGGGGATTGAGCCCACATCCTCCAGCAAAACTGGTGTGTGTTTTGTTCTCCCACAAAAACCAATGCATGGTTTCCATTGCAACAGGAGAGACCAGTGAATAGCAGTGACTGTCACATGGAAATCTCCCTTTGTGACATCTTGAGCCTGGTCTGCTCCTCAGGAATGTATGAAAACCTGTGAGGGTCCTCCCAGTTTGGGAGAGGCAAGGGAGTGGACACAGCTCTCTAACATCTATGCTCAGCCCTGCCTGACCTCTCTGGGGAGGCAGGAAGGAGACTGCTATCAGACCCTAGGGAGCTGCTGTGAGGCTCCTGTGACGGCCCGCTCGGGAGCCCCTGAGGTTCCTCAGGGCTGTTCACCTGCTGCTCTGCGCACCGGCAGCCTCAAGCCCAGCTGCTGAGGTTGCATCACTCACAGCTAACACAGCCTGGCAGCCAAAAGGCAACAGAAGGAATCTAAAACAACAGGGCCCAGGGAGCCTCTCCCACCTCGCTGTTGCCTTTCGGGAGTGTGGTGCTTCTGTCCACAGGAAACACCTTTTGCATTTTTCTCTCTTGATTCCATTGATCTGCTCCCACCCCAAATACGGATGCTTTTTCTTCCTGGCAGATATAAACCATCCCTTTGTCCTCCCTACCAGAGCTGGCTGGCTCTAATAAGACAGTAGTCAAGGGAATTTCTGCATTGGGGCCCCCATGGGGTGCAGGCTGGGGTGCCCTGCTAGTATGTGCCACACAGGTTTTTCTCTGTCAACCTCAAAATCAGCCTGGAGCCTGTATGACCTGCCACCACCACCACCCCGCACCTCCAGGAAGTTGGAGCCAGAGGCAGATCCAGGCCAGAAGCTGGACTTGGAGACTGGGCTTCTCTGTTCCCACCTGGCCCCACAGGGAAAGCCGTGCACAAGGCCTCCTGGGGTCCAGGGCCAGGCTGCTGAGAAGCCGAGTGCAGTTCTCTCGGACGGGTCGAGGGCCAGCTCCTGGGAAGGGAAATGCTTGGTAGGGAGGTGTTTGCATGCACAGCCAGGTACAGCCTGGTCCTATCCCACATGTGGGAGGGGCCAGAGCCAGACAACAGCTAGGCTGGTCTACTAGCAAGGTCATCAGACTGGTCGCTCGGCCCAGGCCGCACACGGCTTCCCTCTCCTCTCAGGGCCACAGAGGAGCCGGTGCCCACGCAGGCACACCTCCAGGCTGTGACAGCGCCTACCTCACCCCAGCACCTCTGGGTAAGCGCTGGATCTGGGCCCTCATGCTGCGGCTTGAGGGATCTTGTCCATCAACTGGGGGAAACAAGAAAGGTGTTTTCCCATTCTAACATGAGTGCCTGCTCCACCACAAGAACACATACTCACATCAACTGCTGACCTAAAGATCCCAGGGGAGACTCTGAGGGTAAAAGGCAGACAGCAGGTAGGCAGCTTCGTGGGCAGGGCAGGGGCTTGTGTGGAGGCTGGGGCTGAAGGTAGGGGACCATGTCAGCGGGAGTATCTCCCAGCACACATGCTGAATTACTGAATCCTGCCGCCTAGCCTCACTTCCCCTTCACTGGCCCAGGGACACCCAGCCAGGCCATGGAAGGAAGGAATCTAGAGCTCAGGAGGGGCTCATCCACCTTAGACCAAGAGTTGGGGAGCCTTGGGACCAACCCCGGTGTCCGGGAGGGAGCGTTTGGTGCTAGTTCCAGCAGCAGCCCCGATCGGTCCTTGTTTCCTGGAGAAGGGGTCGGAAGGAGGGGAGGTCGGACTCCAAACCAAGCAGGTTGATGTTCTTTTTCTGCAAGAAGGAAATGAACTGGCAATAGAAGCCTAGGCTTCGGGGTCTCGGGGTCACAAAGAGGCCCAGGAGGGCCCGGAAGTCCCCCTCAGTTGGCTCCTGTCCCAGGGCAGCCATGTCTGTGACCAGCAGGAAGATGAGACCACCCAGAACCCAGGAGACCCTCAGCCACCTGGGCCTTGCCGACAAGGCAGGAGCTTCTGGGATTGTAGAGATCATTTTTACTCCATCAACCCAGGGGCCATGAGAGGGTGGCGGGGTGGGGAAAGGGAGAGCGGGCCCTGAGGTCATGCCAAAGGCCAGGCTTGGGCACTGGGGAAGGCCATGGGCAGACCTGCAAAATGCCCCCTGCCCCCGTGCTCTCTAGACTGCAGCTTGAGGGACGCTGGGCACCCGCAGGACCTTCTCAAGCTTCAGTGTGGACAAGGATGTGCAGAGGCCGCTGAAGGCCATTGCATGCCAAGGTGAACCCCTTTCTCTCTGCACTTGGGGATCTTTTAGAAATCTTTTAGAGACCAGTCTGTAGACCAAGAAGGAGCCAGCAAGGAGGAACTGACGACACTTAATAAATGTTTGTGGAATGACTTAATTACTGAGTGTCAAGTGCAAGGGCAGGTGTGTCACAGCCATTCGCATAACACCCCTGTGAGGTAGGTCCTAGTATTTCCACTTTACAGATGAGGAAATGTAAAGTGGCTTAAAGAGGGACATAAAGAGGCTTACCTGAAGTCATACAGCTCATAATGACAGAGCTGGGATTCTAATCCATGTCTGTGATCCCAAAAAGGCCATTTCTCCCCCACCACACCTTTACCTAAATTTAGGTCAGATTTGCAGCCATTTGGCATCTTATTTGCATCTTCTCTTGAGACCATATGCAAGTGGGGTTGATGTGGCCCCTGTTCCTGTCCTTCCCAGTCCTTTCTTAGATCTTGTTCTCTGCTCCTTCTCCTCTGGAGGCTTTAAGTCCAAGGAGTAAGGGGCCCTCACCTGCATGAAGACCCTGCTTAGGCTCTGCTCCGCTAACAGCACAGCCTGTCTTGGTTCAGGGGGACCACAAAGCCGGTGGGTATGCTGAGCAGTCAGGGCAGAGAGCAAAGGCAGCTTCTCTCTCAAGCCTTCCCGGAGCACACCCAAGAGGTGAGACTGCTCTGACTTCCTAGAAGCGACAGACTGGGGTAAGAAGCTCCCTGGAAGATTCAGGGCACAGCAGCAGCCGCTGAGACCAGCCCCTGACTAAACCAATGCTTCAAGCCTGAGATGAAACCCAGCCAAGTACCCCAACCTCCCCACATGCCTAGGACCTTCACGCCTCTGCGCTGAGGACCGTTTATTGTAGGGCCTGCTGAGGTCCCTGAAGGCAGCTCTCTGCGCAACCTGGAGAAGGTCGGGGTGGCTCCTCTGCAGCCTACAGCCCACGTTGATACCCAGGAATTGAGAACAGCCCTGAAGGTACCAGGTGAGGTGGCTTGCTGGGGTATCTGGAATTGAGGGCACCATTGAGGGAAGGAGAGGGCTGCCTGCCCTGCCTTTGCCAACAACAGAGGTGTTGACTTGGCAAAGGCCCACTTTATACATCCCACATTGACCCTTAGAAGGCCAAGCCATCAGCATCTGCCCTCCGCCATCCTAATGATGCGCCCCTGTCCCAGAGTGCTTTCCCAATGTCCTGCAGTACTCAGGTTCTGCTGAGGATGTTGCCATCAGAGATTCTTGCCACCCAAACCCCACCACCGCTGCAGGAGTGCCTGGCGGTCTGCAAACACAGTGAGACCATGGAGGGAGGGGGCTCCAAGAGCCCAAAAGCGATGCACAGAAAGTCCTCTCCTCTCCTGCACTCCCTGCAGGCGAGCCTCTTGGAGCCTGTCTGCCTAGGTTCTGTTCTCCTGGGGTCCCTACCACACCCCCCACCCACCTGTGCTCAGACCCCTCAGGGGACAGAGACAGATGTCACCACTAGAGACACCGCGGCCAGGACTAGCCATGCCGGTCCGGGACTCCAGGGCAGAGTGCAAGGCGAGGACAGCGCTGAGCACTGACAGGCCCAGGACCCCTGTCACCCTCCCTGCTGATCCCACCTTCACACCACACCCCAAGCTGCACGGAACCTTGCTTTGGACCCGGGGCAAAGGTGGGGGCTCGCTCTCCAAGTCACAGTGTCACCTCTCAGGCCCTGGCTCCTGGCCCTGCCTGGCCGCCACACGCCTCACCCACTAATTGGGAATCACTTTTTTCTCATTCTCATCTTACCACTTCCCTCTTTTTGTTGCTTTCCCCAATTTTCCTTTAATGTCCGATCTTTTTTTTTTTAATTGAAGTATTGTTGATACACAATCTTATGCTGGTTTCAAATACACAGCTCAGTGGTTCAGCAGTTACCCGTGTCATAAAATCCTCACACCCTCCAGTGTGGTTACTATCTATCAGCATAGAAAGATGTTACAGAATCATTGACTGTATTCTCCGTGCTGTACTGCTGTCCCCATGTTTAATGTCCAGTCTTGGCCTACCTTCCTAATCCCTCTCCTACCTCTTTTCTTGCTTCTGTTTTTCTCTTTTCCCTTCCTTTACCACTTTCCTGCTCTTTCCCTTCTTCGCATCTACCTACCTCCCACATCACTTTTCCTTGCCTCTAGTGGGAGGGCCAGGCCCTCACCGTCTTGCCTCATAATATGGGCTTTCCTATTTTCCCTTTACTGTCTGGCCACCACTTGAGTAACAGATGCCTCCTGCCCCTAAGAGGTGGGCACCTGGGGCTGAGGCCGTCCTACAGAGCGTGAGTCCACAGTCACTCACCGCTTAGGGATGTTCTAAGGGCGGCCTGACGGTGCCCCTGTCTTACAGCCGGTGAATGGGCAGCCATCAGGGTGCTCCAAGCAGGGGACAGCAGGGTCGGCAAGGTGCAGTGGGTCAGGCTTTTGACAGGACCCAGGGATATCCACGTTGGGAAAAATCAAGAGGATTCAGGGAGCTCCTAACCCCACCCCAGATTCCCAGGTGGAAGCTGAGGAGGATATCGAATCTGAGACCGGTGGCACCTTGCAAGAGCTGCTCCTGGCCCTGGCCTGCTGGGGAGGGACGTTACACCACCTGGAGAAGGGGTGGGACAGAATGGGAAGCATTGCTGCTTGGTTTGTTGGCCTGGAGATAAGAAAGCTGCCCCTAAAATCCTCCTGAGAGGGTGTCTTCTCCTAGAGGGGCCATGAGAGCTACTCTGACATCATTGACTATAACCTGGCAGAACAATATGTCCAGGTAAGCAGGGGCTTGGAGTTTGCAAAGCCATGCACAGAAGATGCCCTCCTGCACCAGAGCTTAGAACCAGTGACCCATTCACCCTGGGAACCTGCCGCTGCCTTGGAGAAGGGGGCCTCCGTGACAGAGGTGGGGGTGGCTGTCAGTGCCACCTCTGACGCCCTTTTATTCACCTATCCTCTGACTCCGGAACTCACAGGAAGTGAGCTCATCAACTGAGAGTCTCCTCTCATGGGCATTTGGGTGGGGGAACCCTCCTCAGACCCTCCCTTGGGGATTTTAATTCTTTGAGTGCCAGGATTTTCCCAAACTGGGGAATCTGACTTCTCTCAGCCCTGTTCCTTTCTTTCTTTCTTTTTTAACCACAAATAAAAGCAGTTTACAGGTTAAATAACTTACGGGTTAAAATAACCCTTTCTATACTTAATCCCATTTCCATCGTCATCATCATGGATTCTGAGAACACTGTGACCACGGCTCCCTGGCGGCCAACCACTGATGCTGACTGATCCCTCCCCGCAGGCACTGAAGCAGGCGGAAGGATCCGCAGAGAGGCAACGTGGGTCCTGCAGTCTTCACCAGCGAAATACCGAACGCCTTGTCGGAGGTACCCACAAAACTCCTTGTCTCCCAGCCTGCTCTAATGACGAGCTCTGGCTGAGGAGGGTGGGGAGGGCTCATCTTTCTCTGTGATGATCGGCACGTGCTCTACCTCCCCCTGGCACAAGTGTTCGGTCAGCACCAGCGGTACCCTGGGCATGAATTGGAGAAGACTGTTCCAGAACTGTTTCCACGGAGATACTCAGGCGGCTCTGCTCAGCCTAGGTAGGGTGGGGGTCTCTCCTGAAATGGAAGCTTCCTCTGTCTCCATCTTTCCCTCTTTGCTTCCAGCCTCAGTGATCAGGAACACACCGCTGTTCTTTGCTGATAAACTTCATCAAGCCCTCCAGGTGAGAGGGCCACCCCCTGTGGCTCCATTTGGTGGGGGGGCTACTCCTGGGGAAGAGAAAGTTTCACACTGCCGCTAATGTGACAGTCCATATTTACTTTATAAACATCTAGCAGCTCTCTTTTCCTAGTGTCTTACCAATGGCTTCAGCCTCACGCAAGTTCACTATAGATTCAATGTGACTAAAGAAATGACAGTAGAATGTTCTTGGGGTGAAAGGGTGTGGATAAAATGAAAGTTCCTGTGGCCAGGATTCTCACCTGGCCCTAGTTGATTAGCTCACTGCACACCTGTGGGCAATACATGGCTGTTGACTCTGTATAAAGACCTCCGTCCAGTGCTCTGGGCGTGACACGGTGGTATGGCTGCAAGGCTGCAGGAGAGCAGAGGCTGGAGTGGTGACAGCGCCAAGGACAGAGGCCCAGAGGACGGCTGTGCAGACAGAGGGACCCAGAGGCAGAGACCGGCTTGCCGCATACAGACTCACTCTGAGTGAACGGGATTTTAGTGACTGACCTGCCACCTGGAAATAAAGTTGGGTATAACCCTTTCACCCCAGGAACAGTTTTGCTGTCAATTTCTTTGGTCACATCAAATCCATAGCAAACTTGCCCGGGGCTGAAACCCATTGGCAAGACACCGGTCTCTGCCTCTGGGCCTCTCTGCCCGTGCAGCCATCCTCTGGGCCTCTCTGCCCACACAGCTGACTCAGTCTCTGTCCCTGATGCTGCCACCACTCCAGCCTCTGCTCTGCTCTCCTGCAGCCTTGCAGCCATGGCACAGTG
The DNA here is from genome assembly GCA_032199065.1 of Smutsia gigantea. NCBI lineage: Eukaryota > Metazoa > Chordata > Mammalia > Pholidota > Manidae > Smutsia > Smutsia gigantea. The sequence continues at coordinate 106,026 of JAVSCE010013332.1, forward strand.
TCACCCATAGCACTAGGCAGGGCTCTTTATATAAAGTCAATAATGATGCATTGCTCACATGTGTGCAGTGCGCTAGCCAACCAGGGCCAGGTGAGAATCCTGGCCACAGGAACCTTCACTTTAGGTTACAAACTTGTCCTGAGTGAGCTGTGGTTAGAGCTAAATTAGTTGACCTAAAAGGGCACTAATTAGTGTCTAGGTGTCCAAATAGAGGTAGGAACTTGCCCTGTAAGGCAGTGCCTTGTCCCATTGTACTGCTGACAGAATGATGGCAATGACATGAGAGATGACAGCACCAGTGCACAGTTCACGACACAGGATTTTTGCAACCACAAAGTTTTATTTAGAAATCTCTCATTAAAACATTATTCATTGTAGTCAATTATAATTCATTATTTGAGGATGCATTGTACCTCTATTATTTCTGAACTGAATGCTCCAGTACTTTCATCAGCTGTAAGGCAGGAGGCCTGGTGCAGATACAGTAGGAAGACAGTGATGCTGAGCCCCAGGGGTCTGACCAGGAGAAACTCCTGTGTAAAAACCGGTCCTGCCAGGTCAGGATCAGGAACAGAAGCCACAGGATCCCGCTCCCTATCAGAGCCCTGTCAACTCAGTTTGGGGGTAGGGGGGAGTATATCTTCCTTGGACATTCACTTATTTGAAAGTTAAAAAGTATTCTTGGCTTTCATGCTGCAAACTTTATAGGTAGCAAGTCTTTGCTATCCCTTTTGAGCACCTGCCTTTGGAGCTGTCCCCATTGAGCTCTGGAGGAGGCTCTGAGCTAGCGAGCGGCAAGGCCAGGAAAGACATGTGAAAGGAACGACAACTGCTCCAGCTGCCCACAGAGAGACTGGCCTTTCCCGCTGTGTCATCTCCCATGAGATTGGACAGAGACAACTTTTGCCCCTAGACAGTGTATACTTCTCTTTTCCCTGGACTCACACCTCCCTCCCCTTCCTAGGATAATCCACCATGCCATCTGTGGGGAAGTTGGGGTTCCTATGGCCAGGATCCTCACTGAACTTAAACCACCTGATGATGTAACTGGCCTGTTGCTAGGCTACCACTTCCACACCTTTAGGCAATAAGCTATTATTGTGCTATATAGAGAGCTCGGCCCAGTGCTCTGGGTGGAGGCAGAGACGCTGGTGCTCGACCTACCGCTGGGAGAACAAGCCGGGTAATAAACGTTTTCACCCCAAAGAATGTTCTGCTGTCAATTTCTTTGGTCACATTGAATCCATAGCGAACTTGCCCAGGGCTGAAACCCATTGGCAAGGCACCATCCAACCTCTGCACTGTGAGACTCTTACTACCCCGCCCTCCCCATTCTGTTTCTTACTCTACCAGGAAACTTAGCCCAATTCCCAAGTCCTAATGTGCGTCCTTATCTCTCTCGAAGTGAGACTGACCTTCTAAGCATCCGAGCTGAATTCAAAAAGAAATTTGGAAAGTCTCTCTACTCTTCTGTCCAGGTGAGACTTGGCTAGTTCTTAACCTGGAGCCCCAGAGCTCACCCCTCACTCACCCCTCACCTCCACTCAGCCCTCCCTGCACACAGCTGAGCATATTCACCTCCTGGAGAACTCACGAATCTTTGGTTAACTTACTGCAGGATTCCAGACACCATATAGTTTGGGACCAGCACAAGGAGGGGACAGAGTGCCTGGGCCAGGGTGGCGGTTGGCCTTTCTAACACTTGACTCATTGTCTGCAGGATGCAGTGAAAGGGGACTGCTGGGCAGTGTCACCAGCCCTGTGCATAAGACCTCCCTGCCCACCGTCCGCACATGACATTCAAGTATCTGAGATTCCCACTTTTGGCTGAGCCTGCAGACCACGTGGGCCTCCAAACAGAATAACCCCCCCCCCCCCTCCTCGAGCATGACATGTTCTAGCTTCCTGCTGAGGCTGGAACTCAAAGGTTCTTTTAAATCCCTTAATTTCCATCTCAAAGTGATGTCTGTACCTGGGTCCCCAAGCTCTGTTTTGGGTGTAGGATAATGGGATCTCTTTGATGGTTTCTGTCCTACTCCTCCTCCCCAGGCCTGCCCAGAACATCTTACTGATACTTGAATTCTCTTGGCAAACCTCACTGTCATGTGCGGTCTCTGACTCAAGTTTGTGTGGAGCAGGACACGGGCCAGGAGAAGGCCTTCAAGTTGGAGGTGCCTCTGATGTGCACCTGGGTCTTCAACAGGGACCCTGTTTTCAGCTCTACTGCCAGTTTTTCAACTCCCTCCTCTCCATGTCTCCCTCACCCCCATTATTCACTCTTTGCCTGGAAATTTCAGGCAAAATAATTGAGAAGCAGGAACCAGAACAAGGTCAGAAAAGGTCAGAGGCAGGGAAGGCGCATTGGGCTAACTGGGATGCAAGAAAGGCATCAGGCCGCCCTCCCCTGCCTGGCAAGTCTTGAGTTAGGAGGAAGCATGACCCCCAAATTTATCTGTCCTAAAGCAGGACTTAGAAACCCACCTCTCAAATTACAGCGCTGTTCCCACAGAAGACCGGTCAAAAACAGATAAACACAAAGAAGAAAAGCAGGCTTTGGTCCCCCTGCTGGTTCTACGGGAAATAACAGGCAACTTCCTCACGCCTCTCTTAAACCTTTCCCCACCCCTTAAGCCAACCTTAGTCTTTTCACATTCCTTAATTGGGTCAAATACTTAACCCCATTACTGCAGGATAAGGCAAACAACAGATCTCAGGAAAGAAGTTTTATTTCCAAACCCCTAGGAAGGCATTACAAATAATGTAGATAGAAACCCAAATCAAACTCTGAAACAAACGGAGATGGGCTCTCAAGATAGTCAGGAGGACCCAGCCAGTCACGGATGGGAAATTGGGGAGATGCATTCTAGACAGGGACTTCTCCTGGAGCCTGAGTCTGTATTAGTGTAACTATTCTGGGGAAAGGCAGTTAGGATCAGAAATCCTCACCCCACCAGTCCCAAAGTTGCCTGGGATGAATGGGAGTTAGAAAGGCAGCAGCCCATGAAGGCAAAGATGTTGCTGAGTCTGATCTTGGCATTTACTGCCTGCTCTGATCCCCAATAGTCCATAAGTAAGTTACCCTGTGCATCTCAGGGTTGAGCTGGAGAAGTAGCAAAACAGCCATGGCCTCTGAAGGAAGAGACAGGGTGGCCTAGCTCTAGGCAGAGCTACAGGAGGACACAGTCTGACTCCTGCTTCGGCCTCTGCCGACGGTCCCCAGCTGGACGTCCAGGTGTGGCTCCTCTCCCCTGTATCAGATTTAACAGTTGGTCATCCATCAGTCTTGGAAGAGCACAAGGACAGAGATTCTAGATGGAACCAGGGTCAGGATCAAAAGGGGCCAAGGGGAAAAATAGGAAGGGACCCAAGGGAGAGGGACAGACAGGGGAAAGGCCCCCTGGGAAACCTTGAAGAGGTGACTGCAGGAATAACGTGTTTGGACCAGGAGCCGCAGGGGTGGAACCCTGGGCAGGAGGGAACGCTGGAGGGGGAGCGGTGCTGAGGGCAGGGGCGGCAGCTCACCTGTGGTGACGGGACCTGCACAGGGGCAGGCAGGACTGCTTGCTGCTGTTGGTACTCCTCTTGCTGAAGCTTCTGGGCCAGCTCCAAGTCACTGAGCCCCGGTGCGCCTCGTGGCTGCCGCTGCAGGCACAAAGCAATCAGGTAGTCCTGGAGAGGGGGCACGAAGAACAAGAGCTGTGAGGCGGGCTGCGGTCTGGGAAACATTTGCGCTGGCTTTAGGTTCCCAAACCAGTTTTTCCTCATCCTTCAAATTCTCCAGCTCCTTCTCCTCCAGATCAAAACACACAGCCACGTGTGCCAGAGAACACACACACAGCGCAGAGATGGTCCGAAGACAGCAGGGAGTAGAAGGGCTTGGGTACATGTTATGATCTCCGGATGATAAAAGGCATGCCTCTCATCTATGGCAAAAAAAATTGCTCTCTGAAGCAGATAAGCTCTCCACACCCTGCCCAAAGGCCACACACACCTGGTCTAACTGCTGCTGCTTTTCTGGGGAGCCATTCCCACCTCCGGCTTCAGGTCCCTTGCCCAGAGAATGACTTAGGTGAAAGTCAGAGTCACAAAAGCAGCTGTCCCCATCCACATTGTGCAGGCTCTCCCACACCACTTGCTCCTCCTGTAGAAAGCCCTGGTCGGTGACCAATAAGTACAAGTGACTCTGCAAAAAAGAGCAGAAAGCTAATTGGTAGGACAGGTCACATAGAGGCAGTTTACTGCCAGAAATTATCTGAAATACAGAAACCATATGAATCAATTGGTGTGCTAGTTGGAACGTGTCAGTGTGAGCATTTATAAATTTGTGCAGCTGTGGGGAGAATAAAGGGGTGTCTATGAGTGTGTGGACAGCTGGGCGTGAGCATAAAATCCTCAGAGCTGGGGTCCCACACAAGATCCTGCTCCCCACCATACTTTGAATGTTTTTATGGGCTTGCCTGATGGCTACAGGTTAAATCCTTTGAGAACCAAAGACCTTTCCTGCCTCTACTCAGCTCCTAGAGAGCATGACAACTTCTGACTTTGGAAGACTATGGTATTGTTCAAAAATTCCACTGTCCCTTCCTGGGAAAGTATAATACTTTCTTCCACTGATGGCAGGCTTATTTCTTACGGCTTGCTCTGGCCAGTAAGATGTTAGCAGAAGCGCCATGTGTCATTGCCAGGTGGAAGCACTAAAACCAAGTGCACAGTCTCTCTCTCTCTCTTTTCCCTCCTGTATTCCAGATACAAGCTGTTTCATCAGCTTGGGCCCAGAGGGAGGAGGCCATGGGGCAGAACTGCAGCCAATCTGCTATAGACATGCAGCGTGAGTGACAAAGAAACCTTTGGTGTGGTGAACCACAGGGATTTTAGGGGCCATTTGTTCCCAGAGTTTAATCTATCCTATCCTGACTGAAACACTAAAGGGGCATAAGGAGATGACCGCACTCCAACCCCACCACCTGCAGAGCCCCATCACCTTGTGCTTAGTCATAGTGCTAAAGTGGTTGTTTCGGAAGAAAACGCTAAGTTCGCCCTCCTTGGCAGCTGCTGTTAGCTCACACAGTCCATGGTAGGTCAGCTGGGCCGCCGCGGTCTCCAGGAACTGCTCTGCGATCAGGCCTGCCAGGAGGGCACAAGATGGTGGAGGGGAGACTCAGCTTACAACCAAAGTCCACAGCAGGAAGTGTCAGCCAGAGAGGCCCTGTCAGCGACCCTAGTGGTTGTCTCACCTTCTGAAATTCCTTCCTTGAAGCCTGGCTGTGGTCATTCATTCAACAAATAGTTACTGACATCCCCCAGCTCCCTCCCATGGAACTTACATTCTAGGGGGGTGTGGTGAGGGGAGACAAACAATACACAATAAACCTAAGTAGCCACCTGTCCCTCCACAGATCTACAGAAGGGAGGGACATCACCTTCTATCACGAGGTTTGTGTCACTGGAGTGCTTGCAGGTAATGATCTTCTCTACCAGCTGGTTGTAACTCAGTTTCCCAACTGCACTCACAGCCTCAGGACTCTGCAGAGGCAGCAGGGTAGGGTGATACCAAAAAAAGAAATTGATATCTGTTTAGGAAGGAAATGAAGCAAGCCCACAGGGCTGCAACCCTATATCCAAGGGTTCCTGAAACTTCTGAAGCTAAAGAACTGACCTATTTGTATTTGAATGTTACCCCCACCTAAAAAAAGATTGAAAGACAAGGAATTCTGCACTGGGTTCAGCCTCTGAATCCTACTCCTCTCCCAAGTCAACCTCATCCCCACCTCCCCTGCCTCCGCCCCACAGAATGTTGCTTCTCTGCTAGCATGAGCTGGGTCAGCATCTCAAGTGAGCCCTGTCCCTCGCACCTGTGGGTCAACAAGCCAGCCATGGTACAGAGGTATGCCTAGTAGGTCAAAGATACTGCACTCAGGTGTGTACTCGAAATCAGAGACACCTGTGAATCGCACATTGACATCCAGGCCTGTAGCCAGTTTAGGCAGCACTGTCATTGCATCGTCCACATTCTGGGGGCAGAAAGGAAAAGGATAGATATATCAAATCAACACATTGTACATCTTAAACTTACACAATGTTATATGTCAATCATGTCTCAATAAAGCTGGAAAAAAAAAAAGAAAATGATGGATATTCTAGCCTCCCTACTTGCCCCTCCACTTCCACCTCCAGAAATAAAAACTTAATCCTGTCGCTTTTCTTCCCTGGGTCTCTTACAGGCATTTCCATCACTCCCCTGGCTCGACTCTTCTTTATCTTATATAAGTGAACACATTTTCTAGGACAGAGATATACCCTCCTCCTGCAGAAAGAAGTCATAGTTCAAGGAACCCTCTTGAACAGAAGAAGAAAGGATTCTCTTTAATAGCCTACGTGTCTCCTTATAAACCTGCAAACCCCTATGTCCACAGAGCTTTTGCCTCACCTGCTGAAAATTAAGCTGAAGTCCCTCTGATTTCTCCCGGGGCTTGATGGAGAGGAGGCAGTCCCCTACAACATAGGATTCCTGATTAGCTTACCCCACCAGCTGTCCCAAAGGCTGCTTCCTCTTCTCCTGGATAATGGGAATCATGTCACAGAACCACAGATTTCCAGAACTGAAAAGAGCCTTAGAATCTAATCTAGACCCTCCATTTCTCAGAGGAAGAAACAGGCTCACAAAGATGAAGGGCCTACCCAAGGTCACATCCAAAAGTTAAGGACAGAATTGGGATTACAAGCCAGGATTTCTTACACTTTGAATTTTGTTTTTTATTCCCTGGCCTTGCAGAGAAGCCCCATGCCACATCAGAACCCCAAACGGGAGTCCCTCAATATTCCAGATTTCAGGCTGAGTGGACAGCTCCTGAACCTTTGTGTAATTCTCTTCGGGCCCAGTCACTCACCAAGATGGGCCATGAGCTCATCTGATGTGATCACTTCCTTCTGAGGAGGCAGTGTCACCTGGAGACAGAAGAGGTGATCAGGGGTTAGGGGTGTGTGTGCTTTCTTTCCCAGAGCCCTGAAGGAGAAGCCCTTAGAAAGGGGTTGGATGGGGGTTGTCCAGTGGTAGGTTGTGGTGAAAAAAAAAAAGGCTTGCAACTGGAGCAAGGGGATGAATGTAAAATACTGCAAAGCATTCTCATTTGCTGGAGAAGAGTAAGGCAGATCATTGTTTTGTTTTGTTTTTATGAACATCTTATTTCATTTGCTTAAGCTAGATAAATAGGAAGAATAACCTGAAAAGTTTTGACTGGTTTTAAAAAATCAGGACGACCAAGGAGGCGGGTCAGGGAAAAGTATTCTCCCCCAAATTTTCTGAGCCCCCATCCACATTCTCTTACCTTCCACTGAAGAAAGAGGATGTTCATGATGGCAAGGAGAGGACAAGGGCCGTTTGTGCTCTGGGTAATGATGGGTGTCTGTTCTCCCTTCCAGGGTATCCACTTTACACAGTAGAAATCTAGCTCAGACTGTTGGACCCTGGGGGACTGGGGAAGCTCCTGGGGCCTGGAGCATGCCCCCATAGTCTCTACCTCAGGCAACATCCCGTGGGCTGGCTCCATTTGGCTTGAGCTAGCATGAGGTTGAGGGAACTGGAGGTTATCCTGGCCCTGGGCAGGCAGGGAGGCTTGGTCTCCCGGCTCCTGTTCTCTGACTGCCCCATCAGCATCTCCAGCATCTATATCCTGAGGATGCCCATCTGGTTCTGACAGGACCTTGTGATTTTCAGAGCTGACAGCTTCTGCAGTCCTGGCCTTACCAGGGGCTGAATGCTCAGGCTGCGGGTGTTCCATGGTCACAGGGGTCAACTGAAGGGCACCAAGGGACTTTACTCAGTGAGTTGCCTAATTTAGGCTTGGTATGCAAAAGAGAGATGATCCAATAAGAAGCAAATCATTGGGCTAGAAAGCAAAGAGACCCAGAAAAGTCTTAGCAAAGGAATGTACTGTGGAAGGCTGGATAGTGTCTGTACAGTCACTCCTGGCTATGGGGAGGACATGTCTTCTCAGCTCAGGTGGACAGAAGGGCCCCAGGCTGAGCTCTTTTCACCAGCTGTGACCAGATGGCACCAATGAGGGTATGGGCATTCAGGCTTGGGAGGGATGATTCCAGCAGGACTGAAGACATTGGGTGAAGTCAGCTTCCCTGAAACAAATAAGGACAAGGAATGAAGAAAAGAGAAAGGGAGTAAAAGGTGAAAGACAGAAAGGAAAGAGATAGAGAAAGAAATATTAAAACTATACTAATGGTTATTAATACGGTGATCTTTAGCTCACCCTGGAATGGCATCACATGAGTTGGTAACTGCCACCATAGCCAGGCTGGGGGTAATTCCTCTGCCCTACACCAAACCCTATTCCTTGGCTTTTCATGATCAACCTGAACACACACAGGCTATTTGTATCCTTAGTGCTATTTTCTCTCTGCCTCATCCCAAGGACAAAAATATCAAGGTTAAGGGTGGAGAGATGGAGAGTCAGTATCACGTCCCTAAAGTCAAAACGCTGATGAAAAAGAAGCCTTTCTCTTCAAAGGACTCTAGTGACCTTTACACAACCCCAAACCAGGGCAAAAAGGTCTTGGGAGGGCTTCCTTAAAAGGGAATTGTAGGCCATAGGAACCTGAATCGGACTTGTTCTGATAAGTAACTTTAGATTAGGAGTTCAAAGTCCATTCCCCCGACAAACTTCAGTAAGCTTCTCTTGACTGCCAGAGTTGTGATAGCAACTTCTCCTCAGTTCCTCTTTACCCCCAAAACTGCCAAAACCCAGAGATACTATCTTGCCCACTATTTATATGGAATATGGAGATGCTGATTATCGACTTACATAAAAAATACTCCCTCTACATTAATCTACCTGTGCCTGTATCCTTTCTTTATATTCCCATCTAGGGCATTTTAGTTGTGAACACGGGACCTGTTTAACTTGCTCTCTATCAGCAGTAAGCATCGAGTCCAGCATAAACAGATATTTAATTAACGCTGTGGATAGAAAATAATAAAAAGCCACAAACCCTGCCCTCTGGAAAACATCTCCCTTCAACTTCCTTGCTCCCCTCTCCCCTTTGATCAGGGTAAGAAAAGAAGAGAAATTAAATTTGTCAGAAATGTTATCTTTTCTCCAGCTTCCTCCTAACTTGAGACTACGCTTCCTTCTTGTAAATTGGCAGGAATTTATGGCTAAGGTAAGGCCTGGGAGATGGGCCTGAGGGACATAAAAGTCACCAAATTACACCTAGTCACCCAAATTGATCATCCTCCTGGTTTAAATATAATTTATGCTAGCTGCATTTCATTTACATGTTGTTAATTTAGAATCAGAGTAGCAAAAATTGCCTGCAGGCCTTACATTTTTTTTTTCTCTCTCTTTTTTTCCTCCTCTCCCAAACATTTAAGATGAGTCTTGAAAGCAGAAACCAGAGCCTGGGAAAGTTAAAAAAAAAAAGCTTTGGGAAAAGCAGGACTCATTTCTTTTCTGTCCAATGCAGAAATGATCAATGATTAAGTGGGGGGTGGGCAGCTCACTGGCTAGAGGTATGGGCCAAAAGAAACCGGAGCTGGGCATCGGAGGGGGCTGGGTCTCGGCGAAACTGGACAGAGGTAAGTAGGCTGAGTCTTAAGAGGAGGAACAAGAAATGCAATGGAGGATTTGCACTCTACAAGGTGCACTCCCGGCGGGGTGGGCATGGAGTATCACCGCGCAGGAAGGAGCGCGAGGGGGAGGGTGCTCAGACAGATCCCATTTCTTCCTTTTCCTCTTCTTTTCTCAACTCAAGTCCTACACGTTCTCTCCAGCTGGAATTATCCTCTGATGGTGGGTGAGGGAGTTAAAATAGCCCTGGTCCCTCCCTGGCAGTGGCAGTAAATAGCCAAAAGTCGGAGGAAGCATAAAATGGCTGGGCAGCTTCAATAACCCCGCCATCCCCACCCCCAGGAACTTTCCTGTCCACTCAAGTCCCTTACCGTCCCACTCGCCTCCTTCGCAGTCTGACCCAAATCTTCATGCAACTACTGGTTTAAATTTTCCCCTCAGAATAAGTTCACCACCGCAGTGCCCTGTCTACTTGCTCGCAAAAGGAAAGGGGGCAGATTTCCTTATAAGAAAGAAATGAAGGGACCAAGCAGCATCCCTTGCACATATTCCTCCTGCCTTAGTGCCGCTGGCAATCCAGACTTGTAGGGACCAAAAGTGGAAGAGCAGATCACCTCCCCGGAGCGAGAGGAAAGAGAACTGGAGGCAGACGAGGAGGTGAAGGAAATGGTTAAAACAAAGTTTTTTACCTTAAGAAGTGGGTGCTGTTCCATGACTAAGAAAGGGGGTTCGGCTACGACAACTCAGTGCGGGAGGTGGATACAGTGGGAGGCTGCGTCACGGTCCCAGCGGCCACCCAGCTGTCAGTGCCGGAGCCCACGCGGGATTCACAGGTTTCCCAGCGGCAGGCCGGGCTCGGTCGGGGCCACTTCCGCGCTCACGCCCCCGACCGAGGGCCCCGGAGGATCGCGGGGCGCGCAGGGGCTCGGCCCAGGCGCTCCAGGGTCCCCCGAGTCTTAGGATTCCTGAGGGGTGGAGTCTAGGGCGGGCGCTCTAGGCCCTGACTAGGAGCTGGTTTTCAAAGGAAGTTTGTGGTTTTTCTTTTCCCTTCTTTCTCTCTCTTCTTTCTCATCAGGAATAAAAAAAAATTAGTCAAGGACAAGCTCTCTGGAGGAGGAGGGGCCTGCCCAGCATTGGAGGATTTCCATCATGGCTTTCTGACCTGGTCAGCCGCTTGGTGATCAGCAGCGAGGGAGAAACACGGAGAGAAAAACAACGGACGTTTTCTCTTCCCTCCACCCGACGCTGGAAGGGGCAGAGCGCTCGTGCCTCTCTGGTGAGACTAGGGAAGCGCAAGGGCCCAGCTGAGAGAGGGCAGGAGCAGGGCTGGGCCGCCGCGGCTCGCGGGATTGGGGCTTTCTTCCTGGGGACGGCAGTCCTTTGCTCCGGATTCACAGAAGCGTGGCCAAAGAGTGTGATATCTGCATACTTACTCACTTAAAGTAAAAAAAGATTCTGCTCCTTTCCAAGTCCCTACACTATTTGTTTAGTCTAGAAATGAAACTGGTTGGGCTGCGCTCCTAGTAATGTGGAAGAGAGGGGAAGAAGGCTCTGGGAAGCAAGTGCGGTCAGAGAACTCGCAGAGCAGGCAGGATATCCAACACTCCTGTGCTCGGGTATTTGTTCCCACTGCAGATCTCAGCTTCTCATAAGTCAATCCCCTCCTCTCAGTTACCAGCTTGGGGAGCAGGAAAAGCTGTGTGAGGTGGTGGTAGGGAATAAAGGGATGAATTAACAAATGAAGGGACGTTTGAGGATGAGAGTACATTTATTTGCAGTACTGTGCACCAACGCGGGGCTGGAAGGTGAGGACAGTTCAAGGAGGTTAGAACCCAGCTCTAAATTCTGAAAGGCCCTCCAAGCTCTACTTCCAGGGCTGCCACAGGATACAATTTCACGCAACTTTGAAGGCTGAAAATTTTGATAAAATTTCATGCAACTTCCGAGAAACACAAATACCAAATGATTTCCCTGATTTGTGGAGTATAACAACGAAGCAAAACTGAAGGAACAAAATAGCAGCAGACTCACAGACTCCAAGAAGGGACTAGTGGTTACCAAAGGCGAGGGGTGTGGGAGGGCCGGTGGGGAGGGTGGGAGGGAGAAGGGGATTGTGGGGTATCATGATTGGTGCACATGGTGTGCGTGGGGTCACGGAGAAGACAAATAGGGTCTCTGTGGCATCTTACTACACTGATGGGCAGTGACTGCAATGGGGTATGGGGGTGGACTCGATAATAAGGGTGAATGTAATAACCACATTGTTTTTCTCGTGAAACCTTCATAAGAGTGTATATCAATTATAGCTTAATAAAAAATAAAAATTTCATGCAACTTCCAATGGCAGTTGGAACAATTAGGGAGGCAAGAGAGCGAATAACTCAGGTTACAACAGTCCAGAGACAGAATGAGACATTTGCCGAGGCTGTAGAACAAAAAGGCTACAGGGTTGCAAAGAAGCAGGAGCTGGCAAGCGATTGTAGGTATTAAGTGACGAAGAGGGGTCAAAGATTGTTCTAGTGTTTTTATAACAATCACAAAATCGGTGGCAATGGGTCAGTTAGTTTGATAAGAGGAGAATTCGAGAAAGGAAGATGAGTTGTTTCACCCACGTGTAGTTTAAGATGTCAACCAGATGCTTGGTGTAATATATGAAAAGATGCTACTCTTAGTTTGCCTCACGACGGAAAGTTCAGAGGCCACAGAGTTCGGTTACTGTGTTACACACACATTTGTCTGTCAAATGAGTAATCTCAGAAAATTCTCTTTTCCTCAATTCCTGGAGACATTTCGGAGCTTATGAACTACGTTTCCCAGGACACCCTGAGCCACGTCCACTTCGCTCCTCCGGAAAGACGTCCCGTGAGTCTCCGGGCGCAGGACTCCGCCTCCGCGGCTGTGGCCGAGGCGACGTCGGCCTCGGTCTACGCACTTCCTGCCAGGGTCGGGGTCGAGTCTGTGTGGCGAGTTCGAGTCCTGCCGCCTGACCCTCGCCTCAAGGCCCCTGAGACTGGGGCGGGGCGCATTCACCCGATAGCCTCTCTTTGGCGAGGGGCGGTGGCACACATTTGGCTTCACTATGGAAGACTACCTGCAGGGTTGTCGAGCTGCTCTGCAGGTAACGGGTCCCTGTCTGACCATAAGGAATGGAGCATGGGGTCCAGGAAGGATGAAGATGTGGGATCTGGGGAGCACCCGAGGGTCTGTGTGGAGGGAACATGGAATTGTGAGGTGGGGACTTGGGATCTGATCAGGCTTGAGAGTGAGGAACGAGAACCTGGCTCTTGAGAGTGGGAATGCTGCTCATTTTCCCCGTTTTGGCCCCTGCGTTTGGGGTCTGCCCAAGAGCGGGGAGGAGGAATCGTGGGTCTGCGTCCTGCAAGTGAACCTCTGCTCGCTGCCACCCCGGGTCCATTCCGTCCAAAGCTCCAGGGCTGTGCTGTCGCTAATTCGCGCCCCGCGAGGTGTATTTATTCCTTTCTCCCCGCCCCTTTTTCCAGATCTCCACTCACCAGGCCTCCTTTGGCCCACCGGCCTCCAGGTGAACCCCGGGGGTACGAGGGAATCTTTGCCCACCGCCTGTTGCCTCTAAACAGCTCTTTCTGTTTGGGGGCCCTAAGTCATTCTAGAATAAAGGTGGTCATCGTGTTTTACTTTAAATCTGTTTTTAAACTTAACATACACCTACACCAGGCATATCTGTTGACCCACAACCTGCATTCGTTTCTTTCCGGTTTTCTTCCTTGGCCTTTAACGCAAATAAATCACATAAAAAGCCCCTGTCTGCAAGGGGATAAGCACAACGTGTATTTGGAATCAGAATTATAAGCATGACCCCTGAATGCTGTGTGGCTTATTTTGGGTACTCTTTGAGCCAGTTGGACTCTCCCAGCCATGCTGATCAGTCATGCGGCATTACGCTTCTAGACCCAGTTAGCAGCAAAAGACAGAGAGAGAGGCTCCAGGAGGTCACCCGGCCCCCTTGCTTCAAGTTACACTGCCCCTGCAGAACACCTAGATAGATGGCTGATTATGCCCTTCTTTGAAAGTATCTTCAACTGCACAGATTTCCCTGGACAACGATTCTGGTCTTTAACAAATCCTAAAAGTCACCTAATTCCTTCTGCAGACTCAGCTGCTGGCATAATGAATGTCTTCACCTGAAGAATAGGGGTGAAGTACAATTTTAACACCAATTACACCAAATATCTCCATGTGAAATAAAAATTTGGGGAAAATTTGTTTTAATGCCTAAGGCAATTTAGAACTCTTTGTGGCATTATTCCATGTACTAAGCAGTTGGATTTCCGCCCCCCAATAACCCATATGACTGGTCTCTTTCCACCAGTAAAGAGCTCTTGAACCCGAAAACCTCACCAAGTAGAATTTTGTTGCATGCATCTACCCTCCAGAGGCTCTCCCCGCCCCCCTTCATCCCCTCAGGTTAACAGTGTATTTTCTATAGCAGTATGAAACTGAAGAATACTGGATTTTCCCCATATTGCTGGTAGCCTGCATTCTCTGCCTGCATTCATCCCACCAAAGAGCAAGATACAGATCTTCATTTTTCCAAACTTGTGAGCTTGTTAAGGTGAAGTTGTATCTTAGAGCTCTCATCATCAGACAACCTAGTGAGGGCTGGGAGAAATGAGAACATTAGACTCAAGGAATGTTAGTAGGTGAACTGGTGGCAGGATATACAGGTGATCGCCAACTTTAGGTTGCTTTTAATTATAGAAGTAGTAAATGTGTATAGTGAAAAAAACTCAAATACAAAAAAGATACGAAATGAAAAAGATATTCTCCCCCAATCCCCTCCAATTCCCCAGAGGCTGCACCATTGTTTCTTATATAATGAAAAATGTAATTTAGAAAGAGACACTGTTGCATTTGAATGTTTCTGTTAAACTATAGTATAACTTTTGGGAAGTTGTGAATGCTTGACCTTTACACCCAAGACATAGCTGATAACCCAGCCAGCTCTCCAGTCGATACCATATTTTTAGCATCTGGTACCACAGATTGTCTATAGCCTCTGCCACAATGGATAGTAGGCTATCCCATATAAAAGAAATCCTATTTAATGTCCTATTTGTGGTAACTCACCTTTCACTTCTAGGGGGGAAAATCTTCACTGCAGGGTGGGGCTGCATTCAGGTTTAGGAGTCCATTCAGAAGGCTTTGGATAAAACATGCCATCTGCACTTAGGCACAAGGCAGGAATCCAGAGAGGCTGGCTGTCAGACATTTGCAGTCCTAGTGTCAGCATTAGTCTCATTTTCTGTGCCGGGAAGGCTTCTCCATCTCTGGCTCCCAGTCTGTTTTTTTTTTTTTCCTCCCTCCTTAACTATTTTGTACAGTAGGCATCAGACATACTCAGCTTTTCAAGGGCAGTGGTTGACTTTGCCAGCCCTAGAGCGCATCCTCTTCCCCCACCCGCCTGCCCACTGAGGCCACAAAGAACATCAGGACACAGTCATTTCAACTAGTGGGTTGTTGTTGTTTTTTTAAGAAAAAAAGTTGATGTTTATTTGTCGCTCTCAGATTGTATTTGTTCATTGGCAGCTCAGGTTTTTTCATGCTCTAAGTATAGCTGTATTTGCCATGAACTCTCCCTCTGATGGATAGAAAACTGAAGCTGTTTGGTTTGTGCTTTCAGCTGGTGGCGGATGAGGTCAGGGCCAAGAGTTACACATGTTTTTCCTAAATGAGGAAAAGAATAGTGTCTGATAAGTCGGACAGCCATGCCAGTTTGCCCAGGACACCTTAGTTTATTCAGGCATAATCCTTAATTGCACCCCTTCTCATTTCAGGTACCCCAGTTTGAACAACAAAATATATACTGTGTTAAACATCTGTGATACATGCCCATGAAAAGACAGCTGGTTCCTTATGGTAGCCGTCCCTTATGAGAGCCACAATTGCTGGAAGCTGGAGGCCTGGGTAGTCTGTGAAGCCTTCACAGAAAGAGGGGGCTTTTGGGTGGGCCATGAATGAAGAGGGAGGAGTAGAGAAACAATGGACAGTAGCTCATTTCTATGAGTACAGAGTAGGCACTTAGGTGTTCCTTCCTCTCCAAAGCCTCCAGACAACTTAATGGAATTGATTACAGTACTAGCCTCGTTTTTAAAATGAAAAAGGGGGCTTAGAGAGGCCAATGTACCACAACAAATAAAAAGAGCTGGGATTCAGCCCGAGTCTGTGGTCTTTTCAAACGGCAGTTCTGCTGCTTTCCAACAAAGAACAAATAGGGCAAAGGGCAGAGCTGGGAATGTGCACATTATGTTTTGCAGGTGGTAAACAGACCGTTGGCAAAATGGTGGATGCTGACCGAGGAAAGGAATGCCACCACCTCCCTTGTTACTCCTGTTACAAGGCTTGCGAAAAATCTCAGAATATTTCTTTTGTATTAGTTCCTTTTGGTTGCTGTCTGAGCTTGGCTGAGCACAAGAGATTAGTTATTCACCTTCTGAATATCATTTCTCCTCACCTCAGAATCATGAGGTTGTATTTGGTCCCTACTTTCTGCTTGTTTGCTTAGCCTTCTCTCCACGCTGGGGATGCAGTGACTGACCCCAATCAGCTGCCACTTGTTATGAAGCAACACTAATGTGAGTTTTTGGAAAGGTTCCCCAAGGGCCTCTTTGTGCCCAGCCATAGGTTTCTTCTCCTGGCTCTGCCTTTTCCCTGTTCTTATTTTTCTTTCTCCAGAGCCAGGGCCATATGGCCTCTCCTGTTTGTGTAGTTCCCTCCCTAGAGAACATAGGACCCTTACTGCATCAGTGAGCAAGTTATATCTGCAGCCATTATCCCTAGAGCTTGTTGCCACGGTGGTCCATTGGTCCACAGCCATCTGGGCAGTTCTTGGGATCCGGAAAACAGGGGAGCCTTCTCTGGTGTCACGATGAGGAATTAATTGCAAGTCAGAGGAGTTACTAGAGGACTGGGGTCTTGGGTATAGAATTCTTGTATTGTGTTGGAAAAGAGTTTAATATTGAAAAGAATCTCCCCTCCCCCATACTGCTCAGTATGAATGGATCCTGACTTGCCACCCTCGTGAAGTAGGCTTAGAGAAATGGGCACAGAGGATACCTTGACAGCAGAATTTCCCCAGTAGCCCCTCATCCGAAACCTTGACAGATACCCTCAGCCTTTTGTACTTCTCTGTAGGAGTGGGAGTAGGAGATGGGGAAGAGGGTGTTTCAAAAACAAAAACCTCTCTCATTTCTAGATAGGGCAATTTATACCACCACAAGCCTTCTAAAATTATCCCTTTCTGGCTGTAGCTTTCTGGAAGAGTGAGGGGAGTTGGTAAGAGCCAACACAGGGAAGATAATTTTAGGTTCCCCTAGGTTCTCTTTTTTCCTAAAGTGAATTACTTGATAACTGTTTCTTGCTATGTTTTGCTTCTCTGCATCCCTTTCCCACTTTCCTTAACTCTTCCATCTTGCAAATCTTCCCCAATTGAAAAGCCAGAGTATTTCGATTTTCACCTTTCTGTTACCCAATAGTTCTCAACTGGGGGTGATTTTGCTGTCCCCAACATCCTTGGGAATATTTGGCAAGTCTGGAGACATTTCTGATTGTCATGACCAGGGATGCCCCTGGTATCTGGTGGGAAGAGCCTGGGGATGCCACTCACCATCCCAAATGCATGCATAGTGTGGATATTAAGAAATCCTGCCGTAACCGTTGTGTCTCATTGTGTCTCCCTTATGCCCTTCTCCCTCAGAAGTCAGCTCAGAGAGAAGTTCAGAAGTAAATGTTAAGATTGAATTCTCGAGGCCTAAGCAGAGCCATGGATGTTATGGTCTCATTCTACCTGGCAGAATGCTCATACCCAGAATGAAATAATAATTCCTAAAGTACCCGCCTCTTTGGATTATTCTGAGGATTAAATGATTAGTTAATGTACTTAAAAATAGTAGCGGTATATAGCACTCTCCAAAGTTTCAAAACAGAACCAAACCCTGTCTCTGCTGTTGTGGGCATTGTAGGTTTTAGTGTATTTTATTTAAAGGGAGATACAAGAGAACATAATAACAGATATCCCTTCCTCCTCAGAGTTCTTACAGCAGCTGGACTTTTCAAAGCTTTAAAAATAAAGTGCAGGCAGTGTCAGCAGCACGTGTTCTTGCCTTAATCTGTACCTGCTGGGAAAGTGTCTGCTCAGGTCCTGAGAGTGTGGGTTATATCTGGTTGTCATGGACATTTCTCTAGGTAGGGGGAAGTTTGCATGGCCTGGATAACTGCATCATAGACTAGATCTTATTTTTACCTTTATTTTCAAAGTCACTTCACCTATTCTCATGATTTAGAAGCATGAAGGTCTTTTTGCTATTTGGAAAATAGAAAGGAAAAAAAAACAAGGGTTGGTACAGCTTGGATATATCAGCTACCCCAAATGCTCTACCTTTGACTTTTCTTCAATTGCCCAGAGAAGTAGAAGAAATCATAGAATTCTTCACTGTTGTTCTTGTGTAAGTTAACATTCAAGGAGACAGTGTAGTAGAGAAGAAAACTCACGTTTCTGCTAACTGTAGAATGCTTCAGGCTTAGCTAAAACACATATGGTCTCTTGGCTAATATCTTCATCCATGTAATGAGGACCCATAAGATCATCTGACCTACCCTCTCTGTGAACATCGGGATGTGTGAAGCCCTACATGAATAGAAGGTAAATGGAAATGGACAGAGATGCTTCTAGTTTCCCACTCTCCTTACTCTCTAGGAATCTCGACCACTACATGTTGTGCTGGGAAATGAAGCCTGTGACTTGGACTCCATGGTGTCAGCTCTCACCCTGGCTTTTTACCTGGCAAAGGTGAGTAATTTAAAGCAGAGTCTCTTAGAATGAAAACATTTTGATTCAAGACCCAGCTCTTCTACATAACACCATTTAGTCTTGGGTAAGTTAAATCCCTTAACTTTGCTGAGTCTCATGTCACCAACTACAAAAGCTGAGATGATAATATTTTACAGTGTTGCTGTAAGGATCAAAAGAGTAAATGCATTTTGAAGAATTTATAAACCATAAAGCAATATTCTAACAGTTTATTATTGAGTTCCTTAGAGATATTAGTGATCTGGTGTGTAGTCCTGATGCCCAGGTCAGTTCTTGAGGACTGAGAACCCCTTTTCTCTGCAGCATCTGTAACTTGGTCTTTTTCATGAGTTTTCTTTTTGACCCTAATGTCATTGCTAGGAAGGAGAGAGGGCAAGAGTTGTCCTTTTATTTTGATTGACTGGGTAACGTGGCTTTGAGAAGGTCAGTAACTTACCTAAGATCATGTCTCCCTTGGTCCCAGTAGCCTTATTACCTTTCCTGTCTATCCCAAAACATTGCCATACATTCTCTTTTTTTTTGTAGGAGAGCCAGGGTAGAGGCTTTATTTAGAAATAAAGTGAGAGGAAAGAGCTCCTGGCTCAACGCCAGGAGGGGACAAGAGAGCCCCTGCCATACATTTTTGTCTCTTTCCTACCCAGACAACGGAGGCTGGGGAAGTCTTTGTGCCAGTTTTAAATATAATGCGTTCTGAGCTACCTCTACGAGGTGACAACGTCTTCTTCCTTCAGAAGATTGGCATTCCAGAGTCCCTCTTGATTTTCCGGGATGAGATTGACCTCCATGCATTGCACCAGGCTGGCCAACTCACCCTCACCCTTGTTGACCATCATGTCTTACCCAAGTAAGTGGAAGGAGGTTAAGCTGGTACTTATCCTGTACCATGCTCAGCTCTGATGAGTAAGAAATAAAGAGAGGAGGAGGAAGTTTTTGCTCTCTGGGATCTCACAGGCTAATCATAATTGATGGTTCATAACAGATATAAATCAATAGAAAATATTGGCAGTTCTCCATATAGAAACATGGAGAGCTCAAACTAAAGGATAATTCAGAAATGATTTATCTGCCTTTGGTGTCATCATTTTAAAATTTCATGGCAGATTTGGTACAATAGAAACCTTTGAATAATGGTTCCAACTCTGATTTTTAAAAAGTTAGCAAAATTATTTCCTGCATAAGGCAATATCTCATTAGTGTCTGTTGAACAAACGTACATACCTATAATAATTCCATTCCTAATTTAGGACTGGAAAAGCTGCCAAAAAAGCATGAGTATGAGACCTTCTTAAATCTGACTCCTGCCAAAATTGAAATGCATGTTTTTTTCCTTGGGCACACTGGTTGTAGCAGGGCATTGACAGAGGGTAGCCTAAGGGCATTAATCCATCTATCCATTCACTAATTAATAAACTGATGAAGGTGAGACAGATAGATGACCTGTTCTAAGCTTTCAGTCAGGAGAAGGGAACTAGGCAAACAGGCCATTGTAATGGGCATTAGAGCTAAGTGAAAACTGTCACTCTGGAAGATAGTAGGTACATGAAGGATGGAATGGTTGAATATCCTAGAGGGGACTAGCAGGTGTCAGGAAAGGGTTCCTAACAGAGTTGACCCTTTATCTATTTTGAAAGTACTAGGTGTTTGCTCTGTGAATGGGGAGGTAAGATAAAATGGGAAGGCTAGCCAAAGCATCCAGGCAGAGAGAGCAATTAATAAGCAAAGGCAGGCAGGCGTGAAATTGCTTGGTGAATGGGGAACTGGAATTTGTTTTGCATGGCTGGAGTATAGGCTACGAGGGAGAAGCAGGATGTGGAAAGAGGTAAGACTGGAGAGGTAGGCAGGGCCAGATCATGGACACATGGTAGGCCTGCCCAAAAGATGAGGCATTACCTTAGGGCAGTGGGGAACTACTGTTAATTATATTTATTCCTAACAGAACCAATTTTACATTTTTCAAATGATCAGACAGCATTGTGGAGGATAGCTTATGAGGCCCCAAGACTGGAGGTAGGTCTTTGGTTAAGAAACTGTTAGAATAGTCCAGATGGGAGACGTTGATGGCCTAGAATAAGCCAGTAGCAGAGGATTGGAAAGGAGGGAATGGATAGGAATATAGACGCCACAGGTCTGGTGACCTGGATGGAACTTGGGTATTAAGGTAATGGATTAAGGTAATGGAGAGATTCAGATGTTGGGTGTCAAGGGTGTCAATTGGAAAAGCAATCCTAAAGGACATCAAATATGTGGGTAAGATATTTATAGCAGATACTTCACCAAATTCACTTATACATTATTTAAAGATGACTTCAGTTAAAACATTAAAGAGAAGAACATAGAGAAGTGAGGCAGAGGTAAAAGTGACCAGTTTTAAGTGTTTGCCAGATGTCTTATGGGTTTTCCTTTATGGGTGAGGTGGAGGTGGGTTGGAAGCAGCTGGAGTACCTTACCTATCTTTCTTTCTCTTTTCCCCACACCCCACTTTGCCACACAGAAGTGATGCAGCCCTAGAGGAGGCAGTTGCAGAGGTGCTAGACCATCGGCCCATTGAGCAAAACCACTGCCCTCCTTGCCCTGTTTCAGTTGAGCTGGTGGGGTCCTGCGCTACCCTTGTGGCCGAGAGAATCCTACAGGGAGCACCAGAGATCTTGGACAGGCAAACTGCCGCCCTTCTGCACGGTGAGGGTGACTTGGAGATTGGGCCCTGACTAGTTCCTCTTTTCCCATCCCAAAGAAGGGAGAAGCGGTAAAGTCTAGACTCTATTCTAGCTTGACCATTCCCTCAAACACATTCAGCCCATACCTAAGGATGGGATTCTTTCAGGCGGCAATTAGGCATTGTGGGATACTTTGTTGTTTAAACGCCTGGGGAATACTTTGTTACATAAAGCAGAAAGGAAGCACAGGACAAGGGACTTAGAAGCTGCTTATCAGCAGCTTTATGTAATGGAAAGAGGACTAGGCAAAGAAGCAGGAAAATGGATTCTAATACCATTTCTGCCCAGTAGTTAAGTGACCTTGAGCAAATCCCTTAATCTTTCTTGTTCTCATGGTCTCCATTTGGAAAAAAAAGGGAAAAGTTGGGCTAGATTGTCTCGTCCACCTTACAAAAATTTTAATGGAATTTGGTCTATGGAGGAGAGGTCATCTTTCTCTGAATAGGTTTCACAATCTCCAAGGATTGAGATACTCAGGCTTCCTTTCTACCATTCCCCCGTTTCCTGCCTACATATTTGAGTCGGATTTGGGAAGTCTTACTCAGGACATGATCCTAGTTTCTTGTTTTATTTTCAGCAAGTTTGCCGTATGGTCTCCTCTGTATTGTGTCCATTTGGTTCGAGGGTTATGTGTGCGAATGGAGGGCCATGGTATTGGAGTTCCACCGTCTCCCTTCTCCACAGGAACAATCATCCTGGACTGTGTTAACATGGACCTTAAAATTGAAAAGGCAACTGCAAAGGACAACAAATATGTAGAGAAGCTGGAGGCCCTCTTTCCAGATCTGCCTAAGAGAAATGACATCTTCGATTCTCTGCAAAAGGCGAAGTTTGATGTATCAGGTATGTCATCTTATATTGAAGACAAGTGTAAACTGACTTCTCTCTCTCCCATGTGAGAAAACAAATGGGCAGGCCTTGTTCATTATATTCTTGAACACCATCAGAACAATTTCAGAGCATGCATAATGATTTAAGCTTTAAACTAGAAAGAAACAAAGTAGTGGATGAATCCAATCATGAACTAATCAATAGTTTACTGGATTGTTCTATCCTGGCTGTTGGGTAGGATGAGGAGGAATACATTAAGAGTCTCAGAGGCTTCCAGTCTAATCAGGGACTATACACATATAAATAAAATATGCCAAATTTTTAGAGATGTAGATAATTGCTTAGGAAAGCAGAAGAAACACTTAGGGTGAGTGTTCAAAGGACACAAGATGAGAACAACAAAACTTCTGTAATTCCCTACTCAGCTACCACCTGCTGACATATAAAAAGGAAGGAAGAGTACCACATCTACTTGTAGAAAGCTAATACAGCATGGAAAGGGAAAAAATAAAAAGTAAAAGCCTCTCTTCCTTTCACTCTTCTCTCTAAAATCCCTTGCTTTAAAGATAACTATTGTAGCCCAGTTATTTAAAGAAATTTTTTTTTATTATATAATTACGTTATCAGTAATCTCCACTGTTCACTGCCCCAAACAGAAGCTGTGTTTTCCCTCTTCCTTGACTTGGTTTGGTGTCCTCTCCATCCTGGTCTTTGCACTCGACTCTCGTTTGACCCCCAGTCTCACATCCATTTTCTAGACCTGACCACTGAGCAGATGCTGAGAAAGGACCAGAAGACCATCTCCAGACAAGGCACCAAGGTGGCCATTAGTGCTATATACATGGATTTGGAGGTAAGAGCAAGCTGTAGCTGTGGGTGGGAGAGAAAACTTTCAGTTATGTGTGTAACCTGCCCCTCACTCCTGGGTCACCTCCAAAATATATCTTGTACCTCGGTACTTTTCTCCATGTTTACTATACCTCCCACAGTCCATCATCTCTCACTGCACTATTATAATGACCTCCATCCTGGTTCCCCTGCCTCCACTTTTGCAACCCTACAAACCATTCTCCTCCCAGCAGCCAGAGTAATCTCTTTAAGAAGTAAGTCAGATCATATCAGCCTCCTTCCTTTAGCTGCCTTCTCACTGCACCTCTAATAAAATCTCACTCTGGTTTACAGGCCCTCTGTGACCCGGCACTTGTCTTTCTCTCTAACTCATCCCATTCCAGCACTACTCCTGCGCTCACCATGCTGTGGCCACGTTGGTCTGCTTTCTGTTCCTGGGACCATTAAGCTCATTCCCAGCTCCAGAGTCTTTGCGCTTGCTTTTCCCTTTGCAGAGCTGGCTCTCTTATTCAGGTCTTAGCTTAGATGCCTCCTCTTTTAAGGGGTTTTTCCTGACCACCATAACTGAAGTAATATCCTCTATGCTCCAAAATCTCTAAGAATTACCTTATTTTGTTTTCTTCACAGTATTTAACACACAGAAACAATCATGTTTCATGGTTTCTTTACTTGCTATTTTCCTCTACTAGTTTATCCAACTTGAGGGCCCACCAGAGCAGGGACCATATTTCTTTTCTTTCTGCTATTTCTCCAGCACCTTTGACAATGCCTGGCACATGGATGCTCAGGATATTTTGTTGAATAAGTGAATGAATATGACTTTGGATATTCACTTTGAATATATATGTGGATATATTTGGATAATGGTATTTTAAAACTTGGTTCCATATCATATTGGTTTAAATCATTGGACAATCTGATCTGAACACATACTCTCATGGTCTGCACAGCTTTCTACTAAATACTGTGTAAAAGTACTAAATAATTAAATAAAACAAAATAGCATGGCCTCTGCCCTTGCGACTCATAACCTAGTTTGGGAAACAAATGTTAAGGACATAAAAGGCTTGCCAAGTACCATAATCACAATACAAATTAACACATTAGAAATGTCAAGCATAGAGAAAAGCCCTAATCTGAAACAGCTGGTGGTATCACTCACTGTAGGAAATACTGCATGAGAATTTGGAAGAAGAGTATAGATTGGCAAAGAATGAAAAGCCAAGGATGTAGCTGCACATGTCTGTTCTTATTTGTGTGCCCCATTGTTCTGTTTTAGAATAAAAATACCCACAAGCAAAAACCTTGCTTGTTTGATTGCAAGAACAGGAGATCCTTGTACATGCCAGAAATGTTATATACAGTATAATTTTTTAATTCTTAAGACAATCATGTTTGGTAAATGTTTTTTCCTCATTTTACAGGCGAGTAAACTTAAGTCCAGGGAGATCAATGTAATTCCTTGATCACATAGCTAGTAGGTAATAGAAATGATTTTCAAACCAATTCTGTCTGAACCCAAGTCCTGTGTTCACCACATTCTACATACTGCCTCCCAGCACAGAGATAACACACAGTAAATATCAGATAGCTTTTTTATGGAATATGAGTTCCCAGGTTAACCTGCAAAGAAACCCTTCATAAGCATTTTTTTGTTGATGGTGACAAGGAGGGTCCAGCTGTAGCCCTCATCCCTGTCCATTTCTTCTCTTTCAGGCCTTTCTGCAGAGGTCTGGCCTCATTACAGATCTCTATGCCTTCTGCCAGGCTCACAACTTTGATGTCCTGGTCACCATGACTATGTTTTTCAACACTCACAATGAGCCAGTGAGGCAGCTGGCTATTTTCTGTCCCCATGCAGCACTCCGAATGACGGTGAGTCTGTTCCTTCTGCAACCCAAGGGCCCAACAGCCTTGCCTGCACCCACTGCCCTGTGCTATAGAGGCCTCTCCTTGGTTCTTATATTTACACAGAATTCCCCTGACCTATTTCCAGGATCTCCCCGTCCTGCTCTTTTCCACTGTCTATATATATGAATATCCTTAATGATGCTGTCATTGAGAAAGAGAAACTCCAAAGAGAATTAGAGACACAATTCCTATTTAGAAGAAACTTGAAATCAGGTTAAAAGGAAATGTTTAAAACTCAATTCTTGGCTTAAGCATTAATTCCTCACCCTTGCCAGTCAATTCCTTTCTTTTTACCCCATTGCACTGAAAATTGGAACACAGGAGAAACCTTTTCTATTACTTAACCATACAGAGGTTATTACTCTGTGTAAAGCTAACTCTGTAAGAAGTGATCTGGGAGCAGGTTTGTTCTCTTGCCTGGTTTTCTGCTGGCCACCTTCCCCACCTCCTCCTTTTTGTTTTCCTCTTTTGGTTACTGATCAGCCCAGGGAAGAATTTAAAAGTGGACTAAAAGCAGTCCAGGGCTTCTCTGGGTTTCTTGCGCTATATGAGGATTGCTGAAGTCTGGTCTGAACACAGCCTGGTAATCCTTTGCACCCAGGTGTGTTTCCTGTTCTTCTCCTGCAGGCAGCAAATGTAATTTCTAAACTCAGTGGAAGGGGGTTTGGTATTGTAGAAAGAGCTACAGTTTTTCAAGGCAGATAGACATGCTTTTCTGTCCCAGATTAGCCACTTACTTGCTCTTTGAGCTAAGGCAAGTTGGTTGACTTATTAGTCCCCTAATGACTTTGATGTGATTATTAAACAATATCATATGTAAAGTATACTACTGGACCCAAAATAAACAGTAAATGGGGGCTTTTACTAATCACGTCATGAAGGAAAGGGTGCTTTGGCCATAAGTGCCTCTCCCCACCTTCCTAAATCTCCCTACCCTCTCCCCACCACAGCTCCTCTGTGCCACTCTTCTGAAAGTGTGCAAATATCTGAAGACACGACTATTCCCAGGTTGTCTCTGTGCTGGGAAATGGAAGTCCTCTTCTCACAGCCTGCCCTACCATCTCCTCTCTTCCTCCTAGAAATAGCATGATATAGTGACTTACAACACTAGCTTGGGTTCAAGTGTCAGCTTTTCTTCATTCAAGCTATGACCATAGGCAACTTATGTAATCTATCTAAGCCTCAGTTTCCCAACCTGTAAGTGAAGGTAATAGTAATACCAATCTTACAAGGTACTTGTGAGGATTAAGTGAGATAACATTTGTAAATCGCCAGAGTTGGCACCATGCCTGGCATACCTCCCACTGCTACTTTGATCTATTCATTCTTTCTGCTTCTGTCTTTCTCATGACCTCAGTACAGATTCTTATCCCATTTTAACTAAGGATAGAGTTCAAGTTTGTGAGCAGAGGAATACACTTGGAGATAATACCAGGCTAGGAGCTTGTGGGGTCCTAGGTTCTGCTTCAGACTCTTACCATCAACTACATGATTTTTCTCAAGACCCTTAACCTATCTGGGCTTTGGTTTACTTATGAATAAAATAAAATATATGATCTCAAATGTTTTTTCTCTTTCTAAAATACTGTGTGTATTAGCTGATGTGCCTTCTGTTGCATGCAATAAAACTCAACTCTGGATGACTTGATAACAAATTTTCTTACTGTCTAAGAGAAGCTTCTAAGTTAGAAGCCTCAGCTCTGCTTCACCACTTCATACACCCTCTCTCGGTCTTGTCTCCTCTTTAGATTTGTGGAGTTCTGGAACACTCCCACTCTCCACCCCTGAATCTGACCCCTGCCCCAAGCACCCACCCTAACCTTCAAGCCTATCTTCAGGGCAACACCCAGGTCTCTCGAAAGAAACTTCTGCCTCTACTCCAGGAAGCCCTGTCAGCATATTTTGACTCCATGAAGATTCCTTCAGGGCAGCCTGAGACAGAGGATATGTCCAGGGAACAGGAGGACAAGGAATTGGACAGGGCAGGTAACTCCCTGATTTCTGGACTGAGTCAAGACGAGGAGGAGCCTCCACTGCCCCCCACGCCTATGAACAGCTTGGTGGACGAGTGCCCCCTGGATCAGGGGCTGCCTAAACTCTCAGCCGAGGTTATCTTTGAGAAGTGCAGTCAGATCTCACTGTCACAGTCTACCACTGCTTCCCTGTCCAAGAAGTGACTACTGGGAGAGGAGGGGAGTGGATAGCGAGAAAGGTTGCTTGATTCACCGCAAATGCATGTTTTGAGCTGTTTCAGCAGTTCTGTCTTCATTGCTCCAGGTTCTGGTGTACTGTTCTCATATATCTGGGAGGAAAAAGAAGTGGAGAAAGCAGCTGCTTTAGGAGTGGCTTTTTGTCTCTTCCTCCCCAATCTCTAGCAGTCAGACAAATTTCATTATTTAATTCTTTAAATCTGCACTGACTGTCATCTATTTTGTTTGCCAGGGGCATGATGTGATACATGTGCAGCTCCTGCAGAGGGACACAAAAAGAGTGTGCACCTGGAAGGGCCCTCAGTAAGGCCCTTTAACAGAACCAGTGTCTCTCGTGGAGCCCAGCACTCATTGTCTTCATGTATTCATTCATTCTCTTATTAATTCAGATACTTTTTAAATACCTACTTTAAGCTAGTTAGAAAGTAGAGTGTGCTTGGGAAACTCTTACTCCAGTTTTCAGCCTTTAGCAGATTTCCCACTCTGTGATTCCTCTTTCTGCCCTCAGTTAGGTAATAGGTGTCTGAATCCCAGATGGCCAAATTTCTGTTCCTAGTTTATTGAGACTCTTTCAGGATTGTTTGGGAGCAGATCGGAGGCCACCATTTTCTGTCCTGATCAGGTAGCCTAGTTCTCAGTATCTCTGATCCCTCTGTCCCAGAGCTGCAGGGACCCTGAAAGGACCCAGAAAGAAGACCCTGGTTCTTGAGAGTCCAGGAGACCCCCAGGCAGGCCTAAGACCTCATAGGCACTCTTCCCTAAAGACAGCAGAATTGCAGTGAGAGCCAGGCTCTGCCCCACCTTAGCGGGGCTTTCATTTTCTTGTCCATCTCTTTCTTTTCTTGTTCATATTAAAAGGAAGCATGGAGTTCTACTACCAACTGCCATGAACTGTGTGTCTTTTGGAAAGCCACTTCATTTTTCCATCTGTAAAACTGAGGATCTGGACTAGATGTTCTCGGGTATCCTGTGGTCTCCTGTTGCTGCCTTCCTTTCTCTCCTCTGCTTCTGGTTTTGTTTTGTTTTTTCTGTTTTCCCTGGGGAAGTTCAGGGTCACTGGACTGTCTGCATTTATATGTGATTGTAGTAAAGGACTCAGCCTCATGTAGCCTGTGCAGAGGTATGATTCATAACCATAGTGACCCCCAGAAAGCTCCTGCCCACTGTCTTGTTCTGCATGTATAGAGTCTCCCTTTTTTCTTTAAACCAACGTGTTCCACCTTTTCCTACCCCACAGCTCTATCCCATGTAAGTTGCCAACAGTTTCACTAAACAGTGGGGTATGCAATGGTTTTGGCATGACATCTTCAGTATGAGGGGGACAGTCTGACTTCACTTTGACGGGATGATGTCTGTAGCCATTGGAAGGTAAAAAAAGTGATGTGATAACTGAACCAAAGGAATTTATGTTTTGTAACTTGGGTACTTTATTTTGTATTTTGTTAAAGTATTAAATACTTTTTTCCTGTTTACAGTCTTACTGTCTCTTTTTACAACTGTAATCAGGTCTTTCCCTCTGATAATTATTTCAGCCTCCTCAAGAGTCACCTCCCTTCTATACTTAATGTCTTCTTTTGTTGACGTTTTTTGGAATGAGGAGCAACAGTCTTCTGTCTTCCCTCATCCTCAGTTTTCCCTTAATTTATTTCTTCATCCAGAACCCGCCTTATAACATACTTCTGTGTCCCCAGTTTTGCTTATGCTTAAAAAATAGGCCCAAGACAGTATTAAAATAAAAATGTTTTTTTTTACCATTGCTTTAAAAAACAAACGAAAAAAAAAAGCTTCCAGAAGGTTTTAAAGTGTCTGGAAAGGAAAAATATTGCCTTTCTAGACCCATTCAAGACTAACCACTTTAGAAAATGTACTCTCCTCCTCAAAACCCGCCCCCACATAGGCAGGGTTTTTCTTTTGGGCAAACCTGCTCCTTAGGAAGGGAAGGGAGGTGGCAAAACCTGTTTGAAGGTTAAATTACCTCTCTTCCACACCTCTCTCCTCCGCGGAGGCAAGAGAAACAACAGCCGAGGCAGACAAAAGGGGTGCAGAGGGCTGGGGAGCTGGGGCCCAACCAGCCCCTGACGACTCCAAGTGCTTAAAGAAGGAGCCAGGAAGACCTGTGAAGATGGAAACTACACAAGAGGCAGGAGAAAAGACATTAGATCATGGGTAAGTAAGACCATGATTACTGGGATTAGAGATGAAGAGTGAGTAGTCTTGAGGGACCTCCCCACCCAGCTCCTACCAGATCAAATCTGGGGTTCCTAGAGGAGACAAGAGTGTAAGAGAATGAATTTGCAGGGAAGGGATGGGGCTGGCTTTAGGTAGGAAATGTCAGTATGGTAGGGAACTGCAGAACAGAGGATTCCAGTAAAATTATTGTTTCTTTTTGTTTTAAAGGAAGTTTCTATATTTTGTGTCTAATAAATCTAACCACTTCTCTGTTTTCTAACACCCATCCCTCCAGAACAGCCATCAGGAGAGCTGACCCAGAACTAAGTTTAGGCCCACGTTCTCCTTCCCAGAGAATCTCTCCTCCTCTTTACCTTCTCCCCTTACCCCTCCACCTATACCAGGATTTCGCCTAACCACTCCCCAGTGTGGCAGAGGAAAGGCAGGCCTGACTAGGTACCATTTTCGCCAACATTGCCCCGTGGCAGTTGGGCAGGTCTGTTGGGTTCCAGCCAAATGTAATGTGGAATACGTCTCTCCCCTACTGTGTAGGCAGAGCAACTGCCATAGAGGTGAATATGATTAGCTTTACATTCCGTCCTTTCTCTGGTCCAGCAAGTCGGGGTGATCTGATTCCAGCGTGTGGTGAAGGTGACAGAAACATCTATCTAGAAGTCAAGAGACTGAGTTATTTTTAAGGCCTGCTCTCTGCTCTGTACGTTAATTAGAGTTCTTCATTCCAGTGTCTCCTACCTACTGTCCAGTTCCCTTAAGATACTGACTAGTTTGTCTCATACTATCTTAGGGCCAGGGGGAATGCAGAAGCAGCGGGATTAGGAGCTCCCCTGAGTCTTGGGGAACTGGGGCTGAAGGAGGAATGGCAGGGTGAAGAATTCCCTAGGTTAGGGTTTGTGGGATGGTCACAAACAGGGTGGGGATGGTGAATTAGGACTTGAAGGAGAGAGGTAGGAAAAAGAAAGCAGAGATGATAAAATTGTGGTGGGGAATGAAATTGACAAATAGATAACTGGCTTGATTCCTTTAGCCTGTATTTCTGCCTCCTTTTAATCTCTTCCCCTCTAGATGGCTTCCTGAAGAGACTGACCCTTCTGAAGAGCATGACAATCTTAAAAGACAATCACAGGCAGGTAGGTAAATTAAAACCGAGGCCTCAACATTATGTAAGTGAAATAAATCAGACGGAGAAAGACAATTGCTTGGATATGGAATCGTGGAAAAGCTGAACTCCAGTAATGGATAATCAAATGGTAGTTGCCAGGGCGGTGGAGGGGGGAGATTGTTGGTCAAAGGATACAAACTTGCAGCTATACAATTGATAAGCTTGGTGATCTAATGTACAGCATGGTATCTATTATTAATACTGCATTATATAAAGTTGTTAAAAGAGACTTTAAATGCAGTCACCACACACACACAAAAGGCAATTGTGTGAAGGTTGGAGGTATTAACTAATTTTATTGTGGTAATCATTTCACAATATATACCCATATCCAATCTTATGTTGTCCACCTTAAACTTCATATTATGTAATCTATATTTCAATTAAACCAGGAAAAAAAAAAACAAGTCCTCAAGTTCTTGATTCTAGTCCAGAGAAGGGCTGTCCCTTTGCAGTTCTACTTCCCTTTTCCCAAATGTCTCCTTTGTTAGTCCCTCTTTAGAATTCACCCCATATTAGCACTTCCATATACAGACATTCTAAACTCCCCTGCCAACTCACACACGTCTTTCTGTTCTTTTTTCCCCCCTCAACCAACCCCAGATACCACCAGCACTTTAGCCCTGTGTGGCCAGCGCCCCATGCGCAAGCGTCTTTCTGTCCCAGAGTTGCGACTGAATCTGACTGAGGGGCCTGGAGATAATGGAGCTTCTCCCACCCACTCTGTACCTTCCTCTCCTGATGGCAGTTCTGACCTGGAGGTAGACGAATTGGAAACACCTTCAGACTCGGAGCAGCTGGACAGTGGACATGAATTTGAATGGGAAGGTGGGAAAGATACCTGAGGACTGAGCTGGTAGAAGTAGAGATCAATGTTAAAGAAACTCAGGATGGGTTTAATGAGACTGAAGTTAGAACTAATAAGGTGGGGACCAAGAGGTAAGGTCAGTAAAAGTAATTTCTGCAGATGGAAAGGTAGAGCTTATAGATCCTATGTGAGAGTAGTCAGTGAGTTGGCAGGTGGAGGGGGAAATCTTTTGTTTATTATGGTAAATTTTATTGAATGACTGTTACATGCTATCACTGCTGTAACTGAGCTATAAAGATGAGTAAGATAGTCCCTACCATCAGGCAATTCTCTGTTTAGTAAGAAATAAACACATATACAAATAAGTACGATTAAAGGTTATGATCTACATGTGTATGGAGTACAGTACAGGCAAGGCGAAAGGAAAGGTCATTTCTTCCTGAGAGGTGTTGGGGAAGACTGCCGAGGAGGTGATCCTGAGCTGATGTTTATCAGGTGGTTGGAAACCATTCTGAGTGGAAGAAGCAACGTGGGCAGTAGCATTGCATGTTGGGAATAGAGTAGAAAGCATACTGGTTAGATATTAAGGAAAACTTTGTTTCTTCTCTAATCACAGTACTTCTGACACTAAGTGTGTGGGGTTTGGCCACACTAACCAATTCTCCAAACTCTCCAGACACCAACTGGGTGTCCTACAATTCAGTAATGACACTTAATTGGAGTCAGCACAGACCCCACAGGTTAAGAGCTTAGCCACAAAATTGCCCCCAGAGTTCAGACACCAATCATAAGCACAGGTTGTCATCTGTGCTTCTGACTGACTGGCTATTAATCAGAAATTTCCACTACCCCCTCCTCAGGTTTGATACTTTGCTAGAATGGCTCACAGAACTAGGGAAAACAGTTTACTAACAAGATTACAGGTTTATTGTAAGAGGGTGCACCTCAGAAACAACCAGGAGGCAGAGATGCCCAGGACAAGGAAGTGATGGAGAGCCTCCATGCCCTCTTTGGGCATACCACCCTGCCGGCACCAACATGGAAACTCCCAGAACTCTTTCAGTGAGGGTTTTTTTAGGGAGGCTTCACATGTTGGCATGACTAATTAGATCACTGACTGTTAGTGGTTAACACAACCTCTAGTCTCCTCCCTAGAGGTCAGAGGCTGATAGTTCAAACCCTCTAACTGCCTGAGGTTGATTCTCCTGGCAACCAGCCACCATCTTTAGTAGCTTTCCAAATTCATCTCATTAACATCACCTGATATGGTTGAATGGGGCTTGTTATGAATGACAAAAGATACTCTTTCACCTTTATCATCAGGAGCTGTTTAAGGAGCCAGGAACCAACTAAAATATACATTTATTATTATATCATAGATATGAA
The DNA here is from genome assembly GCA_032199065.1 of Smutsia gigantea. Taxonomy (NCBI): domain Eukaryota; kingdom Metazoa; phylum Chordata; class Mammalia; order Pholidota; family Manidae; genus Smutsia; species Smutsia gigantea. The sequence goes on from JAVSCE010013332.1 coordinate 138,507, forward strand.
GGGCTGGGAGGTGAAGAAAGAGTGACAAAAGATAGTGCTTCATTTAGTAGGTTAAAAGTCAAGTCATGGAGGGCCTTTCTGTTGTGCAGCCCAGGGAGTTTAGATTTTGTCCAGTTGGCGATGGTGAGTTATTGAAGGTTTTAGTCAAAGGAGTAACGTCAGATTTAATAGCTCTGAAAAGATTAGAAACATGAAGGTCCATCAATATAGTTCTATTATGTTACATGAAGGTCCATCGATATAATTCTATTATGTTACATCCATACAATGAAATACTGGGTAACAATTTTTTAAGATGAGGTAGCTCTTTCCATTGCTATGAAAAGATCATGCAGAATTAGTGGGTATAGTATATTGCCATTTGAGTAAAAAAGGTAGGGAAGGAAAGAAAGCTTACTGTAGGAATGGTGGAAAGGGTGGAAAGAAGGAAAACAGACTAGGGGCAGGGAGACCTGTTAGAAGGCTAGTACTAAGGCCAGGTGAGAATCTGAGCCAGAAGTGTAGTAGTGGAAAGAGTGACAAAAGAATATAACGAAGGTAGATGGAAGAGGTTCTGGGTCCTGTTGGCTTGAGCACCTATAGAGAAGAAAGAGTCTCGGATGACATACAGTTTCTCTCTCAGGCAGCTAGATAATGGGGTCGTTCATCAAGAAATAGGAGAGAGAGGAGGAAGAGAATGAGGTTGAACTTCGAGTCAGAACCTCGGGTCCACTGACTTGGAAATGACAGAAAGACGCAAAATAGAGATGTCCACTTGAGGCATTTAGGGATATGATTCTGGAGTTAGAAGAGAAGTCTGGGTTAGAGAGGACAATTTAGAATCACCATGTCACTGGTTTTTCTAATTGAAGACATAGGAGTAGATGAGCTTACCCGAGGAAAAGTGTAGAAAGATGGAAAAAATTTGAAACTGGCACGGGCCTACCATAGTGCAAGGTTACCTCAAGGCCACTGACTAGTGAAAAAGTGAGGGTAATGAGTCCCAGAAAAAGGAAACCAGCAAGGAGTTGGGTTGACTGGACAAACTAGGGCTAGATCACAGGAAGAAATTGAGGAATGAGAGGTTGGAGTGATAAAATCTAGGAACCTGGGGAAATTACAAGATATGGAAGATGTGTAGTCTGCCTTATTATTGATCCTGCCCTGTTCCTGTCTTTCAGATGAGCTGCCCCAGGCAGAGGGGCTGGGGGCCAGTGAGGCAGCAGACAGGCTGGGCCGGGGCTGTGTGCGGGATGTGGCTGGAGAAGACGGTTGTCACTGGAGGATATTCCGAACAGGACAGCGGGAGCAGCGAGTGGACATGACTGCCATTGAGCCCTATAAAAAAGTCCTGTCTCATGGAGGTAATGGTTAGCTTAAGTGGAGAGATAAGAACTGAAATCAAATGTCTAAGCTGTAAGCTCAGGTAATGGGTTCAGTATCCTCCCTGTGACTCCCAGAGGCCCTCAAGAGGCCCTCATCCTGAGCAGATACGCTGTCTGTCAGTATGTATTTGTTGACTGAATAAATGATCCCCTCCCCTCCGCAGGTTACCATGGTGATGGCCTCAATGCTGTCATCCTCTTTGCTTCCTGTTACCTGCCCAGAAGCAGCATCCCCAACTATACCTACGTCATGGAACATTTATTCAGGTGAGGTGGAAGGCCTGAAGGGCTCCAGTGTGGATGTTAGGGATGGAAAACTAATAAAGAACCCCTCCTATGATTAGTAACTGGCCACAGAGTCTGTAGTAATGTCCCTCTCCCTCCCCACAATTCCCAGTACGTACCTTCCCTGACGGTTTCATCTCCCCAGGTATATGGTGGGAACTCTGGAACTGCTGGTAGCTGAAAACTATCTGCTCGTTCACCTGAGTGGAGGTACAAGCAGGGCCCAAGTGCCGCCTCTAAGCTGGATGCGCCAGTGTCACCATGCTCTGGATCGGCGGTGAGCCTCTGGGATGAGAGGGCTGCAACCATCTATCTTATCTTTTTCATCTTTCCATTATTTCTCCCACTGAATCCCTTCCTCTTTTGTTTTTCTATACCCCTTTCCAAATCTCTCCTGTCTGTCTTCCATCCTCTCTTAGAGTCAAGGAAACCTAGTTTCAAATCTTGCCTTTACCATTTACTAGCTGTTTGACTTTGTACAAACTCACTTAACCTTTCTGGGACTCAGTGTCCTTATCTGTAAAATGGCAATGATAATAACATTGACAACTGGGTAGTTGTGAAAATCAAGTAAATCAGTGTGGCATATTGCCTGATACAAAGAAGGCACCCCTTCCTTTCTCACAGTCTTATATTTATGTCACTTTCCACATCTTCACTGTCTTCTTCTCTGCCTTCCTCCCTGACCTATATGTCTTTGTTCTCCTGCTGGTCCTTTTTTGCTCCCTTTCTTTCCCCCATCCTCTCACTGCTCACTTTTTTCTTTTTTCTTTCTTCTTGCTCCTTTTTTTTTCTTTCTCCTCACTGATCTTCTTCCACCTGGGGTTTTATAACTAGTCTTGGTTATGGAAGGATGGAGAACTGTACAAAAAGAATTTACTTGAGGGGGCAGCACAGGAGAGAAATGCAGTAGAGAAGACCAAGCTGAGGGATTCTAAGAGGAGAGTTCACCAAACAATGACGATCATGGAGACTGAACAAGATGAATGAAGCTGAAATTGCAGGTAAAGGAGTGGGGAGTGGACCCAACTGCCAAAGAGATCTAGGAATTAGAAAAGTGAAGGAAGTTACAGCACAGAAGACAGCTCCACCTGGTCTTCAGGCATGAATGCAGAAGAATAAAATGATTTCGTATTCTTCAGGCTACGAAAAAACCTGAGCGCCCTGGTCATCGTCCATGCCACGTGGCATGTGAAGGCATTGCTGGCACTGCTTCGGCCCTTCATCAGGTACCGGCTCTGGAGACAAGGACCCCCTTCCCCTCCTCCCCATTTTCAGAACCAAGATCAGGACCTTGTTCTACCCTCTGACTCTTTGCGGCCTTGACCGCTGTCTGCTGCATCTACCTTTGCACGTGTCTCCAACAGCCCTCTTCCCAGTGTAAAACACACTTGTTTTATCCTCTCTTTTCAGTTCCAAGTTCACAAGAAAAATCCGTTTTTTGAACAGCCTGGGAGAACTGGCCCAGCTAATCTCCTTGGATCAGGTCCACATCCCTGAAGCTGTCAGACAGTGAGTCCTGAGCTTAAAGATGAAGGTTCGAGGTGGGATGTGTAAAGCCAATTCCTGCTTTCTTAATGCCTTGGGGAAGATACAAAGGAACTAAAAGATAGAGGTCCTGCTTTCAGATGCTTCAGTGTGTCTGGGAAACTGCAAACATCCAACAAGAACAAAAAACAAAACAAAACAAAAAAACCTACACATATAAAATGCTGAGGCATCAAGAAATAAAGGAGTAATCACAGCACAAAATTTAGGGGAGGTTAAGACCAGCTCTAGAAATTAGGAAGGGATGTGCTGGCGGTGAATAGGAGAGAACATCCAGTGGGGGAGGGTGGTAGGGAGCAGAGACCCTAAATGCTGACCAACTCAAGCATCAGTCTCCTTCTAACTCCTCAAATGCTCTTGGCTTCTCTCTACACTGATGAGTAAAACCAGTATCCTGCTCCTATACCTTTTTTTTCCTCTCTCTCTCTCTCCTAGGCTGGACCAGGATCTCCATGGCTCAGGAGGGACCTAGAATAAGATTGGAATAAAGGACCTGAGAACCACGCAAAGACACTGATCTGCCCACACCCTACTCCCTGAAACATCTGGTTTGTAAATCATCTGGTCCTCAACCCCAGGATCCCTAGAACTTCGTATCTCAAGGGGGTGTCATTCTTTCCATGACCCTGCCTCAGAGGAGGGCTTTGAGATCTGGAAGCTCATCTGCTGGGTGGCTTTCATTTCAGCTATATAGTGCAGGTAGTGGCCTTTTGTACTGAGAAGTTCAGAGCTGTGGGTTGTAGTCCCGCTTAAGCTGTAGAACCCTGGGCAAATAACCGCATCTCGTAGAGTCTCATTTTCCTCCTCTAAATGAAGGTGATGACATCCTTTCCACCTGGGCTCTGTCAGTCTGTGACAGTGAGGGGTGGGGGGCAGAGGAGGGCTTAACTGCCACAGCCAGCCTGCCTGCTCTGAGCCAGGAGTCAGCTCCCTAAATCCTGAGGAACCAATATGTCCCTCTTTCCTTCTTAGTCATGTCTGTTGCCTGTGAGCCTGGGAAGGAGTGCTTTGAAAACCTGTATTTCTGTCTTCTTTAATAAATTCAGATCTGTAGTGGTTAACAAACTGAGATGAGAGATGTAAGTGCCGTGCTGCGGAGGAAGTGACTCGCCCTTTCCCAACCCTTTAACATCACAGCCCGGCAGCAGGTCGGGGCACAGAGTTCTTGCTGCAGCGGGTCCCTAGAATTTTAGCTCAGCCCCTGGGGCTGCGCCGGAGCACCCGGCCGGCAGAGGGCGTAGCACGCGCCTCCAAGCGCCCCCACCCCAAGGGCCTCGGTTCTAATGACCCGGCAGTCTGTGGGTCGAGAGCCCAGGGGAGGGAGGAAAGGTAGGAGCCCTGGCCTCCCTCCAGCCCCACACCGCCCAGCCCCATGGTCCCTGCCGCCGGCGTGCTGCTCTGGGCCCTGTTGCTGAGTCTGGGGCCTTGGGCGGCAGGGGCCCAAGGCCTGACCACGACCGGGCTGCACCGGGTCAGCTTCCGCTTCGGGGGCTCTATGACCCGCGGCTACCCGACTCCCGCCGGGATACCCCGGTCCGGTATTCCCCCGAAGAGGAGGGTAACGGTGCAGGAGGATGAGGATGACGTCGTGGCAGCCGCTGACCGCCTGGCAAGCCCAGCCGCCGCCGAGCTCTTGGCCTCCACGGTGGCCACAGGCCTCAGCCAGTCACACGTGGTGGACGAGGAGGACGGGTCTTTGGAAGAGGGGGTTGTGATTAATGCCAGAAAGGGTAACATCAACGATGAGATTTCCAGCGCTGCTTCCAATACAGTGGGGGGCCCCAGCTCAAGGTTTCCTGCCAATACCCAGGAGCCAGAAATCAGGATCACTTCAAGCCTGCCCCCCCACCACCTGGAAGTCTCCGGAGGATCTGCCCATCACTAGGACCCTGGATCAGTGGTCAACAGCAGGGGCCACCCCGAGGCGGTGGCCATCACCCTCACCCACGGCCATGCCCCCTCCCGAGGATCTGCGTGCGGTGCTGATGCCCTGGGGCCCGTGGCACTGCCACTGCAAGTCAGGCACCATGCGCCGGACCCGGGCCGGGAAACTGCATGGCCTTTCCCGGCGTCTCCGAGTTGGAGCACTGAGCCAGCTCCGCACAGAGCACCGGCCTTGCAACTACCGTCAGTGTCCCTGCGACCAGCTCCGGGAGGAGTGCCCCCTGGATGCAGGCGTCTGTCCCGACACGAGCGGCACCACTCAGACCACTGCCAGTGTCCCCACCAGCACCAGCACCGCCTTCCCCTCACTCAGCAGCAGACTTAGACCCAGCCCCTTCCACTTCCCCAGCCCCAGCCCCAGCCCCAGCCCGGCCCTTGCTTTCTGGAGACGTGTCAGTATTGGACTGGAGGATATTTGGAACAGCCTGTCTTCAGAGTTCACAGAGATGCAACCAGTAAGTGTTTGATGTTATTGGTCATTAGGTGATTAGTGACCAGATTGTTAAGACTGGCGTTATATAAAGACTTCTTGGTGCACAGATAATTGGATATGGAAGATCTCAATAACTTTCAGCTTATTAATGCAGCTTAACAGTAACAACAGGCAATATTTGAGGTCTTGCTATATGCACTTTAAGTGGATCAATCCTCACATTACAGATGCAGAAACAGGTTTACGAAGCTAATAAGTGGCAGAGTCACAGCATGATTTAAACCAGGTTTCTCTCATGCCCATGCTCGTAGCCACCACCATTGCAAAGAACTGTCCTTGGATTTTTCCCAGCAACCTAAGAATTCTCAAGGAAAGACAGTCCTCTCTGCCTTACCAAAAGAGCTACCAAAGCTTCTGATTGACCTGATAAAATATTCTCAACTGATAGGATGATAGGACCTTTGTGGAGAGGGGACAGATAATACAATGTGTAGTTGGTCATTTTGTCAGTTCCTGTCTTTGTCTTACCATTCAATATAAAAAAGCAGCATAAATAAGGGCAATAGTGTTGAGAATGAGGGTTTGTGGGGAGAGGGAGATGAAGCAAGGAAGGGAAAAGAATACAGATGTGGTTATAATATTTCCCCTTTTCTCTTTTGTTTCCTTACCCAGATAGACAGAAACCGGAGATAATGGCCACTTCAAGAGGAGGTGTCAGCATCTCAACCTCTCCTCCCCTTTCAATCCCAGCACCCACTGGATATGTTTAGCACAGAAAAACAAAACTAGAAAAAGCCCTGTTTGGTCTTGTGTCTTTTTACAGAGGTATCTGAGGGAAAGAGGACCATAAACCTCTTGAGCCTTAAAACTTACCTGTGTAGCTAGTAGCATCTGGCTTAGTCCCTTCACATCCCTCAGGGTGAAATGTTGATGTCGCTCATCGTCCTCATTTCCAAAGTTGTTCTTAAACAAGTACTTCTTTAAAGACTTGAAAAATCTCAAGACGAATGCCAAGAAAAGGGAACGGGAGCACAGGTGTTGAGCCCTTGGCAGGTGACAGTGGTCTTTTTCTTGCCTTTACAAACACCCTTCTGAACTCCTTGGGAAGGGCAGTGTTGGCACAAAATTCCTTGTCAGCCACTTTTCCGGGAGTCACCTTCATCAACCATATCTATGCTTTAACCCAACACACCCCTATAGTGATTACTCTGCAACTATTTCGCTTAAACTTTTTTTATTTGAAAAATGTACTTAAAAGTCCAACAAATTTTTAATATAAATTACGACTCTCAAAGCCACTCCCATCACTCTAAATATTGTTAAAGTGATGGTAGCGCACGCCTTAGGAAAGCTAAGGGTGAGAGAGCACCAGAGCCGAGACCGCGCCCGGCTGACGATCAAGACGAGCAGAGGCGGCAGGAGCCCCCCGCCCCGTTAACCCTTTAGGTCTCGTATGCCCCTCGGGTCGGCAGGCTGCTTCAGGGCGACTAGCTGGCCTGGAACTGACAGCAAATTGGGAATGTATTTCTGTAACAAATCTTAGATCCAGAAAAACTGCAAGAAAGAGACTGAAATTTGAGAAAATCAGAACTTGTCACTGTAGCTGGGGGCAAACTGGATGGATAGTGGGATCAGCAGAGTGGACTCTAAGTTCCCACATTTCTGACCCCCACTACGATCAAACAGGACATTTCCTATTACTGAGCTAATCAGACACCCCTTCCCCTAACCTTTTCAGTCTCAGAGCCAAAGGGAGCTCATCTGATCTGCCTTGCTAATCACCCTACCAGGAAGGGGCCCTGAACAAAAAATACCTGAGAAAACAAAGTGCCTAAAGACCCTGCTCCTACGTTACTTTCCCACCTAAAGCAGACTCTTCAGCCAGCCAGGGAGTGGGATCTGGTCTTCAGACAAATCTCCCTGAGTCTTATTTGTGTCTGGTTCTAGGAGGAGGGCACAGAAATAGCACTTAAAATTTCACGGAGACCAAGCTGGGCTGTCTGCACTGTACTGCTTTTCTTTCCTACCTTTCCCATTTCCACCACACCCTGTTCATGCCTCAAGAGTGCAGGACCCCTCCCCCAGAGAGCAAGAACGGAGCATACACCTCCGTCACAGAGAGATGAACCCATGCACACACAAGTAACATGGTATCGTTCAGAGATTCTGTGCAGCCCTGCTGAGCCTACTTTACCAGGGCACCTGGTTCATCCGTGGCTCAGGTCTAGGAGAAATAATGGCATGTGAGTGAGGTGGGGAAATCACTCAAGAGAAAAATATCTTGAGTCCAGAGCAGTGGCTCTCAACTGAGGGTGGGGACACTTAGGTCGTCATGACTAGAGTGGGCTGGGGATGCTGCTGAACACCCTGTAATGCCCAGGACAGACCCCACTACAAAAGTTACTCAGCCTAAAATGTCAAGGATGCCTAGGTTGAGAAGCTCAGCTCCACGGGTCTCTCTGCTCCATGCTGTGAGGATTTTAAGATTCCCTAGACTCACAGATGATGGTCTTTAACCTATTGCTCTCACCACTCTCTCGTCCCCAATGGTCAGGAAGTCCACACTGAGACATAATTCCTAGCTTTGCTGCACTTGGTGTCTTCCAGAGCCCTCTTCCTCCTCTCACCTGGACGAGCAGGAAGGTTGGCAAAGGGCAGGCCAGGTTTCTAAGACTTAAATGGAATGTCATCAGGTTAAGATATACCTCTCACCTTAACTCTTACTTCGTGGGAAACAATAAGGTTCCTGACAGGGATGGGGTTAAACAATGGGATGGGGTAATTAAGAAAACACACCTTACGTTAATTAACTAATTTAAAAAAAGATGTTGGGGAGCTTGCAATGCTACAGAAACAGGGTTAGACGCCTAACAAGAGAAAGACCCTGGTATTGGTAGATAGATGTGGAGAGATGGTGAGCTTCAGGTCTGAGAGCTAAAGAGAGAGAACAGACTAGGCAGAAGTCACCCACCCAGCCTCTGCTTGACATTTGCTATAGTTCATTCTAGGAGGAAAGAGGAGAAGGGCAGGGAGGCAAGGAGCTGCTCAGCAAAGTCAGCTTCAGCTTTGATAATCTCACCCACCAGCCCTATATAAGGAGTTCCAGGTTAAAAGTTTAAAAACAGATGGCACCTAGACCATCATTCAGGAGAAGGGACCTCATTCCGGGTTCCCAGAAAACTCCTATCTCAGATCTGAGTGTCCAGGGCTTCAAGCGGAGCTCCTGTGGCCAACCGCTAGTCACTCAGTCAGTCATGCTGCCTTGGCCCCATCTCCAGGAGGGACTGCAGCCAGCGGGAAGAGAGGGAGTCCGGCCCCCAAGCCTTCTGAGGCACGATTAGGCAGATAGGGAAGAGGGGCCCTGGGACCACTGGTTCTAGAGGGGATCTGGTGGGGCCAGCATCTCTTCTGGGCTGGACACAGAGTGGAGGCTTCAGACAGCAGAACCTGATTTAAAAAAAAAAGAAAGATCAGCTGCCAGGAAAACTGAGGCCTTCGTGAGAAAGCACCACCTGGCGCAGACCCTTAGCTATGTTCAGTGCGCTAGTGTGTTCTTTTCTCTATTTCTATCTGTCTGCACGTCCCTTTTCTCTCTGTCTGGATCCTACATTCTTGACTCTTTCGTTCTAATTCTTTGTCCCTCCCCTCCATTCCCATTTTTGCAGAGGATCAGGGTTCTGAGACAGGGCATCAGGAAGTGTTGGTAGGGGGCTGGAGGTGTTGGATGGGTTTCTCTAATCACTTACCATTCCTGTTGGAGCTACAAGCCCCTAGAATTGCTCCACGGCCTATCTCGGTTTCCCTTGGATCTCATTTGCTCCTGAACTGCACCTGTCTGTGAAATAGTACATGGGAGACCCCCTCCTAAGTCTTCACATCATACAGTAACAAGATCAGCCCTGTGCCCTCCATGGCAGAGCTCATCCCATCTCCTTGCAGTAAAATCAGTCTGAAAAGATTAAAACTGCCATTCCTCCAAGGGAAGTCTCAATACCTCCCTTTATTCCAACCTTCATGAGGATGGCATAAAATGGGCCTTTTACCAATATCCTCTCACAAAGGACTGTCATGTTTATCTGAATTTCACATTGGTGAAAAGACTCCTTCACTGTCTCCAGGCCCATTTCCCTTATTTTGAGAGCAGAAGTACACAGTAGACATTATTTAGCGCACAGGTGCTATGTTGTTCCTGCTCAAGCACTCTCGCCCACAATGGAACTTACTGCGGCACTGAGACAGCAGTTCTTGACTAATAGAAAGAAGGCTTATGATTTTTGGAAAAAGTCTTCCAAGTAACTCTTAAGCATATATATCCCCCATCTCAATGAAGAACAACCTGCTAATTGTAAAAATGAACAAGCCTAGGCCAGAGACCTGAAATGCAGGTCCCAGGTTTATGCAGCTGGCGACCAGCACCACAATCCTAGCTTCTTGTTTCCCTATCACGTATTTCGTTACGTTCCCTGCTTGAACTTTCAAAGAGGGGAACAGTTCTAGGCCACAACCCCGTATCAACTTCTCCTCATTACCATGGCAAGTCCATCTCCGGCCCCCATCTCCCCAGAGCCAATGTGAGTCAGGTGGACAAAATTCATTGGTTCCCCAATCATGGTCCGGTCAATCCGTCTCCTCTTCTTCTTCTGCTTAGACAAGATATGGGAGTTATGTCTGAAGCTCCTTCCTCCAGTCACAGAGGAGGAAGGGAAGTGTCTTGAGAGCTACTAAGAGCTAAGGGCCTGGCAGGAAAGGGGGTATGGCATTATAATAGGAAATCACTAAGCTATGAAAGGCAAGGCTGGAACAACATAAACACACAGAAGACACAAACAGGGTGGTGAGGGCAGTGGCTTACAGAGTGAACACTGGACACAGAAAGGACATATGAAAGTCACCTCTGGCTGATAAGGAAACAATGGGGAAAACTGACAGGTATCAAGCTCCACCTACAACCCCTGCCCAACTCACACTTGACAGGATCAGGAAGTGAGAGCTGGGACTCTTCACTTCTCCCATCGCCCAGTCCCCTTTATTCAGGTACACACCTGACAGGCTATAGGAACTATCTGACAGACAGGGAGGCAAGAAGTGTGCTTGGTAAACAGCAGATCATAGATGGTGTGTCTACTTCACAGTATACGGTAACTGATTTCTGTGTGTTGGGGTTGGGGAGGAGACTTACCGGCTGGGGTTTCTCTACCACGCAGCAGCCCAGTTTGTGCCAAAATTCACTCATGCTCCCCGATGGTTCCAGTTTCACTCCTCTGCCCCAGGCCCCAGAGGGCTCTTGCTCTGGTGCCTTGATGCCCACTCCTCACTCCCCTCAGGGTAACACCACCGCCCTGAGTTCACTTAGCTGGGTGGGGCTAGAGACAGCTGAGCCCTCCAAACCTTAGCTGAGCAGCGCAGGTCAGTGTCTAGACCCTGGGAGATTAGCAGGGCCAGCAAGTGGAGTGGGCAGGCACAGTGTTATGTCTTCCTCCGACTTGGAACCCTGGGTGAGCAGAGAGTCGAGAAGAGAAGAAAGGTTAATGAGAAGTTCCACCGCCACCTTCTTGAGAAGCCTCCTCATGAGCCCATATCTTCTCCTACTCCCTCAAGGGCCCTAGTCCCATACGTATCACTAACCTTCCCCAAACACAAGAACCTCACAGTCTGACTCCCAGAGAAAGGAAAAGAGCTGAGGGGTTAAGGAGCAGTAGCTGTGGTACCAAGGCAGAGGCAGGAGGCCAGAAGCATTTAGGGTGAGAGGATGGGAGGGGACCAAAGGCTAGTGGCAGAAATGAGCAGATTTTGAGGTGCTATAAGCTCCGCCTCCCTTCTCCCTGGGTTTAGGGCAGAAGGGGAGGGGCAGTTAAGTGACTTTGAAGAGGAAATGGTGGTTTTTTTGTTCTCACAAACAGGGCCTCCGCCCTATCCCTCCCTTTTTCCTCATTTTACCCTGAACACCTAGGTTTTCTTTAAGACCAAGAGAAGCCTTGACTACCAGGTCCTAGGTGACCAACTGCAGCACCGTGGACCTCAAGACTTTCCACAGGGAGCCCTTGTTCCTCCTCATTTTCTTCAGCTGAGATCCAACGCCTCCCAGAAACCATTTAACAGTTGCTTTAAAAAATTTTTTTTTTAATTTTGCTCTCATTAATGTACAATTACATGAGCAACATTATGGTTACGAGACTCCCCCATTATCAAGTCCCCACCACATACCCCATTGCAGTCACTGTCCATCAGCGTAGTAAGATGCTATAGAGTCACTACTTGTCTTCTCTGTTGTACTGCCCTCCCCGTGGCCCCCCACAATTATGTCTGCTAATCGTAATGCCCCTTTTTCCCCTTATCCCTCCTTCCCATCCACCCTCCCCAGTACCTTCCCCTTTGGTGACTGTTACAGCTTCTTTATTACTTGACCTTGAGATCTTGAAGGCTGTATGCACTGTTTTTCTGTGTCCTGTATCACTGCACTCCTATGTGTGCCCCTCTGTACATATGGGGCATGGTCATATGTGTGCAAGTGTCTTGTATAAATCATCTGTGCACAGGTTATAGGTCCATGTGCCAGGTATCTTCTGTCCCATAAGGAAATCTTTTTCCAGCCTCCCCACCCTCTTCACATGTCCTATCGTGCCTCTCTGTTCTGCCTCACATCCCATAGGGCATAGGGCCCAGGCCTGCCTGCATCCCTCCTTCCCTCTCTCCCTCTTCCCCTCATGCTGTGACCTGTTCCTCCTCTGCCCTCACCACTTCCACTCCCAAGCTTCAAGAGCCAACCAGACACAAGGAGCTTTCTAATAGCATCAGTGTCCAAGGAAGAACTTCCTCCCCTCTGCATTATTGCCAGCCAGGATAGGGTACATCTGGGTTTCCCCTATACTCACTGCATTTCCCCAGTCCTGTATCACAGGCAACCTCAAAGATTCCAAACAGGGTGGTTTAATGAACATTACACTTTAGCATGTATAGGCATCTGCCTTCCTTCCAGGCCTGGAACCCTGGTGCTATGGCACCCTAGGTTGGTCTAGGAGCTGAGAGGTTTTTTTTTTTAACAGCCTTGGGATGAGATCACACAAACACAGAGCTACAGCTTCTAGGGGAGGGAAGGACCCAGGAGTCTGGGCTTTTTCTTACTTCCCTTCCCACCATTGGTGGGGAGGAGTAATGAGGGCGGAAGTCAGAAAACAGCTGTCCAGAGAGGGGAGCTGTGGTCATGGGGGAAGTCAGTCAGTCACAGGGTTTGTCCTGATGGTAGTGACGGGTGGTAAAGGTTGGCGGGGCAGGGGATGGGGGCGGTGGTGAAGAAAACAATGAAGAATCAGAGGAAACCCCCAACACCACCAGACAGGCCCTACAGAGACTGGACTCTCCCCCAGTACCCTCCCCTGCTCAAAGCTGAGTGGACAGAAATGGATGGTGGGAGGGGAGAGGAGAGGAAAGACAGAGAAAGGGGTCATGGAGGGAACAAGGCTGTTTCTGTTCCTTTTCCAGGGACCTGGCCAGAGCTGGGTGGAGGGAAAGCGTGTGTGTGGGATTTGGCATGAAATGACCAATGGTGATGAGAAGTGACCAGGAAATTCCATTCCCCAGGACACAGGACATAAGGGTCTCTGAAACTTGGGGGTGGGGTCTAGTGCAGAGAAGACTGGGCAGGGTGAATGTAGTGGTGGTGTGGAGGGGGACAAGGCCAGAAAAGGAAGTGAGAGCGATTGGCTACCACTCTCCTTTAAAATATCTAGAGAAGAGTGAGTTGAGGGAAAATGAAGTTCTGAGCTGGCAAGCCCAGGAGAAGGCGCCTGAATCTGCTGCCCACTATTTTAACCCCTCCATGAGGGAAAGGGGCTGGGAAAACAACAGGAGGGGTCAGGATTCTTAAGACTGCATAAAGCCGTATCCTCACAGCCAAGCAGTGAGGAGAACTAGCCCTGAGTCCCAAAAAGGAAGGGTGAAATATGGAACTGGGAAAGACTCTAAGGTCACACTGGGGTTTATGAGATTCAAAACTATTGGGGGGTGAACAGGAGAAGGGATAGGAGAAAGGTCCCAGTGAGGTAAGATGTACAGAGGTGGTTCCCCGGTCCTGCTGTAGCCCCAAACCGGTTTTCCCAGTCCCGCTGCCTCCAGCCCCAAGGCCTCCAGCCCACTGCCTTGACAAGCCTTCACAAGAAGCAGCTGTAGAGAAAGAGAAAGAGAACTGAGAGAATGGAGTAAGCAATTCTGGCCATCGAGTCCAGGTCTGCAGCTGGCCCCCAGTGGCGACCTCCCCATGTGGAGGGCAGCTGAGGGGCTGTAGAAAGGTAGGCGTGGACCCCTTTTCGGTCAAGTGACAGACATTTGCCCCAGCACCAACCGTGCCCTTGACCAGGAAAGGTCTTGTGGGGCTTTAGACGAAACAGAACTAGGCCCTAACTTTCCCCTCCCCAACATATTTAGTCACCTAAGGCTCCATTTCTGCCCGCCCGCTAACTCTACCCAGAAATTCTCTGCTACACCCAGCGCTAAACTGGGACTGGGACTTCTCTGTAAATCTTTCGAACTCTGTCACTGCTTTCCGTGGCAGCCTCAGTGTCAGACCTTCCAGGCCCCAGCCCTGCTTCACCGTCTGGCACACGACACCACCGAGGTGGGTCTAGAAGACGATCTTCCCCACCCTCCTCCCCCAACAACCCAGTCCCTTCTTGCCCTTTTAACTCTTCGGCGGCCGCAGCCGGCGCACGGCGCCGAGCACGGATGGGGCTGTTACTCAGGGAGCGCACCCCCTTTCCCACCGACCCAGCATCTCGACAGCCCTGGACACCCTCCTCCCCCACCCCCAGCATCCGGTGCGTCTCCGCCAGGCAGGGCAGGCGGGGCGCGGGGGCCGGGGGACCAAGTCCACGGTCTCACTTGCCCCGCTCCGTCATCTAGGTCCGGCGACAGCTGGTGAGGGGGGCTTCCACTCCGTGCCCGCCAGCGTGGGGCTCCCGGGATCGCTCCTCGGTGCCGTGGAGGAGCCGAGGGCGGGCCAGCAGAGGTGCGGCCGGCCGAGGGCGGAAACGGCGGCGACGCGATTACGAAACCCGTTCGGCTGCGAGCCGGGCGCACAGCTCCCCCCCGGACTGATGAGGCACTGCACCGTGGAGGGACGGGAGACCAGGGCCTCGGAAGCCCCCGGCGGCCGCCGCCCCTCCCGGGGGAAGCGGGGATGTGGAGCCTTCGACGAGGGCCTGGCACTCAAGCTGGGCGCCCCGGCACCACGCGCTCCCTCTGCGCGCCGGGAATTGCGGGGGAAGCGGAGCCCCCAAATCCCCGTACCCAACCTAACTCAGGGATTAGCCGCAGCCGTCCCCGCCCCCATCTCCGCCAATCTTATTGTGCTCTACGCAAAATGGAATAGGGATAGGTTTATTTACCCTCTGTGAAGGTGGGGAGGCGAGTCGGGAAAGGTAGGGATTGGAGGGAAGGATGGAGAATGCTTCTGATTTGCAAAAACACTACGTAATCTGAAATCCTTAAATTGGGTAATAAAGGGCCACTCCTCTACTGTTGTCTAGAGTTAAGATTTTTAATCCATAAACCTAAAATTAGAGGAAATTAACTGCCCATTCATGACACCCTCAGTTCAGCGTGGGGGTGCTAGAAGAGCTCGGGAATAACTGTGCAGACCACTAAACCGACGGTGATACTGTACTCCTGTCTCCCTCTCTAAAGTGTTCTGGAACCTAGCATTTGAATTAGCCGAGTCAGGCGGGGAGGGGGCGGAGAGTCCTTCCGCCCTTCTTAGGAGGGGCTGCATTGCAGGGGGAGACTGAGCAGACCGGCTCGGGCACCTAGGAGGCAGGGAGTGAGAAGACAAAGCCATCGGAGCCTCAACAGCTTTCTTTTTTCTCCAGCACAGAGGAGAAACCGGAGCCCCCGAGGTACTCCCTCCATCTTTTTGGAACACGCTAGTAATTCATAACAGGTAAACTAAATTGAAGGAGGCGCGCAGGGGGTTGGTAAAGAGAGAAGAGCAGCTGCTTCTGGTTAGTTTGAAGACCCTAAATAAGGATGAGGTTCGGGGGCAGTTCAAGAGAAGAGGAGGGGAGAGAAGGGGGCACTATGAACAAGGGGTAGTTATTTGCACACAGTTTTACACAATACCTCAATCCATGCCTTAAAATCCTTTACACAGACATTAATATTTAACAATATACATGTTATCGTTTCTCAGCATTGATCTCATTTCAAGTATCTATTTGTCTATAATTTATTGTCCTATGTATTTTATTGTCTTCAGCCTAGTTATCTGTATCTCCTTTTTCAGGCTTTCATTTGTTCTACCATTTTTTGGATGAATCTCTAGTCCTGCTGTACCTTGGTAGCCTCTACTTCTGTTCCCTAAATTTCCAATTTTTTTCTCTAGTGTTCCACTGATGTGGCTACCCTCATTCCAAACTTATTTGTCTCCATATGAGGGAGTCTGGGGGGAGGGATATGAAATAATGTTGAAAGTAATCCTGACCTCTCTTTTAACAGTTTCCTATTCCCTATATCAAACCTTTGCTTCCAAGAAAGAGGCACCATGAGGTAGGAAAAGGTGGAGGCCACTGTGGTGGAGGACTGCTTGATCCCATATTGAAATGAGTACGACCCTTAAGAGCTAGGTATGGGTGGGGGCAGATTCTGGGAAACTAATGCTCATCTGCAGCTCAGCGGAATAGGTGGGGAAAGGACACGGCTAATGGGAAAATCCAAGGCCAGAATGAGATATATATTATAGGGTGCTCAAGAGCTTCCATTCTCCTCTACCACCATCCCTTGTCCTTCCTTCCTATGGTGGCAGCATGACACAGCAAGGCCCTGTTGGGTAGGCCCTGGATTCACACAGAGGGTCTGGACAAAGGGTATTTGGGTGTGTCTGTGGCACAGAGTGTCTTTTAGACTATATATTTGCCAATCATGCATCTCTTAGAGTGATGTTTAGAAATTACCTTTACCTAAAATATCTGGATGATTTATTAAAGTGGGAAGCATTTATTGAGCACATATTGTATAAAGCACTGTCCAAGCCCTTAAAATAAGTAAATGAGAGATGTAAAGATAGATGAGGTATGGATGGAGAACATTTGCAGAGACGAAGAGAAAGCTAGCTGAAAAGGGACCTCTTGCAAAATTTGGGACTTGAGAATTAAATCCATACTATAGTAAATTTAAAATTTTTCATTACTAATGAATGTGAGGTAATATAAATGGTATTTTAGCTTCAATTTCCTGTGTAGTCAGTGTTCTTGATTTTAAATGCTACATATGCTTGTTTGAATGTCTTTCTAGAATGCATTTGGTACTCTCTGTACATGTCTCTGAGTCAATGGCATAGCTAGAGATTTTAGGCCTTGTAAGTTAGTATTTTATAAAATTTCCTTTAGCTTTTTAAATTGCAAGATACACTCTGCCAGACACTCAGAGCAATGGGATTGTTTGGGCAGTTATCATGCATATCCTGGTTGTAAGAAAACAAGTCAGTTTGTCAAAGAGCTCTTTCCCTTTCTTGGATTCTAGCTTTCTCTCTAGTGCCTTTTGCATTTTCAGCATTCAGATCAGAATTACAGGAACAGTCAAATAATTTTTTTGCATTTTCAACATTCGGATCAGAATTACAGGAACAATCAAAGAATTCTTGCAAGTTTTAAGAATACTGGTATAGGGATTAATATAAAGCTGTAGGCAACTATTATGTACAACACATCAAAAAAGGATCAGATTGGGAATTATGAGACCTGGTTTCTGTCCAAGCTGGCTGGAAGGCTTCACAAGGCACTAGATAATTTATAAGGTATTTTCTAAGGTTTTAAATTCTATGATATTTTTCCCCTATGATTCTACTTTTTCAAGAGCCTAATATGTGCGTAGCATTATACTAATCTTACTCTAGAGGGGACTAGTAAAGTGAGGAGATATAAAAGAAGCCAATATGGTAGGCAAATAACTGGTAATATTAGTAAAAAAAAAAAATCTCTGTGGGCAGAAGTGCATAATATTACTGACTCCTAAGTTTGCTTCTTAGGATCTCAATAGTCCCAGACCTTAGTTGGTTAATAAGTACAGTCGTTTTTATAGCTCTCTTTCTGTGTACGTAACTCTCTAAATTTCTGTGGAGATGATCAGTGATGAATATCATGGGATGATGACCTCACCTTCCAAAACGCTCCCCCACACCTTCCAGTCCCCGAATCACCCTCCTTCTGAGCAGCATGTCTGCTGAGTAATGCTCAGTTCCCAGGGCTTATTTTGGAACTTGAACCTAAGAAGAAAAAGAGCAACTCAGAATTTGCTTTAAACATTAAAAACATCCCAGTCTACTCACTCACCGCTCCTAATGGCCCTACACTCACATGTAACCATGTTCTAGTTTAAGGCTTTCTTTTTCTTGCTTACTGGAGACATTTCACATTATATGGAATTATAGTTTTTATAGTGTAGTTGTTACCATGTTCACCTAACATGTTACATGGGGGCATTTCAGAACCTATTTAAGGCCACTGTTTAGCAGTCTCAAGGCCTGGTGACAGCCAATAGGGTGTGATGTTGGCAGGAAGGCCTTTTGAAATGGGGGCTTTATTTTTGGAGGTGGTGGAATGTTCTTTCTGCTCCTTTGGAAACAGGTTAACTAATGCTTTTGCCCCTTCCCTTGGCTAGTAAGCAGCAGGGTGAAGGCTGCTAAGGGGCGTAATAATCATATAACATCAGGGTGTGGGGAGAATGAGCAGAAAAGGTGAAAGAAGTACTCATGAAAGCATGGAAAAGTACCTAATTCTGTTAAAGGACCTTCTTTTTCCAATCTAAACTTTACCTTCCTTATCTGGTATTTCCAGTCCCTTTGCTCTATCATCAGGTATATTCTAGCACTGGGATCAGAGAAGAGATCCTGTTAGAGCACAAGAAAATTCTTTCAGCACCTGGGTTTCATTCTGAAGGAGAGAGAGGCTAGAGAAAAATAGGCTTATCTGTTGGGTTAATAGATGGGAGTGGCAAGGTACTCATTGTATTAAACAGAGGTTGAGGGAAAATTAATCACCCTTAAATGTCTTTTGTTTGCAATGGCCAGCACTTGTGAAGAAGGTACAAATTAGACTGGTTTTTCTCCTTGGGGAAACTTATCCTTGAAGGGGATAAGACTATCCCTATACAAGACAACTGATCTGTTACCCCAAACTGATACAGTCAGGTAAAACTACAGGGTGTTGGGGCTGAAGAAATAGAGTAGATAGAGCTGCATAAGTTTAAGGAAATCCTCCTGGAAGAAGTGAGTTTATAGTAGGGTTTAGAAGGCAGGAAGGAAAATAGAAAAATGTCATAGAATCCCTTTGCAGTTACTATGACCTTTTAAACCATAGTCAGAAGAAGTCAAATATTTGCAAATAACAGGAGTTCAGGGAAAGATTCCTCTAGGGACTTAAGAGTCCTGAAACTTGGATAGCATTTTAAGATGTTAAAGTAGAGTTAAAAGCAAGATAGGAATGAGCGTAACTGTAGC
This sequence comes from Smutsia gigantea, assembly GCA_032199065.1. Lineage (NCBI taxonomy): Eukaryota > Metazoa > Chordata > Mammalia > Pholidota > Manidae > Smutsia > Smutsia gigantea. Next base: position 157,564 of record JAVSCE010013332.1, read on the forward strand.
AGAAAAATGGGGCTAAGAAGAATGGGATCAGATTCTGGAGGGTCTTGAAAAGCAGACCCAAAATCAACTGGAAGCAGTAGGCAGTAAATAAGGCATTCAAGGTGGGGAGAATTTAGGAAATTCTACAAGTGTACAAAGGCAAATGGGGCTGTAAAATTTCTAAGTAAGGAAAGGCCATGGGCCACAGAAAGGTTGCTGTAGCATGAAGACTGACAAGTGGTTTCTTTCCAGGAAGTTATGAGGGACCCTGTGAGTAGCCAGTACAGCTCCTTTCTTTTCTGGAGAATGCCCATTCCAGAACTGGATCTGTCAGAGCTGGAAGGCCTGGGCCTGTCAGATACATCCACCTACAAGAGCAAGGACAACAGCATTGGCAAAATGACTGAGCAAGCAACCCGTGCAGAGCCGAAGAAAAACCCCGAAGGCGATGTCCTCCTTGAGTACAGCACCTTCAACTTCTGGAGAGCTCCCATTGCCAGCATCCACTCCTTTGAACTGGATTTGCTCTAAACCCAAGACTTCTTTCTCCACCACCTCGCCTTCATTGCCTTCCTTTTCAAGCCCCTTCCTTTCCACACTTTTCCCATTAATCTTGCTCTCTCCCCTTTATTGTGTGTTGAGGTGGTGCTAAATAATCTGCCAGAGTTGTGTTGTATTTATTTATTTATCTATCTTCTCAATTTCTCTCAAAAGCCCTGAAGCCACAAAGTAAAGGGTTCAAGCAGTGGAATTTTGGGTCACAGGGATTCCTCCTTCCCCCGCCCCAAGATATTAATTCCAGAAAACAGGCCTGATGGAGGCACCAGAAAGTAGTATAGCAGTGCAAAATGGAGGACTGATTTTTTTTACTCCATTTTAATGAGCTTCAGACATTGCTCAAACTTCCTAATTTCCTGCTTCAGGCAGTAAACACAAATATTTCTTCAAGGGTTGATGAAAACCTTGGAAATTTTGAGATTCTCTGCTAGAAGAGTAGGATTTTTAAAAGGCTAAGGTTGTAAGACTCTTTTTGATCTTGCTTTCTTGTAAATACACTTTTTCTCAGAGAAATTGGGGGTATAGAACAAGAGGGAATACATCATGAAAAATGAAAACATGGGAAAGAAGTGAGTCATTTCAGAAACAGCTATGTGTTCTCAAAAGAATGTTCTTTCTTCAAGCATACTCACTTTACAACTTTGTTCCTGGGTTGAAAACTGACTGTAGTGGAGGAAAATTCAAATCTTAAGATGCAAACTTGCTGACTATTATAAGGTTTTGATTTGGTTTCTAAAAGGTACTAGGTTTGGTCCTTAGTATTACAGTCTTGCTCTTCTGCATCTACAATGTAACATACTGATCAGTGGATACAGTTCTCCAGCTACCGAGAACATGAAACGAACAATCACATTTTGATCCTACACCTTGTTCCCACTCTTTCCAAAATTATTGCTGCTGAATTTGTGCTGCCATTTATTCATTCCTTTAATAAAGATATCTAATCCCAGGACTGGATTCTAGTTTTCTCTCTTTACATGGACGTAGTAGAGATAGATTTCAGAAATTAGTCTTGCTTTCAGATTCAGCTAATATATTTTAATTTTCTAATATTCAACTCTGAGGAACAATGATTATGAGTAGCTTTTTTATATTAAAATGATGAATTGCAGGTTGAACAGATAGAAGAAAATGGGTAAAATAAAATTAAAATTATAAAGCATTTAGGGACAGAGCTGCAACCAACCCCTCTTCTGCTGGCCCTCTGACTACCAGCCTATCTCGGGTAATAATTCCAGATGCCTAAAAAGGCATCTGTGGTCCCAAATCTGCTCTTCGTTATCTCAGCCTAGGTGCCTAAGGTAATTAATTAACCCAAATATGTTGTCTGCTTATTTATAAATGGCCTTATTCCAAAAAAACTATTTGGACTAATTTACATATAGTTTTTGGTACTTACTGTATATGAAAGGCATTGAGCCAGACAATATAAGAGGATGAGATATGACTTTGGCTCTCAGACTTTACAAGGGAAGCCATAAATACCTATATGAAGAGTAGCTGGCCACTATGCCACAAATAAAGATGACATGAACAGGACCTAGGTAATTTCAGAAAGAAGAGACACAGTAAATCTTCCTCATACGCTTTGAAAGTCCCACTATCAAGGACAAAGGCAAAAAATAGAGAATGATCAGTAATGTGTCCTGTATTTTTTCTTATTTTTGGAGGGCTTTTTTTCCCGACTCCTCACTGTCCTTCAGTCATGACGATTATTTAGAGGTGGAAATGAGAATCAACCATTTGGTAAATAAAATGCCTAAATGGATTTGCGAACTCATGCTCCAACCTCTTCTAGGCCCCTTAAAAAAGGGACTCCGTTATTTGTTCCACTGGTCGGAGCTGACAGCTGGGTTCTGGGGTCATCACGTTCAGGCTGTAACTGAAAATAACGTCCGTCAGACACCTGCGGTCACTTCTCGCGCAAAGCAGGAACGTCCCAAACGGGCTCACCCGAGGTTGAGACAGGGTAACAAGGTTTCCATCAACCCTAACACGGCCCTCCAAACAGGTAACCAGAAGGATGGCACACCGACTCGCAACCCGGCTTCTTAGGGGTGCGCGGGTTCTTAGCGTCCAAATACCCGGCCCGTCCCCTACCGGAACTACATGACACGTAAGCCACGCAATCAACAACCCTCCGCCTCGCTAAATAGTCCCGTCCGGGTTTTCTCAGACATACTCATTTTCTCCTCAAAAAGGCTTCGGTCAATAGAAAATGAACCTCGGAGGTGCACCACCTTCCTGCTCGAATGCAAATGTGGATTTTCTACTCAGTTTCTCTTCACGGATTCCTCCGCCAGAAATTATACTGACGGGAACCCTCATTTCCGGGTCGGCCATTTTGTTGCCTCCATTTCTCCACGAGGGGGGGGGGTTAAAGGCCCCCAAAATATGCATATATGAAAAGGCCAAAAAGTAACCGTCACTGACAGGGAGTCTTAACTAGAGAAGGAAGCGGGACCAAACTGGCGGTCTCGGTGAAAGTGCAGCCGGCAGCGTCCCGGACCAGGAGGTGAGAGGGAAGATGCGTGGACTCTGGGGGGCGTCCGGACTGGAAGGGAGACTGCCGTGAGAAGTTGCCCCGCTTCCCAGCCCAGTCGCGAACTTCTGGGCGCACACCGACTGGCGCCCCTTCACAGGAGCAGGGGCAGCTGAGGGACGGGGGCGAAGAGGAAGGGGATGCCGTCGGGAGGAAGGGGAGGGGACTGGGAGGAGGTGAAGAAGGGGGTGGGTGTTAAGATCTGGGGCTGGGGAGCCGGACCTAGGGAAGCCAAGGCCACAGAGGTGACCGCTAGGGGGCAATGCGGAGCTTGGGCCGGGACGGCCCTGTAGGCTGACCTTGGCTCCCTGCCCCCAGTTGACTCTGAAAGACAGAACATTGCTGTGACGGTTTGTGATAGAACAGAAAATGGCAACTCCAATTCTCTGACCCCAGTAATAGCCTAAAGATTATTAGTGAGCTCAGGTAATCTGAACAAAAAGAGTAAAGGCCCGTCTCCAGTTCTAGCACTTGTGTGTGCAGCTGGCAGCCCAGTGGGGATGGGTGCAGTTGAAAAGCAAAAAGTCTCCAGACCATGGATTCTTCAATTCCATTTCTCCTTCCCTGTAGCTTTCTCCCATTCTCACAGATTTCCTTGAGCCAGCGGAGATCATCCCATCCCTGTCCCTCTTCCCTGAAGGACTTCTCTCTCTCTCTTTTTTTTAAACATCTCTGGAAAAGGACATTCTATGGCTTACCTTCAACAATTTCACGTTTTTGGCCATCTGGGACCGTATTTTCATTGCACTGTGTGACCCACCCAGTCCAAAAGAGATGTTTTTAAGCATCTGTCTTTAAACAAACGCCTTTGATAACAACGAAGGAACCGCCTCACCTAAATTCTATCAACAAACGGAATTACTCTCTGATAATAGACTACTTTGTTGTCAAGACCTCAAGCACTTCATCCATTATGAAGACACACCGAGAGTTCATGTGTGTTTGTTTGCAAAGGGGAGGGGGTGCTTTGTTATTTTATTAATCTCCAGAATTCTAAAAGACAAGTTAGATCAGATCTTGTTTCTTTACTTTGTATATAGGGAAGGTACATCCAGTACACGTGAAGGTTTTCCCTTTGTTTATTGGAATCCGGGAGCTCAAAAGTGCCTTTTGTCTCATAGGCTACATCTCTTGTCTTGTTGGTAGTACCCCTGTTGACATACGATATGGGAAGATAACCCATAGTTCCGCTAAGTAGTGTTATTTATTTATTTATTTATTGCTTACATTTTTTTTTTGTATCGTTAATGTACAATCACTTGAACAGCATTATGCTTACTAGACCCCCTATAATCAAGTCCCCCCCACATACCCCACTACAGTCACTGTCCATCAGCGTAGTAAGATGCTGTAGAATCATTACTTGTCTTCTCTATAAACACTGCCTTTCACGTGTCTCCCGTCGCTGCATTTAACGTGTGCTAATCGTAATACCCCTTTTCCCCCCTTATCCCTCCCTTCCCACCCATCCTCCCCGATCCCTTTCACTCTGGTAACTGTTAGTCCATTCTTGGGTTCTGTGAGTCTGCTGCTGGTTTGCTCCTTCAGTTTTTCCTTTGTTCTTATACTCCACAGATGAGTGAAATCATTTGATACTTGTCTTTCTCCACCTGGCTTATTTCACTGAGCATAATACCCTCTAGCTCCATTCATGTTGTTGCAAATGGTAGGATTTGTTTTCTTCTTATGGCTGAATAATATTCCATTGTGTATATGCACCACATCTTCTTTATCCAGTCACCTACTGATGGACACTTAGGTTGCTTTCATGTCGTGGCTATTGTAAATAGTGCTGCATTAAACATAGGGGTGCATATGTCCTTTTCAAACTGCGCTGCTGCATTCTTAGGGTAAATTCCTGGGAGTGGAATTCCTGGGTCAAATGGTATTTCTATTTTGAGTTTTTTGAGGAACATCCATACTGCTTTCCACAATGGTTGAACTAGTTTACATTTCCACCAGCAGTGTAGGAGGGTTCCCCTTTCTCCATATACTCACCAACATTTGTTGTTGTTTGTCTTTTGGATGGTGAATATCCTAACATGTGTGAGGTGATATCTCATTGTGGTTTTAATGTGCATTTCTCTGATGATTAGCGATGTGGAGCATCTTTTCATGTGCTTGTTGGACATCTGAATTTCTTCTTTGGAGAAGTGTCTATTCAGCTCCTCTGCCCATTTTTTTTTATTTTGCTATTATTAATATACAATTACATGAGCAACATTATGATTACTAGACTCCCCCTATTATCAAGTCCCCTCCATATACCCCATTGCAGTCACTGTCCATCAGCGTAGAAGGATGTTATAGAATCACTACTTGTCTTCTCTGTGTTATACTGCCATTCCTGCACACACGTGCTGCATTATGTGTGCTAATTGTAATAGCCCTTTTTCCCCCTTATCCCTCCCTTCCCACCCATCTTCCCCAGTCCCTTTCCCTTTGGTAACTGTTAGTCCATTCTTGGGTTCTGTGAGTCTGCTGCTGTTTTGTTCCTTCAGTTTTTGCTTTGTTCTTATACTCCACATATGAGTGAAATCATTTGGTACTTGTCTTTCTACTCCTGGCTTATTTCACTGAGCATAATACCCTCTAGCTCCATCCATGTTGTTGCAAATGGTGGGATTTGTTTTCTTCTTATGGCTGAATAATATTCCATTGTGTATATGTACCACATCTTCTTTTTCCATTCATCTACTGATGGACACTTAGGTTGCTTCCATTTCTAGGCTATTGTAAATAGTGCTGCGATAAACATAGGGGTGCATATGTCTTTTTCAAACTGCGCTGCTGCATTCTTAGGGTAAATTCCTAGGAGTGGAATTCCTAGGTCAAATGGTATTTCTAATTTGAGTTTTTTGAGGAACCTCCATACTGCTTTCCACAGTGGTTGAACTAATTTACATTCCCACCAGCAGTGTAGGAGGGTTCCCCTTTCTCCACATCCTTGCCAACATTTGTTGTTGTTTGTGTTTTGGATGGCGGCCATCATAACTGGTGTGAGGTGATATCTCATTGTGGTTTTAATTTGCATTTCTCTGATGATTAGCGATGTGGAGCATCTTTTCATGTACCTGTTGGCCATCTGAATTTCTTCTTTGGAGAAGTGTCCCTTCAGCTCCTCTGCCCATTTTTAATTGGCTTATTGCTTTTTGTTTGGTGAGGTGCATGAGCTCTTTATATAACTTGGATGTCAACCCCTTATCGGATATGTCATTTATGAATATATTCTCCCATACTGTAGGATGTCTTTTTGTTCTATTGATGGTGTCCTTTGCTGTACAGAAGCTTTTCTGCTTGATATAGTACCACTGGTTCATTTTTGCGTTTGTTTCCCTTGCCCGGGGAGATATGTTCATGAAGAAGTTGCTCATGTTTATGTTCAAGAGATTTTTGCCTATATATTTTTTAAGAGTTTTATGGTTTCATGACTTACAATCAGGTCTTTGATCCATTTTGAGTTTACTTTTGTGTATGGGGTTAGACAGTAATCCAGTTTCATTCTCTTACATGTAGCTGTCCAGTTTTGCCAACACTAGCTGTTGAAGAGGCTGTCATTTCCCCATTGTATATCCATGGCTCCTTTATCGTATATTAATTGACCATATATGCTTGGGTTTATATCTGGACTCTCTATTCTGTTCCACTGGTGTGTGGGTCTGTTCTTGTGCCAGTACCAAATTGTCTTGATTACTGTAGCTTTGTAGTAGAGCTTGAAGTCAGGGAGCATAATTCCCCCTGCTTGATTCTTCCTTCTCAGGATAGCTTTGGCTATTCAGCGTCTTTTGTCATTCCATGTGAATTTTAGAACTGTTTGCTCTAGTTCATTGAACAATGCTGTTGGTATTTTGATATGAATTACACTGAATCTGTAGATTGCTTTAGACAGGGTGGCCATTTTGACAATATTAATTCTTCCTAGAGCATGGGATGAATTTCTATTATTAGTGTCCTCTTTAATTTCTCTTATTAGTGTCTTGTAGTTTTCAGGGTATAGGTCTTTCACTTCCTTGGTTGGGTTTATTCCTAGGTTTTTTATTCTTTTTGATGCGATTGTGAATGGAACTGTTTTCCTGATTTCTCTTTCTGCTAGTTCGCCATTAGTGTATAGGAATGCAACAGATTTCTGTGTATTAATTCTGTATCCCACAATTTTGCTTAATTCAGATATTAGATCTAATAGTTTTGGAGTGGATTCTTTAGGGTTTTTTATATACACTCTCATGTCATCTGCAAACAGGGACAGTTTGACTTCTTCCTTGCCAGTCTGGATGCCTTTTATTTCTTTGTGTTTTCTGATTGCTGTGGCTAGGACCTCTAGAACTATGTTGAATAGAAGTGCGGAGAGTGGGCATCCTTAAAGTAGTGTTATTTAAAAAAAAACATTTTACTTTTATATAAGATGTTTCAGGTAGGGTCAAAAGAAAAAAGTAACAGGATAAGAGGTAGAAAAGAGCCTTGAAGAACACATTTCTACGAGACTGTTTTTATTTCAGGTGATGAGTATAATATCTTATTTACAATCTAATATATTTACAAGCTATAGTTAAAAGCTTAAATACATCTTTGTATTATAAGAAATAAGGCTTTTCATGGCCTATTTTAAAAACAGGATGACAAATTTGGGTCATTTGCCACTTAGTGGTACTGATGTATAGACTCACAAATATGATTAAACAAAAGCTACAAAAATGTGTATGTGAAGGTGGACTACATTGGAAAAAATTGAGTGCTTAGAAATACTTGGCAATATATCAACTCTACTTAAATTTAAAAAAAGCTTGCAAGAGTTCAGGTGCTGAAGATACCAGTTGTAGTGGTATAAAATCAACTTTTTTAAAGAATCTTGTTTTCTGCAAGTATCTGCTTCCCAGGAATGTGGAGCAAACTAGATTTCTCCTTAAGCAAATACCTCGGTCTTCAATTGAGTATTTTGTGTGTGTGTGTGTGTGTGCGTGTGTGTGTGTGGTAGAGAATAGAGCTGAAATTTCATTATTAGGATAGTTTAGCCCTGCTTTGTGCCAGCATTTCTGAACATCCCCATTTAGGGCAGTTTTTCCCTTTGTGATTAGTTATCACAGAAGTTTTTAAGGTTTCAAGATAATATCTTTTATATATAGTGTAACTAGAAAAAATGTGAAGGAATCTTTCTGGCCAATGAATCACCTAAATATCTTTATTTTTAACTATTAGTAATAAGATGATTAAACTGAAGGCAGTTTTGATATTTTAAAAGGAAGATAACCATGGAGGAATGCAAAATATCGGTTTTCTCTAAGGTTTTTCTGTTGTTTTTTCTCTAGCATTTTCTTGGGTTGTAAAAACTGACACTTAGTTCAAGTTATAAAAATACACATTACTAAAGTTCATCCTCTGTTCCTGAACCTATTCATTCAGAGGGCCTGGACTAGAGCCTCCGCTATCTTCATTTTCAGCAAACTCCCTGGTGGTCTCTTGGACAGCCATGTTTGAGCACAATGCTGTATTACAGATTGGAAAATTAAATCATGTAGTGGCTTGAATGATTTGCCTAAGCCAATGATTCTCAAATTTTCTGGTTTCAGGACTCATTTATATTCTCAGAAATTACTGAGGACTACAAAGTATTAAACCTATTGATATTTACTGTTTTAGAAATTAACTTTTAATGTTCATTGATTAAAATACAGTAATAAATCCATTATATATTAACATAACACATTTTTATGAAAAATATGTCCTCCAAGTTAAATTGCAAATCTCTTTTTTAACTTCTGGCTAATAGAAGACAGCTGCATTTTCATATCCACTTCTGCATTCAATCTGTTGCAATATGTACATGGAGAAAGAAGTATTTTAATAGCTTTTTCAGGTAATTGTGGGTATTCTTTGATGCCACACAAAAACTCAACTAGTGTCAATTTCTTAAAAGTCAGTTGCAATGAGGAATCTGAAACCGTATCAATACAGTTTTTATACTGTTTTCTTAAAACCCATTGATCTTTCACTATGAATGAATCTTTTTACCCAGGCATGATTTTATAACACGCATTGGTCATTTGAAAATATTCGATCACCAAAGTTTGCAGGGCATCCAAATGTTGATGCATTTTATTGTATAGTATAAAAAAAATCACATTCATTAGTGTCATCACTAATTTCATCAGAAAACTTTGTAGTAAGCTATCAATTCATGGTGATGGATATAGGTTTCCAAAAATTCTATTTTTTGCTTAAAAGCTCAAATTATAATTGATAATTAACAATAAATACTGCCATTGTTTTCCTTGGAGTGGCAGGCTCATATTGTTCATTTTTGAAAAACTGGCATATGCTTGAGTCTCAGTATCCTTGGTTTGTCTGTTCATCATTCTTTTGTGTAAGATAGTATTTCTACCCATGGTTGTTTCAGAAGGTTGAAATACTGTTTTATTGATTCTTTACTCTAAAAAGATGGTAATGTGTTACACATTTTTCCAAAGTATTTTTCTGGAGCTTGAAAGAGGGAAGTAATGTCTAAGGCCTGAAACTTTTCCCAAATCTGATGGTGTTAGATGAAGTAGAAAGGACGTGCCCTACCAGATAGTCAGCTTAGGAAGTATTTTACATATATATTCAAGTACAAGAGGTCTTCTAAAAACATCTTACAGGTAGCTTTCTTTGTGTTTGAGTTACAGCTTCCTGAAAACTTTTGTTCCTATGCATAAAGATGTCTTTGGTGGACTTGGGGAAGAGGTTGCTAGAAGCAGCAAGAAAAGGCCAAGATGATGAAGTGAGAACATTGATGGCAAATGGCGCCCCATTCACCACAGACTGGGTAAGCTCTTTCACTTACTCCCAGTGTGTGCTGTTACCAGCCGCTTTCTTAAAGGCTAAACAGACATTATTGATTTTTTTCATTCACTCTCTGCCTCATTCTCCCTACAAGAATTTTATGTTCTTTGTCTCATCTGAATATGTGGGTTCCTGTTTCTTTTAGTTTTCCAAATTGAAAGAGTCTCCTGTGGATATATAGTGATAATTGTAATGTATTATATACTTGTGATTTTTTATAATGCTTTTTATTTTCTAAGGTTGAATTCTCCCCAGAGTACCCTCAGATTATAGATTTCCATAATTAGCTATAAATTAAACAAAATCAGTATAGTAAGACAGCTTTTCCAAACTAATAAACTCCTTACCTTTTTCCTCTAAAATGTCCTAGTTAATAAGGAATGTGTGGCCATTTTGTTTCCTTTACCACCATTAAAAAACATTAAAGAAGAAGGTGTAATTTCATGAGCCTTAAGCAGCCACCCTGGAGAGCAGAGGAATCCAGGTCCAGGTCATAATGTAGGCTTGTTTAGCGTTCAGAGATTTTGTAAGCATCACCTAATTTTAACAATTCTGTGAACCAGTGTCCTCTATTCTAAGGTGATTAATTCATAACTTTAGAGGCCTGCAGGTTCTTAGCACTTCACAAAAGGGAAGAAAAGGAAACCCATGAGATTAACATTTCTATAAATAGACCTGTAAAGAGCAATGTGGATTAAATCAGTCAGGCAGAGAAGCTGAATATGTGAAAAGCAAAGAATAAACGACATAGGCTTACCATAGCATGACACAAAGAAAGGACCAAGTCCCTGGCCAAAGTTGATGCTGATAAATAACTCTTAATAAGATTTACTTGGAGATGATACAGACTTGCTTGTTGCTATTGACAGAATATTGTTAAATGTTTATTGCCTCTGCATCACGTCAGTCTTCTGCTTTGCGTTGCTGTGGCCACAAACTCCCATTGCAGCCAGTTAGATCTGCACCCAAAATTCCAGTCTCTGCCTTCTCCTAAGAATTGTTTTGAACCTATCTCTTCCCTTTACCCCTGACTCAGAATGGTCTTGTCTATCCATTTTTCTAAGCCCTGCTTAATTCGTGTCCCTTTGGCAATCCTACCTAATAAAATCCATCTGACTTTAATCCATTATGCTTAGCACTTATTTAATTGGTGGTATATTTGTTCGCCAATTAGTGTTTAATTTTTTAATTAAGTCATTTTTTCAATCCTCTCTGCCCAACCAGATTCTTGTATCTCTTCGGTAATGATAACTCTGGACACAGTTGATATTCAGTGAGTATTATTTTCCCACAGCTTGGAACATCACCCCTCCACCTTGCAGCCCAGTATGGTCATTATTCCACAGCAGAAGTGCTCCTTCGAGCAGGCGTTAGCAGGGATGCCCGGACCAAAGTGGACAGGACCCCCTTGCACATGGCTGCAGCTGATGGACATGCACACATCGTGGAACTCCTTGTTAGGGTAAAACAAGAATAGTGGTGGGTAAATACTGTAAAAAAGACATCCACCTCACTGTTTTCTTACTTAAACGCATGGTAGGTAAGTTTAGGACAGTTTATAGCATTGATTTGCATCTCTTTCAAGAGTTATAATGGCTATGAGAATTTTGTTTTCTAATCTTTTAAAGCCTAAACAGACTTTATTGATTTTTCTTCATTCCCTTTCTGCAAGTGTTCTCTGCACTTATGCTGGTTTTTTCAGACACTCAGCTCTGTTAATAAATGCAACAAAAATCTGTTCTTTTCCTCTTCCTCTTCCATCTGTTACAATTTCCAAGTGATGTCTTTGGAAGACCCACTCATTGAAGGCATTATGTCTCTCTGCATTCAGGAAAGTTTGAGGAGTGTTTTCCCTTTGATATTTCTTAAATGTGTTCTAAATTTGAATATGTGTAGTCTCCATGGAATTTCTCTTTATTTGGTAATGGGATCTTGCACCTGTGCTGCTGTAACCAGTGTCTGAAAAAATTACTTTTCTATAACAGAATGGGGCAGATGTGAATGCCAAGGACATGCTGAAGATGACAGCTTTGCATTGGGCCACAGAGCACCACCATCGAGATGTTGTAGAGCTACTTATCAAATATGGAGCTGATGTCCATGCTTTCAGCAAGTTTGATAAATCTGCCTTTGACATAGCCCTGGAGAAAAACAATGCTGAGATTCTGGTCATACTTCAGGTCCGGCTCTTTATATACCCCCAGAGTATATTTCAGTTGAAGTTAAGGATTTTTTGTAGGTGCTGAGTCAAAGCTAAATTTTCTTATCTTATCAAAATAATACTTCTCATAAGTCTCAGTCTTATGACTCAGTGTCATTAGTATCTTTTTTTTTAATAGCATTCTATAAAACCCTGATTATTAATGATGATTGAAGCACAGTGTTGTGGCCACTACAAAAGCAATATTTATTTGGCTTTAGAATGTTTTTTTCTTCATGAAAATATCCCTTTCTAATTAAACTTGTTAAACTTGACTCAAAACTATATTAAAAGCCTCTTTATGTTTTCTGAATGTATATCAGCTGATGTGAGACAGTATGTATAGCTGCAAAGCATGAGTCATAAGGAAGCCATTTCCGAATTAAAAACTAACCGTGATGATTTCATCCATTAATTTTTTAAGCCAGCACTTATATATCAAGGAATAACAGGATGAGGAATACAAAAATTAATAGGACATGGCTCTGCTTTTGGAGAGTTTACAGTGCCATGGAGGTAAAGACTAGAAACAAAGCATTACAATACTACAGTGATAAGCAGATATCTAGCAAGTGTTACAGGAGCACAGAAAGAGTATTAATGATACTTAAGGCAAGGATTAAGGAGGTATGTGTAGAATCTGAACTGAATTTTGGAAGAAAAGTGGACAAAGTGAGAAAATGATATTCTAGAAAAAGAGAAGACTTAAGTCTGAAAGGACATGGAATGTTCAGGAAAGAAATAGTTCTGTAACTAGAGATTCACTTCAGCAAGGGAAGTGGAGTTTCAGGAGCTGAGGCTTTGAGAGGCTGGTTCTGAATGTAGGGGTGCTACGTAACATGCAAAGGAGTTTGGACTATTTTGGGGGCAATGGGTATCTAATAGGAGCTTTTGAATAGAGGATTGGTATGATTAGATTTTTTTTAAAAAGATGATCATTTGGAGCATGGTATACAGGCTGGAGAGAGAAGACAGTGCTAAAGGACCATATAGTGACTTTCATTAGGCTAGGCAAGAGCCAGTGAGGGCTTGAATTAAGAAAGAATATGAAGGATAGACAAGATGGGGCCAATTCAAGAAGGAATTAAACAGTAGCCAGAAAATGGATAATCTGTTTCAACTGAAGCTCTTAGTCAAAGGGATAATTATATATAAAAAATAGCCATTTCTGCTGCATTTTCAGTGGTTGGTTGGTTGGCTGGTTGGTTGGTTTTTCCTGACAGATGGTTCCCTATAAACTGGTTATCCTCTTCAACTTCTCAATTCCTTGTTTAGAGCCCTTTCAAATTGGACCTTTTTAGTGATCATGTTTGTAGAAAACTGCTTGTGGAAGTTAAAAAATAAAACAGAGATAAGCATCTTTATACAGAAATTGTGCAAATATCTCTGGAAGCAGAGGAGCAGCATATGAAACTAGAGTTTAAAATCTGGTACTCATGTATTTGCTTGTTATATATTCTCTTAACAACTTCTTCAGTAGCAGAGTGGAACAAGTAGTTGGATAAAACTGGAGATTATTGTTCTCTGTAGATTCTCTGTAGGGATCTCCTGCTCCATATTGGTGTGCAGATCATGGAATATTAGTGCTGGAAATTACTTTTTAGGCTACTCCTCTCATTTTCAAATTAAAACATGTTTCAAGTTAAAACAGAGAGATTAAGTGAATTGTCTAGAAGTTTTTGCAAGTAATAACACTTTTTTTTTCTAATGTAGAAATAAGCTTGGAAAAGCAATCTAACATCTCTGTTCCCTGGTCTGAAAAAAAAAACAGTAGTCTTGATGAGAACTCTGAGCTCCCTGAGACATTGTGTACTGGATAGAGTGGCGCATTGGGGGTGGGGTGGGGTATGTGCTGTTCACTAACTGTGTAACCAAAGCTAATAAGTGATCTGACTTTGAAATGTCCTGCCTTGTGTTGTAGGAAGCAATGCAGAACCAGGTGAATGCTAATCCCAAGGGAGCCAACCCTGTGACTGTGACCGCCCCATTCATCTTCACATCAGAAGTTGTCAACCTTGCTAGCCTTGTTTCTTCAGCCAACACTAAAACAACCTCAGGTAATATTCTGATAAGGTGGCATTTATTTTAGACTTAAAATGAACAGAACCCCATGTTTTCCTAAGAGATCAATAGAGACCCTATCTGATATCTACTCCTTTATTAAAATATTCCCAAAATAGAAAATTTATAGTAGACTTTAAAGCTAATGCATTTATTTGTTCTGGGGAACAGGAAGATCATATGTAGGGATTATGCATGAGTGTTTCCTGTGTTAAAAGTAAACTATTCTAAAGATTAATTTCTTGAAAGGTTATGTCTGACCTCAAAATGAAAATATAAGGGTGCTTCAATATGGTATTGCTATGGAAAATAGTTAAATATTCATAGTCTAAAGCAGTAATAAAGCTGAATAAACATAAGTCATTGTTGGAGTGCTTTTATAAAAGAGTTATGTACAATTATTTGAATTAAGTATAAGAATCTCAGTTTATTTTTGAGAACACATATAACAGTAAAATGGAGACAAACACTTGGTATTGATCTTTTGAGACCTGTATTTTTTTTTAATTGATATACAATCTTATATTGGTTTTAGGTGAGGCCTGTATGTTTTTAATAAAAATAATCTACCTAAAAAGGAACAAACAGCTTATTTTCAGCATCTCCTTACAAATACTTGTTTTACAATGAGGAAGCTTTTGTCTACATTTAAATAAGTTTTCCAACTGACTTTTTTTTTTCTATTTCTGACTTTCTTTTAAAAATAAGCAACTGTATTCCTAGTTAAGTTTGTATAATATCAAAGGAAGATCTTTAATGAGGTGTTATTGAGAGGTAGCATGGTAAGATAGAAACAGCATATACACAACATACAAACACTTGAATACTGATTTATTATATTGACTAGATGGTTGACCGTGTGAAACTGCTCACTTCTCTAAGCTGCCTTTACTTACCTATAAAACTGAGATATAATAATACCTATTTTATGAGGTTGTTTTAAGAATTTGAGATTTTGTATATCAGTGTCCATTTTATAGCAGGGCTTCAATAATAGGATTAAATAAAAATACAAGTTCTCAATGAAGGTTGACTCTGTCTTGCCCACAAGGGGGCAGTAGTGACCTTCATTTTAAAGGCAATCAGCTTGTTTAAAATCACTAAGCTATGACTTCAGCTGATGATAAAAAATTTAGATTAAATGTATGTATACATGTAATCAGAACATTCACAGCCTTTTGTATTTGTTGTGGTTCAGGTCACACTAATTAGAACAAGTTCTTTTATAATCCAAAGGCTTTAGATTCCAATAAAGTTACTGTTCACAAACATGTGGAAAGAGCTAGGGTTGGAATCTCCATATCCTGAACTAGAATGATAAAGCTGAAGATATTTAGAATAGAGACTCTTAGCCTTGGTTCCTATAGGCTGACTCTTAGCTTGGTTCCTGTATCACGCTCTTCATGTGCTTTTGGCAAACCACCTCTTCTTTCTTACATCTGTATGTTGACAACTGCAAATTGAAATTGCCAAACCATCACATAATAGAGCTGATCTCTCCAATGTCATCTTACTTATGAAACAGTTCTACCTAGCTATCTACCTTTAAGGGATTGGCCTACCTCATTTTTAATCAGTGCAGTTAAAAGAAAGGAGAAAAGTCATAAGACAAATTCATGTCATGTTATTCAGCTGGGTTAAAGAATTTTCCTGAATGGTGGGCATCCTTCTTATTTCCCATCATCCAGTAATTTTTTTTTCATCCAGTAATATTTTAGGAATTAACTGAAAGTATCCTAGGATTATCATTTAAGTGGATATTTTTTATACCAAATTCAGATTACAAAGTTTGCTTTCAATTTTCCATTAGTGAGTAAGGATACTAGTCACCATCAGTGCCACTGTCAAACTGCAGTGATTTGGGAAGGCAGACTAATTTAAACATTAATCAGGGCAAAACAAATTTATGAAGATGAATTTCATTTTCTGTAGAATCATTAAATGCTCTCTGATGTCAAATATAAAGAGCTTTATATTGATTCATAAAGAGTACAGGTATGCAAAAGCAAAAATGAACAAGTGGGACTATATCAAGCTGAAAAGCTTCTGTACAGCAAAGGACACCATCAGCAGAACAAAAAGGCATCCTACAGTATAGAAGCATATATTCATAAATGACTTATCTGAGAAGGGGTTAACATCCAAAATACAAAAGAACTCACATGCCGCAACACCCAAAAACCAAATGACCCGATTAAAAATGCACAGAGGATCTGAATAGACACTTCTCCAAAGAAGAAACTCAGATGGCCAGCAGGCACTTGGAAAGGTGCTCCACATCGCTAATCATCAGGGAAATGCAAATTAAAACCACAATGGGATATCACCTCATACCAGTTAGGATGGCCAACATTCAAAAGACAAACAAGTGCTGGTGAGGATTCGGAGAAAGGAGAACCCTCTTACACTGTTGATGGGAATGTAAATTAGTTCAACCATTGTGGAAAGTGATATAGAGGTTCCTCAAAAAACTAAAAATAGAAATACCATTTGACCCAGAAATTCCACTCCTAGGAATTTACCCAAAGAAAACAAGATCCCTGATTCAAAAAGACATATGCACCCCTATGTTTATCGCAGCACTATTTACAGTAGCCAAGGTATGGAAGCAACCTAAGTGTCCGTCAGTAGATGAATGGGTAGAGAACAGGTGGTACGTGTACACAATGGAATATTATTCAGCCATAAGAAAAAAACAAATCCTACCATTTGCAACAACAGGGATGGAGCTAGAGGGTATTATGCTCAGTGAAATAAGCCAGGCGGAGAAGGACAAGTACCAAAGGATTTCACTCATTTGTGGAGTATATAACAACAAAGCAAAACAGGGAACAAAACAGCAGCAGACTCAAGAAAGACTCCAAGAAGGGACTAGCGGTTACCAAAGGAAAGGGGCTGGGGAGGGTGGATAGGGAGGAAGGGAGAAGGGGATTAAGGGGCATTATAATTAGCACCCATAGTATAGGTAGGTCACGGGGAAGGCAGTACAGCATGGAGAAGACAATGACTGTAGCATTTACTGTGCTGATGATGGACAGTGACTGCAGTCGTGTGTGGGGGGACTTGATAATATGGGTGAATGTTGAAACCACATGTTGCTCACGTGAAACCTTCACAAGATTGTATATCAATGATAACAAAAAAAAAAAGTACAGGCTTGGTCAGCCATAAAAAGAAAAACGCTGCCATGTGCAATACTGATGGAGCTAGAGACTATTATGGTCAATGAAATAAGCCACATGTAGAAAAACAAATACCATGATTTCACTTATTTGTGGAATATAAAAACAAAGCAAAACAGAAGGAACAAAACAGCATTAGATTCACATACTGAGAAGTGACTAGTGGTTACAAAGGAGAAGAGGAGGGGGTGGGGGCTGGGGATAAAAGAGCACAATAATTCACAATCACAATATAAGTTATCACAGGGACTGTTGAACCACTGTGATGTACATTTGAAACGAACATAAGATTGTATTTAATGATACTTTAATGAAAAAAAGTTAAAAAAAATACAGATTTTGGAATTCAATGAATTAGGTTCTAATCTGGGCTCTAACTAATTGTATGACCTTAGGCAAATTAGTTTTTCTTGATCTAGTTTTCATTAACTCACTGAGATTGTTTAACCTACTACCATAGCACACTCCCCTAAATCCTGAAGAGTTTATTTAAGCCACATCCTGAATAGTAACAGGGCTGGTCACTGATAATGCCATTTTTCTTCTAAAAAGACAAGAATCTATACACATTTTACTTCATTTGATGTTGAGTCTTATATTGAATAGAAGGAAGCAATTAACATTTATTATATTAAGCAATAATTAACATTATTTAACAATAAAGTACTTCATTTTCCTAGAATTCACTGTGATAATTCTTGAAGGGATTATTTGCATTTCTGTACATTTTCAACTGTGTGTATCAGAATACTAAACCTTATTTTTTAAAATTATGTTTGAATCAAAAGGAAGAGCACCCTTAGTTTAGAATTATCATATGCTAAAAAATATATAATGCTTTTCTCATTAAATAGTTATACCCATCTATTCTCCTTTTTTTGGGTGGCCTACCTGATGTTTGGCCTACCTGAGCTTTAATTACAACAACTTGTGTGTGTGTCTGTATTTTAACTGTGGTAAAATAGTAACAGCCTTGTTTATTGCTTGCTAGTGACTTATTGTCACATATATTCTAAGCTCCATGAGGGATATATGTATGTGTATAAAACTTGCTTGTTCCTTGTTTGGTTCATTTCTGAGTTCTTATGTCATCATTTGGCATGATAGGCTGAGTGATAAGAGAAGCATGAACTAAGCAGGAAAATTAGGGAATAGGCTATAGCTGGATCTTTCTGTGCAAAAAGCCATTAGTCTAGGCTTCTTTCTGCATGTCAAGCAATAGTCCACTCAGACCATTTGGTTCCCTGAGTATTTTATGAGAAAAGTAGAATAAGATGGGGATATCATCACTATTTCCACCCTCATCCCCACTCCCACAGTCATCATCCAGAAGCTTTGAAGTTTGCAGCTAAGACTATTGTACCAGTAAGTTACTCTGTCTTTTTTAAGGAAAATCTTCTGAAATTTAAATGTATAAACCAATTAAATTACTACTTAGATTAATCATATCAAAAAAGGATTCTTTGTTCTGTGAAAGGATTTATTATAAGGACTGTTAAATAGGAGTTTCCTTAAGTATTTTTAAGTATTTTACAGATAACTGACTTTTGATAGAAGAATGGAAAGAATCTTTAATCATAGGTAGTGAGAAAGCATAAGAGTACATTTAAAAAGAAGGTAAGTTGGAACCACAAAAGACCCCGAATACCCAAAGCAATCCTGAGAAGGAGGAATAAAACGGGGAATTATGGACACTAACAAATGGAAATACATCCCATGCTCTTGGCTAGGAAGAATAAATATTGTCAAAATGGCTATACTACCTAAAGCAATCTACAGATTCAATGCAATCCCTATCAAACTACCAACAGCTTTCTTCAATGAACTGGAACAAATAATTCTAAAATTCATATGGAACCACAAAAGACCCCGAATAGCCAAAGCAATCCTGAGAAGGAGGAATAAAACAGGGGGAATTACACTCCCTGACTTCAAGCTCTACTACAAAGCCACAGTAATCAAGACAATTTGGTATTGGCACAAAAACAGACCCACAGACCAGTGGAACAGAATAGAAAATCCAAACATTAACCCAAACATATACAGTCAATTAATATTTGATAAAAGTGCCTTGGATATACAATGGGGAGATGACAGCCTCTTCAGCAGCTGGTGTTGGAAAAACTGGACAGCTACATGTAGGAGAATGAAACTGGACTACTGTCTAGCCCCATACACAAAGGTAAACTGAAGGTGGATCAAAGACCTGAATGTAAGTCATGAAACCATAAAACTCTTAGAAAAACACATAGGCAAAAATCTCTTGGACATAAACATGAGCAACTTCTTCATGAACATATCTCCCCGGGCAAGGGAAACAAAAGCACAAATGAACAAGTGGGACTATATCAAGCTGAAAAGCTTCTGTACAACAAAGGACACCATCAGTAGAACAAAAAGACATCCTACAGTGTGGGAGAATATATTCATAAAAAACGCATCTGATAAAGGGTTGACATCCAAAATATATAAAGAACTCATGCACCTTAACAAACAGAAAGCAAATAATCCAATTAAGAAATGGGCAGAGGACATGAATAGACACTTCTCTAAAGAAGAAATTCAGATGGCCAACAGGCACATGAAAAGATGCTCCACATTGGTAATCATCAGAGAAATGCAGACTAAAACCACAATGAGATATCACCTCACACCAGTGAGGATGGCCAACATCCAAAACACAAACAACAACAAATGTTGGCGAGGATGTGGAGAAAAGGGAACCCTCCTACACTGCTGGTGGGACTGCAAATTAGTTCAACCATTGTGGAAAGCAGTATGGAGGTTCCTCAAAAAACTCAAAATAGAAATACCATTTGACCCAGGAATTCCACTCCTAGGAATTTACCCTAAGAATGCAGCAGCCCAATTTGGAAAGGACAGATGCACCCCTATGTTTATTGCAGCACTATTTACAATAGCCAAGAAATGGAAGCAACCTAAGTGTCCATCAGTGGATGAATGGATAAAGAAGAGGTGGTACATATACACAATGGAATATTATTCAGCCATAAGAAGAAAACAAATCCTACCATTTGCAACCACATGGATGGAGCTAGAGGGTATTATGCTCAGTGAAATAAGCCAAGCTGAAAAAGACAAGTATCACATGATTTCACTCATATGTGGAGTATAAGAACAAAGAAAAAATACTGAAGGAACAAAACAGCAGCAGACTCACAGAACCCAAGAACGGACTAATAGTTACCAAAGGGAAAGGGACTGGGGAAAATGGGTGGGAAGGGAGGGATGGGAGGGAAAAAGGGGCATTACGATTAGCAGATGTAATGTTGGGGGGGCACGGGGAGGGCTGTACAACTCAGAGAAGACAAGTAGTGATTTTATAGCATCTCACTACGCTGATGGACAGTGACTGTAATGGGGTTGATGGGGGGGACCTGATGAAGGGGTAGTTTGATAGGCATAATATTGCACATGTAATTGTAGATTAATGATAATAAAACAAATTATAAAAAAAAAATTAACGAATGGATATTGATAATCATCAAATGTCCTTACTGAATTTGATATGATCATTTGGCTTTCCTACTTGAATCTTAAGTTAATGAATTATGTTTTTAAATCATTTTTTTAACTTTATGTAGGTGTCTACAAAATTGGATTATTTGTACTCTTTGGTTGATGACGCATTGTTATTGCTGCATGTGTGACTCTATGTTGTTTTATTTTTAAACTTTATTTTAAAAAATCCATCAACCCACTACCCAAATGAAGAACTAAACATTGAAAACAACTTATGTCTATGTATGTGCTTCTCACCCAGCAGGTACCCTCGACAGCCTGAACGTAAGGTGATCACTATACTGAATCTGGTGCTTATTCTCCCTTGCTTTTTCCCCCCAGCTTTATTAAAATATGATTGAAAAATAAAAATTGTATATATTAAAAAAAAAAAACGGGGAATTATTCTCCCTGACTTAAAGCTCTACTACAAAGCCACAGTAATCAAGACAATTTGGTATTGGCACAAAAACAGACCCACAGACCAGTGGAACAGAACAGAAAATCCAAACATTAACCCAAACATATACAGTCAATTAATATTTGATAAAGGAGCCTTGGATATACAATGGGGACCTGACAGCGTCTTCAGCAGCTGGTGTTGGCAAAACTGGACAGCTACATGTAGGAGAATGAAACTGGACTACTGTCTAACCCCCTACACAAAGGTAAACTCAAGGTGGATCAAAGACCTGAATGTAAGTCATGAAACCATAAAACTCTTAGGAAAAAACATAGGCAAAAATCTCTTAGACATAAACATGAGCGACTTCTTCATAAACATATCTCCCCGGGCAAGGGAAACAAAAACAAAAGTGAACAAGTGGGACTATATCAAGCTGAAAAGCTTCTGTAAAGCAAAGGACACCATCAGTAGAACAAAAAGAGATCCTACAGTATGGGAGAATATATTCATAAATGACGTATCTGATAAGGGGTTGACATCCAAAATATATAAAGAACTCACGCACCTTAACAAACAAAAAGCAAATAATCCAATTAAGAAATGGGCAGAGGACATGAATAGACACTTCTCCAAAGAAGAAATTCAGATGGCCAACAGGCACATGAAAAGATGCTCCACATCGCTAATCATCAGAGAAATGCAGATTAAAACCACAATGAGATATCACCTCACACCAGTAAGGATAGCCAACATCCAAAACACAAACAACAACAAATGTTGGCGAGGATGTGGAGAAAAGGGAACC
Source organism: Smutsia gigantea (assembly GCA_032199065.1). Classification (NCBI taxonomy): domain Eukaryota; kingdom Metazoa; phylum Chordata; class Mammalia; order Pholidota; family Manidae; genus Smutsia; species Smutsia gigantea. Next base: position 179,632 of record JAVSCE010013332.1, read on the forward strand.
CTCCCACACTGCTGGTGGGAATGCAAATTAGTTCAACCATTGTGGAAAGCAGTATGGAGGTTCCTCAAGAAACTTAAAATAGAAATACCATTTGACCCAGGAATTCCACTCCTAGGAATTTACCCTAAGACTACAGCAGCCCAGTTTGAAAAAGACATATGCACCCCTATGTTTATCACAGCACTATTTACAATAGCCAAGAAATGGAAGCAACCTAAGTGTCCATCAGTAGATGAATGGATAAAGAAGATGTGGTACATATACACAATGGAATATTATTCAGCCATAAGAAGAAAACAAATCCTACCATTTGCAACAACATGGATGGAGCTAGAGGGTATTATGCTCAGTGAAATAAGCCAAGCCAAAAAAGACAAGTATCATATGATTTCACTCATATGTGGAGTATAAGAATAAAGAAAAAAACTGAAGGAACAAAACAGCAGCAGACTCACAGAACCCAAGAACGGACTAATAGTTACCAAAGGGAAAGGGACTGGGGAAGGTCGGTGGGAAGGGAGGGATAAGAGGGAAAAAGGGGCACTACGATTAGCAGATGTAATGTTCGGGGGTCACGGGGAGGACTGTACAACTCAGAGAAGACAAGTAGTGATTCTATAGCATCTCACTATGCTGATGGACAGTGACTATAATGGGGTTGGTGGGGGGGACCTGATGAAGGGGGTAGTTTAATAACCATAATATTGCACATGTAATTGTAGATTAATGATACCAAAATAAATTATTTAAATAAAAGAAGGTAAGTATATAAGTCGAAGTCCAGTAAGGAGACAAAATTACATGGCAATGTGTATAATTGTATTATATATATATTTCTCTCTATATATAACTATATAAAATTTCTATACATATGTATAATTTATAAAGAATTATTAGTGACTTGATGTGAGAGGATTAAAGATGGCAGCCTGAGAGGTGGGACAAAGGCTTCCTCCTAAAACCGCATATAATATGAAAATATAACTAATACAACTACTCTTGAAAGAGCAACAGGAAAGAGCACTGCACCAAACTGCATTCACCTGGAGACAAGACCAGACCTCACGGAAAAGGGTAACGTGCTAAAGCTGTGATCCTGAGGGATCCAAGCCCTTCCCCTACCCCAGCTCATGGGCAGGAGGAAGAGGAATGGAGCAGGGAGGGAGTGGAGATCTGGGACTGCTGAATACCTAACTCTGGAGATCTGCTCTGGGAGCACAAACCTACATTTCATGGTGCTTGCATGATACTCTCATAATTAGGGGGTTGGAAAGCTAAGACAGGCAGAATTCCTGGAGACACTAAGATTCCAGCTGTGGAAAGCAGGGATCCATATCCAGTTGCTCTGGGACAAAAGAAAGGCAGGCAGTCTGAGAGACTTCCTAACAAAGAAGCCCTTAGCAAGAGAGCTGCTAAAGGGGCAAGGATTGCACAGAGCTTACTACTGCTCAGGAGAAAGGACAGGCAGACAAAATTGTCTGGGTGCACTCTGCCCAGCAGATTGGGAGCTTTCACGATCTTCAGGTGCTCCAGCTCCCTGGCTGCATACACAGCTCCAAGAACCCCTTCTGTGACAGGCAGACTACTGTGCCTTTCTCCTGGCCAGCCCCACCGGGCTTGCAAACTGGGAAACCCCACCCTGGCGTTAGGCAAGCCAGAGGGAAGATCTGTCTACAGCAACTAAAAACGCAAAGCACAGAGGTTTATACCGGTGTGTTAGGCCCACTGGAACAGGCAGTGCAGACAGGCATAGCAGCCGGGAAGCAGGACACAGCTCTTTCCTCCCCGGAGGCACTAATACCACTCCCCTGCAATCCCCGACATTGCTTCAGGGGCTGAGCAGCTCCAGACAGTAAAACTTCTGGGCACTAGAGGGCGCCATACACACATATGAAACGCCAAAGAAACCTGGTCCAGAGTAAAATTATTAATACAACTCCTGAGAAAGATTTAAATGATACTGACCTCATGACTCTCCCTAAAAGGGAGTTCAAAATAAAAATGATTAACCTGCTCATGGAGGTACAGAAAGATATTCAAGAGCTCAGGAATGAATTATGGTTGGAGAGCCAATCATTGAAGACTACAATGGACGGTATTAAAAGCAGATTGGATGTGGTGGAAGAGATGATAAATGAAATAGAAACTAGAGAAAAGGAATACAAAGAAGCTAAGAATGAAAGAATTTTGAGAGAACTATGTGACCAATCCAAGCGGAACAATATTCGCATTATAGGCATACCAGAAGACTAAGAGAAAAAGGGATAGAAAGTGTCTTTGCGGAGGTAGTTGCTGAAAACTTCCCCAGTCTTGGGAAGGATATAGTCTCTCAGGCCATGGAGGTGCACAGATCTCCCAACACAAGGGAATCAAGGAAGACAACATCAAGACATATAGTAATTAAAATGGCAAAGATCAAGGATAAGGACAGACTATTAAAAACAACCAGAGAGAGAAATAAGATCACATACAAAGGAAAGCCCATCAGGCTATCATCAGACCTCTCAGCAGAAACCTTAAAGCCAGAGTGGAGTGGCATGATGTATTTAATGCAATGAAGCAGAAGGGCCTTGAACCAAGATTACGTTATCTGGCAAGATTATCATTTAAATTTGAAGGAGGGATTAAACAATTCCCAGAGAAGCAAAAACTGAGAGAATTTACCTCCCACAAACCATCTCTACAGTGTATTTTGGAAGGACTGCTATAGATGGAAGTGTTCCTATGGTTTAATAGCTGTCACCAGAGGTAATAAAACCACAGTAAAGAAAGTAGAACAGCTAATTACTAAGAAAATGCAAAATTAAATTAACTATCACCAAAGTCAACCAAGGGATAGATGAATGGTACAGAATAAGATACCTAATATATAAAGAATGGAGGAGGAAGAAAAAGGAGAAGGAAAAACAAAAATAGAACCTTTAGATTGTATTTGTAATAGCATATTAAATGAGTTAAGTTACACTCTTAGATAGTAAGAAAGTTAACCTTGAACATTTGGTAACCACGAATCTGAAGTCTGCAATGCCAGTAAGTACATACCTATCCATAGTCACCCTAAATGTAAATGGACTGAATGCACCAGTCAAAAGATATAGAGTCACTGAATGAATAAAAAAACAAGACCCATCTATATGCTGCCTTCAAGAGACTCTCTTCAAATCAAAGACATACACAGACTAAAAGTGAAGGGATGGAAAAAGACATTTCATGCAACTAACAGGGAGAGAAAAGCAGGAGTTGCAGTATTTATATCAGACAAAATAGACTTCAAAACGAAGAAAGTCACAAGAGACAAAGAAGGATATTACATAATGATAAAAGGGTCAATCCAACAAGAAGATAAAACCATTATAAATATCTATGCACCCAACACAGGAGCTCCTACATATGTGAAACAAATACTAACAGAATTAAAGGGGGAAGTAGAATGCAATGCATTCATTCTAGGAGACTTCAACACACCACTCACTCTGAAGGACAGATCAACCAGACAGAAAATAAGTAAGGAGACAGAGGCACTGAACAACACATTAGAACAGATGGACCTAACAGACATCTACCGAACTCTACACCCAAAAGCAGCAGAATACACATTCTTCTCAAGTGCACATGGAAAATAGATCATATACTAGGCCACAAAAAGAGCCTTGGTAAATTCAAAAATATTGAAATTATACTAACCAGTTTCTCAGACCACAAAGGTATGAAACTAGAAATGAATTACGCAACGGATATGAAAAATCCCTCAAACACATGGAGACTTAATAACATGCTCCTAAATAATCAATGCATCAGTGACCAAATAAAAACCGAGATCAAGCAATATATGGAGACAAATGACGACAACAAACACCGCAAAATCTGTGGGATGCAGCAAAGGCTGTGCTAAGAGGAAAGTATATTGCAATACAGGCCTACCTCAGGAAAGAAGAACAATCCCATATGAGCAGTCAAAAACTCACAATTAACGAAACTAGAAAAAGAAGAACAAATGAGACCCAAAGTCAGTAGAAGGAGGGACATAATAAAGATTAGAGCATAAATAAATAAAATTGAGAAGAATAAAAAATAGAAAGGATTAACGAAAGCAAGAGCGGGTTCTTTAAGAAAATAAATAAAATAGATACACCCCTCGCCAGACTTATCAAGAAAAAAAGAAAGTTACTCACATAAACAGAATCAGAAATTAGAAAGGAAAAATCACTACAGACAGCACACAAATACAAAGAACTATTGGAGAATACTATAAAAAATTATATGGTAACAAGCTGGATAACCTAGAAGAACTGGACAACTTTCTAGAAAAATAAAACCTTCCAAGACTGACCCAGAAAGAAACAGAAAATCTCAAGAGACCAATTACCAGCAATGAAATTGAACTGGTAATCAAAAACCTACCGAAGAAACCGAATTCAAAAATACATCAAGAGTATCATACACCATGACCAAGTGGGATTCATTTAAGGGATGCAAGGATGGTACAACATTCGAAAATCCATCAACATCATCCACCACATCAACAAAAAGAAGAACAAAAACCACATGATCATCTCCATAGATGCTGAAAAAGCATTTGACAAAATTCAACATCCATTCATGATAAAAACTCTTATCAGAATTGGTATAGAGGGCAAGTACCTCCACATCATAAAAGCCATATATGACAAACCCACAGCTAACATCATACTTAACAGCGAGAGGCTGAAAGCTTTTCATCTAAGATCGGGAACAAGACAGGGATGCCCACTCTCTCCACTGTTATTTAACATAGTACTGGAGGTGCTAGCCACGGCAATCAGACAAAACAAAGAAATACAAGGCATCCAGATTGGTAAAGAAGAGTCAAATTGTCACTATTTGCAGGTGACATGACATTGTACATAAAAAACCCTAAAGACTCCACTCCAAAACTACTAGAACTAATATCTGAATTCAGCAAAGTTGCAGGATACAAAATTAACACACAGAAATCTGTTGCTGTCCTATACGCGAACAATGAGCTAACAGAAAGAGAAATCAGAAAAACAATTCCATTCACAATTACATCAAAAAGAATAAAATACCTAGGAATAAACCTAACGAAGGAAGTGAAAGACCTATACCCTGAAAACTACAAGACACTCCTAAGAGAAATTAAAGAGGACACTAACAAATGGAAATTCATCCCATGCTCTTGGCTAGGAAGAATAAATATAGTTAAAATGGCTATACTACCTAAAGCAGCCTACAGATTCAATGCAATCCCTATCAAAATGCCCAACAGCCTTCTTCAATGAACTGGAACAAATAATTATAAACTTCATATGGAACCACAAAAGACCCCGAATAGCCAAAGCAATCTGAGAAGGAAGAATAAAACGGGGAATTACGCTCCCTGACTTCAAGCTTTACTACAAAGCCACAGTAATCAAGACAATTTTGTATTGGCACAAAAACAGACCCACAGACCAGTAGAACAGAATAGAAAATCCAAACATTAACCCAAACATATATGGTCAATTAATATATAATAAAGGAGCCTTGGATATACAATGGGGACATGACAGCCTCTTCAGCAGCTGGTGTTGGCAAAACTGCACAGCTACATGTAGGAGAATGAAACTGGACTACTGTCTAACCCCCTACACAAAAGTAAACTCAAAATGGATCAAAGACCTGAATGTAAGTCATGAAATCATAAAACTCTTAGAAAAAAACATAGGCGAAAATCTCTTGGACATAAACATGAGCGACTTCTTCATGAACATATCTCCCCGGGCAAGGGAATCAAAAGCAAAAAAGAACAAGTGGGACTATATCAAGGTGAAAAGCTTCTGTAAAGCAAAGGACACCATCAGTAGAACAAAAAGACATCCTACGGTATGGGAGAATATATTCATAAATGACATGCGATTAGGGGTTGACATCCAAAATATATAAAGAACTCAAGCACCTCAACAAACAAAAAGCAAATAATCCAATTAAGAAATGGGGAGAGGACATGAATAGACAGTTCTCCAAAGAAGAAATTCAGGTGACCAACAGGCACATGAAAAGATGCTCCACATCACTAAACATCAGAGAAATGCAAATTAAAACCACAATGAGATATCGCCTCACACCAGTAAGGATGGCCAACATCCAAAACACAAACAACAACAAATATTGGCGAGGATGTGGAGAAAAGGGAACCCTCCTACACTGCTGGTGGGAATGCAAATTAGTTCAACCATTGTGGAAAGCAGTATGGAGGTTCCTCAAAAAACTCAAAATAGAAATACCATTTGACCCAGCAATCCAACTACTAGGAATTTACCCTAAGAATGCAGCAGCCCAGTTTCAAAAAGACAGGTGCACCCCTACATTTATCGCAGCACTATTTACAATAGCCAAGAAATGGAAGCAACCTAAGTGTCCATCAGTAGATGAATGGATAAAGAAGATGTGGTACATACACACAATGGAATATTATTCAGCCTTAAGAAGAAAACAAATCCTACCATTTGCAACAACATGGATGGAGCTAGAGGGCATTATGCTCAGTGAAATAAGCCAAGCCGAAAAAGACAAGTATCAAATGATTTCACTCATGTGGAGTATAAGAACAAAGAAAAAAACTGAAGGAGCAAAACAGCAGCAGACTCACAGAACCCAAGAACGGACTAATAGTTACCAAAGGGAAAGGGACTGGGGAGGATGGGTGGGAAGGGAGGGACAAGGGGGAAAAAGGGGCATTACGATTAGCAGACGTAATGTTGGGGGGTCACGGGGAGGACTGTACAACTCAGAGAAGACAAGTAGTTATTCTATAGCATCTCACTACGCTGATGGACAGTGACTGTAATGGGGTTGGTGGGAGGGGACCTGAAGAAGTGGGGAGTTTAGTAACCATAATGTTGCACATGTAACTGCAGATTAATGATACCAAAAAAAAAAAAAAGAAAAAACTGGCTTCTTTGAGCTGGTCACAGTTTGGCTTGTATTTCCAAGTGCCCAATTACATCTACTGGACTCATCTTTTGAAGAAAAGCCATTGGCTGAAGCAAACAATAAAGTTAAGCAAATCCACAAGTTCTAAAATAATTTCATGATGGAGAAAGGAGAAGAGGGCCTACCAGTTACTTGGGAGTATGAATTGGTATGGTCCCTTTGGGGAGCAATTTGTCAGTACCTAGTAAAATGTAAAATGGTCACTGATGACCCAGCAGTTCTACTTCTCAGCAATTACTCTAGAGAAATACTCCCAAGTGTGCACAAACAGGAATGCAATGATATGCATTAAGGGCTGTGACAGTGAAAAACTGAAAACAACCAAAACGCCCACTGTGGCAGACTGAATAATGATCCCCACGATATTTACATCTGAATCTCTGGAACTTGTGAATGTGACCTTAGACAGCAAAAGACTGTGCAGATGCGATTAATTTAAGGGTTTTGAGATGAGGAGACTGCCCTGGATCATTTGGGTGAGTTCTACATGTAATCATGGAGGCACATATAAAAGGGATGTGGGAGGAGTCAAAGGAGAAACCACAGTGATGACAGATCAGAGAGGAGGATGAGGCACGTTGAAGATGGAGGGGGGCCACCTGTCAAGGACTACAGGCAGCCACTAGAAACTAACAGGCAAGGGGGAGGATTCTTCCCCAGAGCCTGCAGAAGGAACTGGATATCCTAACACTTGACTTTAACCCACCGAGACTCATTTCTGACATCTGATCTCCACGAATGTCAGAGTAAAAATAAATTTGTGTTGTTTCAAGTGAAAAAAAAAACCTACGTAAAGTAAGAACCAAACGCCTGTACCAGATGGCTTCACCACTGAATTTTATCGAACATTTAGTGAAGACTTAATACCCATCCTCCTTAAAGTTTTCCAAGGAGTAGAAGAAGGGGGAATAGTTCCAAACTCATTCTACGAGCCAGCATCACTCTAATACCAAAACCAGGCAAAGACATCACAAAAAAAAGAAAACTACAGACTAATATCCCTGATGAACATAGATGCAAAAATACTCAACAAAATATTAGCAAACCAAATTCAAAATAGATCAAAAGGATCATCCATCATGATCAAGTAGGATTTATTCCAGGGATGCAAGGATGGTTCAACATTTGAAACTCCATCAGCATCATCCACCACATCAACAAAAAGGACAAAAACCACATGATCACCTCCATAGATGCTGAAAAAGCATTTGACAAAATTCAACATCCATTCATGATAAAAACTCTCAACAAAATGGGTATAGAGGGCAAATACCTCAACATAATAAAGGCTATATATGACAAACCCACAGCATACATCATACTTAACAGCGAGAAGTTGAAAGCTTTTCCTTTAATATAGGGAACAAGACAAGGATGTCCACTCTCCCCACTTTTATTCAACATAGTACTGGAGGTCCTAGCCATGGCAATCAGACAACACAAAGAAGTAAAAGTCATCCAGATTGACAGGAAAGCAGTTAAACTGTACCTGTTTGCAGATGACATGATATTGTACACAAAAAAACCAAAGAATCTACTAGATCTAATATCTGAATTCAGCAAAGTTGCAGGATACAAAATTAATGCGCAGAAATCTATGGCATTCCTATACACTAACAATGACCTAGCAGAGAGAGAAATCAGGAAAACAATTCCATTCAAAGTTGCATCAAAAAGAATAAAATACCTAGGAGTAAACCTAACCAAGGAAGTGAAAGACCTATACTCTGAAAACTACAGGACACTCATGAGAGAAATTAAAGAAGATACCAGTAAATGGAAACACATCCTGTGCTCATGGATAGGAAGAATTAATATTGTCAAAATGGCCATCCTGCCTAAAGCAATATACAGATTCAATGCAATTCCTATCAAAATACCAACAGCATTTTTCAATGAACTAGAGAAAATCATTCTAAAATTCATATGGAACCACAAAAGACCCACCCCCAAATAGCCAAAGCATTCCTGAGAAGGAAGAAAAAAGCTGGGGGATTATGCTCCCCCACTTCAAGCTTCACTACAAAGCCACAGTAATCAAGACAATTTGGTACTGGCACAAGAACAGACCCATAGACCAATGGAACAGACTAGAGAACCCTGATACAACCCAACCATATATGGTCAATTAACATATGATAAAGGAGCCATGCACATACAATAGGGAAATGACAGCCTCTTCAACAGCTGGTGTTGGCAAAACTGGACAGCTACATGCAAGAGAATGAAACTGGATTATTGTTTAACCCCATACACAAAAGTAAACTCGAAATGGATCAAGGACCTGAATGTAAGTCATGAAACGATAAAACTCTTAGAAAAAAATATAGACAAAAATCTCTTGGACATAAACATGAGCAAATTCTTCATGAACATATCTCCCTGAGCAAGGGAAACAAAATAGAAAATGAACAAATGGGACTACATCATGCTAAAAAGCTTCTTTACAGCAAAGAACACCATCAGCAGAACAAATAGGCATCCTACAGTATGGGAGAATATATTTGTAAATGACATATCCGACAAGGGGTTAACATCCAAAATATATAAAGAACTCACATGCATCAATACCCCAAAAGCAAATAACCCTATTAAAAAATGGGCGGAGGATATGAATAGACATTTCTCCAAAGAAGAAATTCAGGTGGCCAACAGGCACATGAAAAGATGCTTCACATCACTAATCATCAGGGAAATGCAAATAAAAACCACAATGTGATATCACCTCACACCAGTTAGGATGGCCTGTATCTAAAAGACTAGGAACAGCAAATGCTGGCGAGGATGTGGAGAAAGGGGAACCCTCCTACACTGCTGGCAGGAATGTAAACTAGTTCAGCCATTGTGGAAAGCAGTATGAAGGTTCCTCAAGAAACTCAAAATAGAAATACCATTTGACCCAGGAATTTCACTCCTAGGAATTTACCCTAAGAATGCAGGAGCCCAGTTTGAAAAAGACATATGCACCCATATGTTTATCGCAGCACAATTTACAATAGCCAAGAAATGGAAGCAACCTAAGTGTCCATCAGTAGATGAATGGATAAAGAAGATGTGGTACATATACACAATGGAATATTATTAAGCTATAAGAAGAAAACAAATCCTACCATTTGCAACAACATGGATGGAGCTGGAGGGTATTATGCTCAGTGAAATAAGCCAGGCGGGGAAAGACAAGTACCAAATGATTTCATTCATCCGTGGGGCATAAGAACAAAGCAGAAACTGAAGGAACAAAACAGCAGCAGACTCACAGAACCCATTAATGGACTAACAGTTGCCAGAAGGAAAGGGACTGGGGGGTGTGGGTGGGAAAGGAAGGAGAAGGGGAATAAGGGGAATTACAATTAGCACACATAATGTAGCAGGAGGGTATGGGGAAGGCAGTATAGCAGAGAAGACAAGTAGTGACTCTATAGCATCTTACTATGCTGATGGTCAGTGACTGTAATGGGGCTTGTGGGGGGGACTTGAGAATGGGGGGAACCTAGTAAGCACAATGTTGCTGACATGATTGTACATTAATGATACAAAATTTTTAAAAAGAGGTTATTAACAGACTTTTTTTTAGATCAAATATTTTTATAATCAGAATTATAAAATATATCTACATGGAAGTCAGTTATTTTGAGTAATGCATTACAGTGGGATTTCAGAAGAAATATGCTATTGCCTAAATATATATGTATCCCTAGCATGCTACTTTCTTAAGCTCCAGATCCACCCAGTGACTTACTACCTTGTGCAGCAAAGACTGCCACCTCTCTCTCCCTCCTTCCTCCTTCCCCTTTCTGTCTCTGTCCTTTTCTTGTTCTTAACAACGTTTTTTTTTAATTGCATCATGACATAACTAAAGTAGGTAATTATTGTTTTTTAGGAATCAGTTGTACTACCCTTTAACATTCAGTATGTGAAACATCAGGTTTCTAAGTGCCCTTGGAAGTAGAGGTCAGTCCTATTCTTCATACTTATCTATCTGATGAATAGAGGTAGTGTGGTTGCATCCAGCCTTGGAGGGGCCTATTCCCTCACCACTGCTCAGCTTGGGAGGAGGCTTGCTCTGCGTGCTCCCCACCCGCTGCTGAGGAGCACTCTGGGAGCCATCCTAGGGAATGCGCGGCCCTCGTGGTCTGCTAGCTACTAATGCTTCACACTGGCAGTGCTGAGAGAATGATCAAATGAGGGAATGTAGGGGCCCTATACTAAGCATATTACTTCAGTCCACTTTAAAGGGAAAACTTTTTAAACCTTAAAAGTGTTTTATTTTTAATGCCATGATAATTCATATATATCAGTTTATATTAGCATGATTAAGGACATTAGAGTAAAAAGCTGAGGTTTTGATTTAATCTGTTTTTAGTTTATCTCAAGTTATTTTCTCTACCGGAGCTTATTTGCCTTTTTACTGAAATAGGTACCCCCCATGCCTCCTCAGCCATACACTTCTCAAATTCTACCACCTCAGTACTGGCTACCCTTGCAGCTCTTGCTGAGGCATCAGCGCCCCTCTCCAACTCACACAGAGCCGCAGGTAGGTAAGGGGTATCTGCTGAGTGGGTCACCATTTCATCTTCTGTTTAAAAACCTCCAGCAGGTTTAATTCACATGAAATATTAAAGAATTATGGTGAATTAGAGACAGCTAGGAAAAAGGGATGTAGGGTCATTGAACACCAGAAAGAAAAATCACTGACATAATCAGACACCTGAATAGTATCAGAGAACAACTAAGTTATTCCTTTGTATTTTTGCAGTTTTGAGTTTTTTTGCCCTGACTCCAGTTGCTTCAGATTGAAATGTCTAGTCTTATATTAACGGATTTTTTGGAAATACTCTGTTGTGTTTTGACTGATGCTGTCATAGAATGATTCAAAATAGCAGCCTAGATATCTTGTATTAAAGCATTAAATACATAGGACTGCTCCCTCTCTCATTGTCATATCCCATGTACTTCAGGTTGGCTTACTTGTGTTTTCACTGGAGGTGTTATTTTGACCTTTCCAAAGGAGTTGGACAGTCATATGCTATATAGAACCCTTCTGATATTTAAAAAAAAAAAGGTTTCAAGTCACTTAAGAGCTCTTAATCTACAGGGGAGAAGCTTAGGGCTTAATATAGGTAGGGGCAAATAGTCATAGGTAGAGCTAAATAGTCATCTAGGAATCTTTCTGTAACCCTTCTGTAACCCTCTAGTGGTCTGCTCTATCATAAAGGAAAGCAGATTGTTCAGATTTCTTTCTGCCATTGACATTTGGGTGGTGAAAACATTCTTCCAATCCTATTTTTCTGACTGGCAGCAATCATAAAGATCTTGGATGTATGGAAGAGAGAAAGCATGGCAGAGAGAAAGGGATATATTAAACTTGTGCTTGTTATTCTTTTGATTTGCTCTTTGATCTTGGATAAACCATTTAACTTCTCCAGGTCTGTTTCCTCATCTCTGACATCATGGTTAGATTATGTTATCTATCAAGCTCCTTTCAGTTGTAATATTTAACTGTTGTTTGTTTCTAAGAGATGTGAGTGTCCTGTTTCCATTGAACCACCTGGTGTGTCTCATATGGATAGTCCATAGCCCACTTTTGCAAAGTTCTACTTGTAACTCTTTAGATAGAGAAATTCCATAATGGTGGGAACTGTTTTCCCTAATAGTTATTGGGGATATTGATTAACCAAGCTGAAAATCTTGTTTCAACATACTGCATGTGAAGCACTTAGAAGGGTACCTGGCACATAGTAAACAGTGTTAGTTGCTATTTATACTATTGTTTATCTGTCAGATGAAAGAAGACTCCTATCGTTTCTTCAGTGCTTTGACCTCTTCAATAGTGCCTCCATTTTCCTATAGAAATAGATCATCTACTTTACTATATAATTACTTTTCCAACATCCATAGGTTTATTTAGACTTTCAGGATGCTTCCTGAAAAAATGGGCTCCATGCTCAAATATACTGGAGAAAGTCAGTGTATCTTATCTCCTAATGGACAATCAGAATGCTGATTAGCCTATTGAGTTCTCTAAAACTTCCTACAAAAGAAACAAACAAAAATATTTAAGTATATTAAGCCAGCATTGTGAAAGTGTATTTGTACATAGAACCCATCTTTAATGAAAACTATTAATATTTCAATGAAGACATTTTAGAAAATACTGTTCTAATGCATTCGTTTTCTTTTCTCCTCTGACTTAGCATTTTACACAAGAGCTTGCTTTTGTGAACTGTTGAATCTAACATTTTTTCAAGTTTTCCTATCCCTGGTATTATCAATTTCAAGGAGGCTGAGATTGCTAAACTATTTTTTTTAAAGCTGAAATTTTAAATTTATTTTTATCTTCTGTAGGTAATTCAGAGGAAATCATAGACGGAAATTCTGTTGACTCATCAATCCAGCAAGTGGTGGGGAGTGCAGGCCAGAGGGTCATCACCGTAGTGACCAATGGAGTCCCTCTGGGTAATATCCAAACTGCAATCCCTACTGGAGGCATTGGTCAGCCATTTATTGTAACTATGCAAGATGGACAGCAAGGTGAGTTATTCCATTTAGACAGTTGTTTATTAAAATTTAGACACTCAACACTCCTCTAAAAATGAGGCATTAAGGCAGGCAGTGGGAATGGGAGAATGACAAATGCAGATGGGATAAAGAAGCTCTGAAAATGAAAGAGAAACAAATTAGGATGGCAAAAGCTAATTTCGCTAATATATATAAAATTTTTTAGTAAAAACCAATCAGTTGGTAGAAAAAAAGTACAAATAATATGAACCAGTACTTCACAGAAAAGAAGATATAGATGGTTCTTAGAAAAAGGAAAATATAGTCAACTTACTTCATACATAACAGGAAAAATGCAAATAAATACTGCACTGAGATACCAGTATAACACTATGCTGTCAAGGGTGTGGGGAAACAGGTACTCTTATAAATCTCTGGTGAGAGTGTAAATGCATCCTTTAAAGAGCAAATTGGTAATATCTATCAGTATTAAATATACACGTAGCTTTTGACTAGAAAGTTCTTTTTTTGTGAATTTATATTCACACAAATGACATACATATGAAATTATTAATTACAGCAGTATTTAATCATCAAAGATTAAAAAGAACCTAAGTATATGTCAGCAAGGAACTGGATAAATAAAGCTTGGTGCACCTATGCAATGGAATACTACACAGCTATTAAAAACAATGAGGAAATTCTTTATATACCAGTATGGTCTGATCTCAAAAATATATTGTTCAGTGACAAGAGCAAGATGCAGGACAATGTGTAGCATTTGCTACATTTATATTTTTAAATAAAGGGAATTATACGTATATTTGCTAACATATTCATGGACTTCATACACCATCTGTGGAATAATATTCAAGAATAACTGACACCACTGGTTGCTTTCTAGGAGGGCACCTGGGTGGCTGGGGATGGATAGGAGGCTGTTTACTATATATACCTTTTTTTTTATTAAGGTATTATTGATATACACTGTTATGAAGGTTTCACATGAAAAAACAATGTGGTTACTACATTTACCCATATTATCAAGTTCTTCCCCATACCCCAATGCAGTCACTGTCCATCAGTGTAGTAAGATGCCACAGATTCACTATTTGCCTGCTCTGTGCTACACTGTTTCCCCTTGACCCACCACACCATGTGTACTAAACATAAGACCCCTCAATCCCCATCTCTCTCCCTCCCAACACGCCCTCCCACACTCCTCCCCTTTGGTAACCACTACTCTCTTCGTGGAGTCCGTGAGTCTGCTGCTGTTTTGTTCCTTCAGTTTTGCTTTGTTGTTATACTCCACAAATGAGGGAAATCATTTGGCACTTGTCTTTCTCCATCTGGCTTAATTCACTGAGCGTAATATCCTCCAGCTCCATCCATGTTGTTGCAAATGGCAGGATTTGTTTCTTTCTTACGGCTGAATAGTATTCCATTGTGTATATGTACCACATCTTCTTTATCCATTCATCTACTGATGGACACTTAGGTTGCTTCCATATCTTGGCTATTCTAAATAGTGCTGCGATAAACATAGGGGTGCATATGGCTTTTTGAGTCTGAGAAGTTGTATTCTTTGGGTAAATTCCAAGGAGTGGGATTCCGGGTCAAATGGTATTCCTATTTTTAGTTTTTTGAGGAACCTCCATACTGCTTTCCACAGTGGTTGAACTAGTTTACATTCCCACCAGCCATGTGGGAGGGTTCCCCTTTCTCCACATCCTCTCCAGCATTTGTTGTTGTTAGTCTTTTCGATGCTGGCCATCCTTACTGGTGTGAGGTGGTATCTCATTGTGGTTTTAATTTGCATTTCCCTGATGATTAATGACGTGGAGCATCTTTTCATATGTCTGTTGACCATCTGAATTTCTTTGGAGAACTGTCTCTTCATATCCTCTGCCCATTCTTTAATCGGGTTCTTTGCTTTTTGGGTGTTGAGGCGTGTGAGTTCTTTATATATTTTGGATGTTAACCCCTTGTCAGATATGTAATTTACAAATATATTCTCCCATACTGTACGATGCCTTTTTGTTCTGTTGATGCTGTCCTATGCCGTACAGAAACTTTTTAGTTTGATGTAGTCCCATGAGTTCGTTTTTGCTTTTGTTGCCCTTGCTAGAGGAGAAGCGTTCAGGGAGAAGTTGCTCATGCTTATATTCAGGAGATTTTTACCTATGTTGTCTTCTAAGAGTTTTATGGTTTCATGACTTACATTCAGGTCTTTGATCCATTTCAAGTTTACTTTTGTGTATGGGGTTAAACAATAATCCAGTGTCATTCTCTTGCATGTAGCTGTCCAGTTTTGCCAACGCCAGCTGTTGAAGAGGCTGTCATTTCCCCATTGTATGTCCATGGCTCCTTTATCATATATTAATTGACCATATATGGTTGGATTTATATCAGGGCTCTCTAGTCTATTCCATTGGTCTCTGGGTCTGTTCTTGTGCCAGTACCAAATTGTCTTGATTACTGTGGCTTTGTAGTAGAGCTTGAAGTTGGGGAGCATAATACCCCGAGCTTTATTCTTCCTTCTAAGGATTGATTTGGCTATTTGAGGTCTTTTGTGGTTACGTATGAATTTTAGAACTATTTGCTCTAGTTCATTGAAGAATGCTGTCAGTATTTTGATATGAATTGCACTGAATCTGTAGATTGCTTTAGGCAGGATGGCCATTTTGACAACATTAATTCTTCCTATCCATGAGCACGAGATGTGTTTCCATTTATTGGTGGTATCTTGTTTAATTTCTCTCATGAGTGTCTTGTAGGTTTCAGAGTATAGGTTTTTCACTTGCTTGGTTAAGTTATTCCTAGGTATTTTATTATTTTTGATGTAACTGTGAATGGAATTGTTTTCCTGATTTCTCTTTCTGCTAGTTCATTGTTAGTGTATAGGAATGCAACAAATTTCTGTGTATTAATTTTGTATCCCACAACTTTGCTGAATTCAGATATTAGATCTAGGAGTTTTGGAGTGGATTCTTTAGGGTTTTTTCTGTACACTATCATGTCATCTGCAAACAAGGACAGTTTAACTTCTTCCTTGCCAATCTTGATGCCTTTTATTTCTTTGTGTTGTCTGATTGCTGTGGCTAGGACCTCCAGTACTATGTTGAATAGAAGTGGGGAGAGTGGGCATCCTTGTCTTGTTTCCGATCTTAAAGGAGAAACTTTCAACTTCTCACTGTTAAGTATAATGTAGGCTGTGGGTTTGTCATATATGGCCTTTATTATGTTGAGGTACTTGCCCTCTATACCTATTTTGTTGAGAGTTTTTATCATGAATGGATGTTGAATTTTGTCGAATGCTTTTCAGCATCTATGGAAATGATCATGTGGTTTTTGTCCTTCTTTTTGTTGATGTGGTGGATGATGTTGATGGATTTTCAAATGTTGTGCCATCCTTCCATTCCTGGAATAAATCCTATTTGATCATGATGGATGATCCTTTTGATGTAGTTTTGAATTTGGTTTGCTAATATTTTCTTGAGTATTTCTGCATCTATGTTCATCAAGGATATTGGTCTGTAATTTTCTCTTTTTGTGTGGTGTCTTTGCCTGGTTTTGGTATTAGGGAGATGTTGGCCTCATAGAATGAGTTTGGAAGTATTCCCTCTTCTACTCTTTGGAAAAGGTAAGGAGGACGGGTATTAGGTCTTCACTAAATATTTGATAAAATTCAGCTGTGAAGCCATCTGCCCTGAGTGTTTTGATCTTAGGTAGGTTTTTCATTACCAGTTCAATTTTGTTCAGTTTTTCCATTGCTTTCTGGGTCTGCCTTGGAAGGTTTTATTTTTCTAGAAAGTTGTCCATTTCTTCTAAGTTATGCAGTTCGTTAGCATGTAATTTTTCATAGTATTCTTTAATAATTCTTTGTATTACTGTGGTGTCCGTAGTGATCTTTCCTTTCTAATTTCTTATTCTGTTTATGTGAGTAGACTCTTTTTTTCTTGCTAAGTCTGCTAGGGGTTTATCTATTTTGTTTATTTTCTCTAAGAACCAACTCCTGCTTTCATTGATACTTTCTATTGTTTAATCCTTCTCAATTTTATTTATTTCTGCTCTAATCTTTATTATGTCCCTCCTTCTACTGACTTTGGGCCTCATTTGTTCTTCTTTTTCTAGTTTCATTAATTGTGAGTTTAGACTGCTCATATGGATTGTTCTTATTTGCTGAGGAAGGCCTGTATTGCGATATACTTTCCTCTTAGCATGGCCTTCGCTGCGTCCCACAAATTTTGCGGTGTTGAATGATTGTTGTCATTTCTCTTCATATATTGCTTGATCTCTGTTTTCATTTGGTCATTGATCCATTGGTTATTTAGGAGCATGTTGTGAAGCCTAATGTGTTTGTGGGCTTTTTCATTTTCTTTGCATTAATTTATTTCTAGTTTCATACCTTTCTGTTCTGAGAAACTGGTTGGTAAAATTTCAATCTTTTTTAATTATAGAGGCTCTTTTTGTGGCCTAGGATGTGATCTATTCTTGAAAATGTTCCATTGCACTTGAGAAGAATGTGTATCCTGTTGCTTTTGGATGGAGTGTTCTGTAGATGTCCGTTAGGTCCATATGTTCCAATATGTTGTTCAGTGCCTCTGTCACTCTACTTATTTTCTATCTGGTTGATCTGTCCATTAGAGTGAGTGGTGTGTTGAAGTCTCCTAGAATGAATGCATTGCATTCTATTTCCCCTTTTAATTCTGTTAGTATTTGTTTCACATATGTAGGTGCTCCTGTGTTGGGCGCATAGATATTTATAATGGTTACATCTTCTTGTTGGATTGACCCCTTAATCATTATGTAATGTCCTTCTTTGTCTCTTGCGACTTTCTTTGTTTTGAAGTCTATTTTGTCTGATACAAGTCTTGCAACTACTGCTTTTTTCTCCCTATTAGTTGCATGAAATATCTTTTTCCATCCCTTCACTTTTAGTCTGTGTATGTCTTTGGGTTTAAAGTGAGTCTCTTGTAGGCAGCATATAGATGGGTCTTGTTTTTTTATCAATTCAGTGACTCAGTGTCTTTTGATTGGTGCATTCAGTCCATTTACATTTAGGGTGATTATTGATAGGTATGTACTTTTTGCCATTGCAGCCTTTATATTCATGTTTACCAAGGGTTCAAGGTTAACTTCCTTACTATCTAACAGTATAACTTAACTCACTTATTATGCTATTGCCAGCACAAACTATTGGTTCTTTTTTTTCTCCTCCATTTTCTTCCTCCTCCATTCTTTATATATTAGGTATCACATTCTGTACTCTTTGTCTATCCCATGATTGACTTCGGGGATAGTTGGTTTAATTTCGCATTTGCTTAGTAATTAACTTTTCTATTTTCTTTACTGCGGTTTTATTACCTCTGGTGACAGCTATTAAACCTTAGGAACACTTCTATCTATAGCGGTCCCTCTAAAATACACTGTAGCAATGATTTTTCAGAGGTAAATTCTCTCAGCTTTTGCTTATCTGGACATTGTCTAATACCCCCTTCACATTTAAATGATAATCTTACCAGATAAAGTATTGTTGGTTCAAGGCCCTTCTGCTTCATTGCATTAAATACATCATGCCACGCCCTTCTGGCCTGTAAGGTTTCTGGTGAGAAGTCTGATGATAGGGCTTTCCTTTGTATGTGATCTTATTTCTCTCTCTGGCTGCTTTTAATAGTCTCTCCTTATCCTTGATTTTTGCCATTTTAATTACTATATGTCTTGATGTTGTCTTCCTTAGGTCACTTGTGTTGGCAGATCTGTGTGCCTCCGTGGCCTGAGAGACTATCTCCTTCACCAGAGTGGGGAAGTTTTCGACAATTACCTCCTCAAAGACACTTTCTACCCCTTTCTGTCTCTTCTTCTTCTGGTACCCCTATAAGGCGAATATTGTTCCATTTGGGTTGGTCACACAGTTCTCTCAATATTCTTTCATTCTTACAGATCCTTCTCTGTGCCTCAGCTTTTTGTATTCCTCTTCTCTAGTTTCTATTTCATTTATCGTCTCCACCATATCCAATTTGATTTTACTACCATCCATTGTGCTCTTCAACGATTGGATCTCAAAATGGAATTCATTTCTGAGTTCTTGAATATTTTTCTGTACCTCCATGAACGTGTTAATGATTTTTATTTTGAAATCCCTTTCAGGGAGATTCATGAGGTCGATTTCATTTGAATCTTTCTCAGGTGCTGTATTCATAATTTTACTTTGAACCAGGTTTTTTTGGTGTTTCATATTTGTATATGGCACCCCCTAGTGCTCAGAAGCTCTACTGTCTGCAGCTGTTCCGACCCTGAAGCAATGTCGGGGTCACAGAGGAGCAGTATTGGTGCCTGAGGGGAGGAAAAGGCTGTTTCCTGATTCCTGGCTACTATGCCTGCCTCCACTGCTAGAACCAGTGGGCTGAGCACACCACAGGTGTAAGCCTCTATGCTTTGAGTTTGTAGTTGCTGTAGATGGGGCTTTCCTCTGGCTGGCTTAATGCCAGGGTAGGGTTTGTCGGTTTGTGAGCCAGGTGGAGCTGGCTGGGAGAAAGGTACAGTAGGCTGTGTATCCCGGAGCGAGTCCTTGGAACTGTGCAGCCAGCCAGGGAGCTGGAGCACCTGAAGATCATTGAAGGAGGAAGATTTCTTTTTCTTCCTTAAATATGAGAGTCTATATGGCAAAGCTCCCAAACTGCTGGGCAGAGTGCACCCAGACAATTTTGTCTACCTGTCCTCTCTCCTGAGCAGTAAGCTCTGTGCAATCGTTGCCCCTTTAGCAGCCCACTTGCTAAGGGCTTCCTTGTTAGGAAGTCTCTCAGACTGCCCGCCTTTCTTTTGTCCCAGAGCAGCTGGATATGGATCCCTGCTTTCCGCAAGCAGCTGGAATCCCAGTCTCTCCAGGAATTCTGCCTGTCTTAGCTTCCCATCCCCGTAATCACAAGAGTATCATGCTAGCACCATGAAATATAGGTTTGTGCTCCCAGAGAAGATCTCCGGAGTTAGGTATTCAGCAGTCCCTGACCTCCACTCCCTCTCTGCTCTGTTTCTCTTCCTCCCGTAGGTGAGCTGCAGTGGGGGAAGGTCTTGGTTCCCACAGGGCCACAGGTTTGGTACGTTACCCTGTTCCGTCAGGTTCTTCTTTTCTCCAGGTGTTTGCAGCTTGGCGCAGCCCTCCTTCCTATTTTGCTCTTTCAGGATGAGTTGTATTAATTATATTATTGTATTATATGCGTTTTTAGGAAGAAGCCTCTGTCTCACCTCTCACACCGCCGCCTTTAATCCTCGAGTCTGTTCCACTACCATCAGTTGATGAGTACTCAGGGAATACAGCTAATTTTTCAATTAATGAAACCAAATAACTAGACAAATTTTTGGTATTAAATAAAAATCATAATACATACTAAAACCTAAATATGATTCTTAATGTTTTATTTTAAGTTAATTGTAGATTCATGTACAGTTGTAAGAAGTAATAGAGATCCCATCATGTATCAATCACCCAGTTCCCCCCAAATGGTAATTTTACATAACTATAGTATGATATCACAGATAGGAAATTGACATGGATACAATCTACTAACCTTACTGAAATCTTTACAGTTTTGTATTTTAATGTGTTTACATGTACTTAATGAAAATTAGTATATATGTAGATTTGTGTAAGCACTAACACAGTCAAGATACAGAATAGTTCCATCACAGAGCACCCTCGTGCTATCCTTTCATATCCACAGCTACCTTCCTTCCCACCCCATTTCTAACGCCTGGCAACTACTCTCTGTCTCTAGCCTTTTGTCATTTCAAGAACGTTATATAAATGGGATTGTACAGTATGTAAACTTCCGAGATGGGCTATTTTCCTCTCAGCATAATTCCTTTAAGATCCATCCAAGTTGGTGTTTGAATCAATAGTTTACTCTTTATTGCTGAGTATTATTCCATGGTATGGATGTACCACAGTTTCTTTAACTGTTCAGCCATTGAAGAACATTTAAGTTGTTTTCAGTTTTTGGCTATCTATGAATAAAACTATTATCAATTATGTTCAGGTTTTATGGGAACATATATTTTCAGTTGTCTGGGATAAAGGCCCAAAAGTGCAATTGCTGGGTCATGTAGTAAGTCCATATTTAGTTTTGTAGGAAACTGCCAAACACAGTCCTCCAGCATAACTGTACAATTTTACATTCCCTCCAGCAATTTATGAATAATTTAGTTTCCTCGCATCCTTGGCAACATTTGGTGTTATTACTATTTAGTCATTCTGGCGTATGTGTAGTATGTGCATGTGTGTATTTGTGCATCTGTATTGGTCATTTTCTCATTTATGAGCAGATAAATGATTAAATTAGGTACAGTTAATAGCAAACTACTTTCATGAAATGCTTCTCAAAAGACTTAAAGACATTAGAGAAGGGATTAAAGATGGTGGCGTGAGAGGTGAGACAGGGGCTTCCTCCTAAAACCGCATATAATACGAAAATATAATTAATACGACTAATCCTGAAAGAGCAACAGGAAAGAGGGCTGTACCAAACTGCATACACCTGGAGAAAAGAATAAACTTCACAGAACAGGGTAACGAACCAAAGCCGTGGCCTGGCTGGACCCAAGACCTTCCCCCACCGCAGCTCACCAGCAGGAGGAAGAGAAATGGAGTGGGGAGGGAGTGGAGGCCCGGGACTGCTGAATACCTAACTCCAGAGATATGCTCTGGGAGCACAAACCTACATTTCATGGTGTTTTCATGGTACTATCGTGTTTAGGGGGTTGGAAAGCTAAGACAGGCAGAATACCTGGAGAGACTGAGATTCCAGCTGCTTGCGGAAAGCAGGGATCCATATCCACCTGCTCTGGGACAAAAGAAAGGCAGTCTGAGAGACTTCCTAACAGCAAGAGGGCTCCTAAAGGGGCAACAATGCATAGAGGTTACTGCTAAGGATAAAGGACAGGTAGACAAAATTGACCGGGTGCCCTCTGCCCAGCAGGTTGGGAACTTTCTCAGTCTTCAGGCACTCCAGCTCCCTGGCTGGCTGCACAGCTCCAAGGACCCCCTCCGTGATACACAGCCTTCTGTGCCTTTCTCCCAGTCAACCCCACCTAGCTCACAAACCAGCAAATCCTACCCTGGCATTAGGCCAGCCAGAGGGAAGCTCCATCTACAGCAACTACAAACACAAAGCATAGAGGCTTATGCCAGTGTGCTCAGCCCATTGGTTCTGACAGTGGAGGCAGGCATAGCAGCCTGGAAGCAGGAAACAGCTCTTTCCTCCCCACAGGCACCAATACTGCTCCCCTGCAACCTCAGACATTGCTTCAGGGGCTGAGCAGCTCCAGAGAGTAGAGCTTCTGGGCACTAGGGGGTGCAATATACAAATATGAAACACCAAAAAAACCTGGTTCAAAGTAAAATTATGAATACAATACCTGAGAAAGATTCAACTAAAACAGACCTCATGACTCCTCCTGAAAGGGATTTCAAAATAAAAATCATAGACATGCTCACGGAGGTACAGAAATATATTCAAGAACTCAGGAATAAATTCCAGTCAGAGATCCAATCGTTGAAGAGCACAATGGAGGGTACTAAAATCAAATTGGATACGCTGGAGGAGACGATAAGTGAAATAGAAATTAGAGAAGAGGAAAACAAAGAAGCTGAGGCACAGAGAGAAAAAAGGATCTCTAAGAATGAAAGAATATTGAGAGAACTGTGTGACCAATCCAAATAGAACAATATTCGCCTTATAGGGGTACCAGAAGAAGAAGAGACAGAGAAAGGGATAGAAAGTGTCTTTGAGGAGCTAATTGCTGAAAACTTCCCCAATCTGGGGAAGGAGATAGTCTCTCAGGCCATGGAGGCACACAGATTTGCCAAGACAGAGACCTAAGGAAGACAACACCAAGACATATAGTAACTAAAATGGCAAAGATCAAGGATAAGGAGAGACTATTAAAAGCAGCCAGAGAGAGAAATAAGATCACAGACAAAGGAAAGCCCTATCATCAGACTTCTCACCAGAAACCTTACAGGCCAGAAGGGCGTGGCATGATGTATTTAATGCAATGAAGCAGAAAGGCCTTGAACCAAGAATACTTTATCCAGCAAGACTATCATTTACGTTTGAAGGAGGGATTAGACAATTTCCAGATAAGCAAAAGCTGAGAGAATTTACCTCAGACAAACCATCTCTACAGCATATTTTGGCGGGACTGCTATAGATGGAAGTGTTCCCAAGGCTTAATAGCATTCACCAGAGGTAATAAAACCACAGTAAAGAAAATAAAACAGTTAATTACTAAGCAAATGTGAAATTAAACCAACTATCCTCAAAGTCAATCAAGGGATAGACAAAGAGTACAGAATATGATACCTAATAAATAAGGAATAGAGGGGGAATAAACAGAAGGAGAAAAAAGATCCTTTAGATTGTGTTTGTAATAACATATGAAGTGAGTTAAGTTAGACTCTTAGATAGTAAGGAAGTTAACCACCATGAACCTTTCGTAACCACGAATCTAAAGCCTGCAATGGCAGTAAGTACATAGCTATTGATAATCACCCTAAATGTAAATGGACTGAATGCACCAATCAAAAGATATAGAGTCACTGAATGGACAAAAAAGCAAGACCCATCTATATGCTGCCTACAAGAGACTCACTTTTTCTTTTAAATTTTTATTAAGGTATTATTGATATACACTCTTATGAAGGATTCACGTGAAAAAATAATGTGGTTCGTTCATTTACCCATATTATCAAGTCCCCACCCATACGCCAATGCAGTCACTGTCCTTCAGTGTAGTAAGATGCCACAGGTTCACTGTTTGCCTTCTCTGTGCTTCACTGTTTTCCCCGTGATCTCCCACAACATGTGTACTAAACATAATACCCCTTAATCCCTTTCTCCCTCCCTCCCAACCCACCCTCCCACACCCCTGCCATTTGGTAACCACTAGTTCCTTCTTGGAGTCTCTGAGTCTGCTGCTATTTTGTTCCCTCAATTTTGCTTCGTTGTTATACTCCACAAATGAGGGAAATCATTTGGCACTTGCCTTTCTCCGCCTGGCTTACTTCATGGAGCATAATATCCTCCAGCTTCACTCATATTGTTGCAAGTGGTACGATTTGTTTCTTTCTTATGGCTGAACAGTATTTCATTGTGTATGTGTACCACATCTGCTATATCCATTCATCTACTGATGGACACTTAGGTTGCTTCAGTATCTTGGCAATTGAAAAAAGTGCTGTGCTAAACATAGGGGTGCATATGTCTTTTTGAATCTGAGAAATTGTATTCTTTGGGTAAATTCCAAGGAGTTCGATTCCCAGGTCAAATGGTATTTCTATATTTGGTTTTATGAGGAACCCCCATATTGCTTTCTACAATGGTTGAACTAGCTTACCTTCCCACCAGCAGTGTAGGAGGGTTCCCCTTTCTCCGCATCTTCACCAGCATTTGTTGTTGTTAGTCTTTTGGATGCTGGCCATCCTTACTGGTGTGAGGTGATATCTCACTGTGGCTTTAATTTGCATTTCCCTGATGATTAGTGATATGGAACATCTTTTCATATGTCTTTTGGAGATCTGAATTTCTTCTTTGGAGAATTGACTCTTCATATCCTCTGCCCATTTGTTAATCGGGTTAACGGCCTTTTGGGTGTTGAGGTGTGTAAGTTCTTTATATACTTTGGATGTTAACCCCTTCTTGGATATGTCATTTACAAATATAGTCTGCCATACTGTAGGGTGCCTTTTTGTTCTGTTGATGGTGTCCTTTACTGTACAGAAACTTTTTAGTTTCCTGTAGTCACATGAGTTCATTTTTGCTATTGTTTCCCTTGCTAGAGGAGACACATTCAGGAAGAAGTTCCTCATGCTTATATTCAGGAGATTTTTGTCTATGTTGTCTTCTAAGAGTTTTATGGTTTCATGACTTACATTCAGGTCTTTGATCCATTTCGAGTTTATTTTGTGTATCGGGTTAACCAATAATCCAGTTTCATTCTCTTTCATGTTGCTGTCTAGTTTTGCCAACACCAGTTGTTGAAGAGGCTGTCATTTCCCCATTGTATGTCCATGGCTTCTTTATCATATATTAATTGACCATATATGGTTGGATTTATATCAGGGCTGTCTAGTCTGTTCCGTTGGTCTCTGGGTCTGTTCTTGTGCTAGTACCAAATTGTCTTGATTACTCTGGCTTTGTAGTAGAGCTTGAAGTTGGGGAGCATAATCCCCCAGCTTTGTTCTTCCTCCTCAGGATTGCTTTGGCTATTCGGGGTCTTTTGTGGTTCCATATGAATTTTAGAATGATTTTCTCTAGTTCATTGAAGAATGCTGTTGGTATTTTGATAGGAATTGCACTGAATCTGTAGATTGCTTTAGGCAGGATGGCCATTTTGACAATATTAATTCTTCCTATCCATGAGCACGGGATGTGTTTCCATTTATTGGTATCTTCTTTAATTTCTCTCATGAGTGTCTTGTAGTTTTCAGAGTATAGGTCTTTCACTTCCTTGGTTAGGTTTATTTCTAGGTATTTTATTCTTTTTGATGCAACTGTGAATGGAATTGGTTTCCTGATTTCTCTCTCTGCTAGTTAGTTCATTGTTAGTGTATAGGAATGCAACAGATTTCTGTGTATTAATTTTGTATCCTGCAACTTTGCTGAATTCAGATATTAGATCTAGTAGTTTTGGAGTGGATTCTTTAGGGTTTTTATGTACAATATCATGTCATCTGCAAAGAGGGACAGTTTAACTTCTTCCTTGCCAATCTTGATGCCTTTTATTTCTTTGTGTTGTCTGCGGTGGCTAGGACCTCCAGTACTATGTTGAAAAGAAGCGGGGAGAGTGGGCATCCTTGCCTTGTTCCCTATCTTAAAGGAAAAGCTCTCAGCTTCTCACTGTTACGTATAATGTTGGCTGTGTGTTTGTCACATACAGCCTTTATTATGTTGAGGTACTTGCCCTCTATACCCATTTCGTTGAGAGTTTTTATCATGAATGAATGTTGAATTTTGTCGAATGCTCTTTCAGCATCTTTGGATATGATTGTGTGGTGTTTGTCCTTTTTGTTGATGTGGTGGATGATGTTGATGGATTTTCAAATGTTGTACCATCCTTGCATCCCTGGGATGATTCCCACTTGATCATGATGGATGGTCTTTTTGATGTATTTTTGAATTTGGTTTGCTAATAGTTTAAGTATTTTTGCCTCTATGTTCATCATGGATATTGCTGTATAATTTTCTTTTTTTGTGGTGTCTTTATGGTTTTGCTATTAGAGTGATGCTGGCCTCGGAGAATGAGTTTAGGAGTATTCCCTCCTCTTCTACTTTTTCGAAAAATTTAAGGAGGATGGATATTAGGTTTTCACTAAATGTTTGATAAAATTCAGCACTGAAACCATGCGGACCAGGTGTTTTTATATTAGGTAGTTTGTGGATTACCAATTCAATTTCTTTGCCGGTAATTAGTCTATTCAGATTTTCTGTTTCTTCCTGGGTCAGCCTTGCAAGGTTTTATTTTTCTAGAAAGTTGTCCATTTCTTCTAGGTTATCCAGTTTGTTATCACATAATTTTTCATAGTATTCTCTCATACTTCTTGTATTTCTGGGGTGTCTGTAGTGATTTTTCCTTTCTCATTTCTGATTCTGTTTGTGTGTGTAGACTTTCTTTTTTTCTTGATAAGTCTGGCTAGGAGTTTATCTATTTTGTTTATTTTCTGGAAATACCAGCTTCTGCTTTCATTGATTCTTTCTATTGTTTTATTCTTCTCAATTTTATTTATTTCTGCTTTAATCTTTATTATGTCCCTCCTTCTACTGACTTTAGGCCTCATTTGTTCTTTCTTTTCTACTTTTGTTAATTGTGAGTTTAGACTTCATTTGGTATTGTTCTTCTTTCCTGAGGTAGGCCTGTATTGCTATATATTTCCCTTTTAACACGGCCTTCGCTGCATCCCACAGATTTTGCGGTGTTGTTATTTTTGTCATTAGACATATTGCTTTGTCTCTGTTTTTATTTGGTCATTGATTCATTGATTATTTAGGAGCCTGTTATTAAGCCTCCATGTGTTTGTGGGCTTTTTCGTTTTCTTTGTGTAATTTATTTCTAGTTTCATACCTTTGTGATCTGAAAGGCTAGTTGGTACAATTTCAATGTTTTTGAATTTACTGTGGTTCTTTTTGTAGCCTAATATATGATCAATTCTTGAAAATGTTCCATTGCACTTGAGAAGAATGTGTATTCTGTTGCTTTTGGATGCAGTGTTCTGTAGATGTCCGTTAGGTCCATCTGTTCTAATATGTTGTTCAGTGCCTCTGTCTCTCTACTTACTTTCTGTCTGGTTGATCTGTCCTTTGGAGTGAGTGGTGTGTTGAAGTCTCCTAAAATGAATGCATTGCATTCTATTTCCCCTGTAATTCTGTTAGTATTTGTTTCACATACATAAGTGATCCTGTGTTGGGTGCACAGATATTTATAATAGTTATATCCTCTTGTTGGACTGACCCTTTTATCATTATGTAATGTTCTTTTTTTCTCTTGTGACTTTCTTTGTTTTGAAGTGTATTTTGTCTGATACAAGTACTGCAACTCCTGCTTTTTTCTCCGTATTACTTGCATGAAATATCTTTTTCCATCCCTTTACTTTCAGTCTGTGTATATCTTTGGGATTGAAGTGAGCCTCTGGTAGGCAGCATATAGGTGGGTCTTGTTTTTTTATCCATTCAGTAACTCTGTGTGTTTTGATTGGTGCATTCAGACCATTTACATTTAGGGTGATTATTGATAGGTACGTACTTATTGCCCTTGCAGGCTTTAGATTCGTGGTTACCAAAGGTTCAAGGGCAATTCCCTTACTATCTAACAGTCTTATTTAACTTACTTTGTATACTATTACAAACACAACCTAAAGGTTCTTTTTTTTTCCTCCTTTTTCTTCTTCCTCCATTCTTTGTGTGTTATGAATCATATTCTGTACTCTTTGTCTTCCCTTGGGTGACTTCTTTTTAGCCTTAGGAATACTTCCATCTATAGGAGTTCCTCCAAATGCACTATAGAGGTGATTTGTGGGAGGTAAATTGTCTCAGCTTTTGCTTATCTGGAAATTGTTTAATCACTCCTTAAAATTTAAATGATAACCTTGCTGGGTAAAATATTGTTGGTTCAAAGCCCTTCTGCTTCACTGCATTAAATATATCATGCCACTCCCTTTTGGCCTGTAAGGTTTCTGGTGAGAAGTCTGATGATAGCCTGATGGGTTTTCCTTTGTATGTGATGTTTTTTCTCTCTCTAGCTGCTTTTAAAAGTCTGTCTTTATCCTTGATCTTTGTCATTTTAATTATTGTATGTCATGATGTTGTCTTCCTTTGGTCCTTTGTGTTGGGAGATCTGTCCACCTCCATGGTTTGAGAGACTATCTCCTTCCCCAGATTGGGGAAGTTTTCAGCAATTGCCTCCTCAATGACACTTTCTATCCCTTTTTCTCTCTCTTCTTCTGGTACCCCTATAATGCAAATATTGTTCCATTTGTATTGGTCAAATAGTTCTCTCAATATTCTTTCATTCTTAGAGATCCTTTTTTCTTTCAGTGCCTCACCTTCTTTGTATTCCTCTTCTCTAATTTCTATTCCATTTACTGTCTCTTCTACTACATCTTATCTGCTTTTAAATCCCTCTATTGTATGTTGCAGTTCAGATATGGAATTTGTCAATGATTGAATCTCCAACTTAAATTCGTTCCTGAGTTCTTGAATATTTTTCTGTACCTCCGTAAGCATGTTTATAATTTTTATTTTGAACTCTCTTTCAGGAAGATTGGTGAGTTCGGTTTCATTTGGCCCTCTTTCTGGAGTTTATGAGATTTTGATCTGAACCATGTTCCTTTGTTGTTTCACATTTCTGTGGGGTGCCTACTAGTGCGTTGAAACTCCAGTCTGTGGAGCTGCTCAGCCCCTAGAGTGAGGTTGGGGGTCGTAGTGGAGCGGAGCTGGTGCGTGGGGGGAGGATACATCTGTTTCCTGATTCCCATCTGCAATGCTTGTCTCCAGTGTCAGAGCCAGTGGGCCAAACACACGTGTAAACCTCTGTGCTTTGCCTCACTAGCTGGTGTCGGCGGGGCCTCCCTCTGGCTGGCCTGATGGCTGCGCAGTGACTGCTGGTTTGTGAAGAAGTGCCTAAAGGCCAGTAGGGAGGTTTGGCAGGCTGTGTGTCACAGTGGGGGGCCTCGAAGCAGAGGAGGCCCCCAGGGGGATGGAGCACCTGAAGCTCCCCAAAGTTCCCAACCAGCTGGGCACAGCGCACCCAGGCAACCTTGCCCAGCTCTCCCTTCTCCCGCACAGCAAGCTCCGTGCAAACCCTGCCCCTTCAGCAACCCTCTGGCTACTAGGAAGCCTCTCAGACTGCCTGTCTTTCCTCTGACACAGAGCGGCCAGGTGTGGATCCCGTCCTCCACAAACAGCCAGAATGTCAATTTCTCAAGCACTCCACCTGTCCGAGGTCCCCAACGTCCAGAGCACCACACACTATAGGATTCTACTCACAAAGCAGCTCTCCAGGGTTAGGTGTTCAGCAGTCCCAGTCTTCCACCCCCTCCCCTGCTCCATTTTTCTTCCTCTTGCCAGTGAGCTGGGGTTCGGGAAGGGCTTGGGTCCTGCCAGATTAAGGCTTTCCTATGTTACCCTGTTACGTGAGGTCTTCTCTGTTCGTGAGGTTTGTTTGCAGTCTGGTTCAGCCTTCTTTCTTGTTGCTGTTTTAAGGTTAGTTGTATTAATTAACTATATTTTTGTATAGTTTGTGGTTTTGGGAGGAGCTCTCCTTCTCACCTCTCACGCCGCCATCTTGCAAGTTTCTCTTCCTCTGTTCTTTATATATTAGGCATCATATTCTGTACTCTTTGTCTATCCCTTGATTGACTTTGGGGATACTTAAGAGACTCACTTTAAACCCAAAGACATACACAGACTAAAAGTGAAGGGATGGAAAAAGATATTTCATGCAACTAAAAGGGAGAAAAAAGCAGGAGTTGCAGTACTTATATCAGACAAATAGACTTCAAAACAAAGAAAGTCACAAGAGACAAAGAAGGACATTACATAATGATTAAGGGGTCAATCTATCATGAAGATATAACCATTATAAATATCTGTGCACCCAACACAGGATCACCTACCTATGTGAAACAAATACTAACAGAATTAAAAGGGGAAGTAGAATGCAATGCATTCATTCTAGGAGACTTCAGCACTCCACTCACTCTAATGGACAGATTGACCACAGAGAAAATAAATAAGGAGACAGAGGCACTGAAAAACACAATAGAACAGATGGACCTAACAGACATTTACAGAACGCTACATGCAAAAGCAGCAGAATACACATTCTTCTCAAGTGCACATGGAATAATTTCAAGAATAGATCATATCCTACGCCACAAAAAGAGCCTCAATAAATTTAAAAAGATTGAAATTTTACCAACCAGTTTCTCAGACCACAAAGCTATGAAACTAGAAATAAATTCCGCAAAGAAAATATAAAGTCCCACAAACATATGGAGGCTTCACAACATGCTCCTAAATAACCAATGGATCAATGACGAAATAAAAACTGGAAGCAATATATGGGGAAAAATGACAACAATTGTTCAACTCCGCAAAATCTGTGGCACTTAGTGAAGGCTGTGCTAAGAGGAAACTATCTCTTGCAATACAAGTTTACCTCAGGAAAGAAGAACAATCCCATATGAGGAGTCTAAACTCACAATTAACGAAACTAGAAAAAGAAGAACAAATGAGGCCCAATGTTAGTAGGAGGAACATAATAAAGATTAGAGCAGAAATAATATCAAGAAGAATAAAACAATACAAAGAATCAATAAAAGCAAGAGCTGGTTCTTTGAGAAAATAAACAAAATAGATAAACCCCTAGCAAGACTTATCAAGAAAAAAAGAAAGTCTACACACATAAACAGGATCAGAAACGAGAAAGGAAAAATCACTGTGGACACCACAGAAATACAAGGGATTATTAGAGAATACTATAAAAAATTATATGCCAACAAACTGCATAACCTAGAAGAAATGGACAACTTTCTAGAAAAATACAACCTTCCAAGGCTGACCTAAAAAGAAACTAAAAATCTGAATAGAGTAATTACTAGCAGCAAAATTGAACTGGTAACCAAAAACTACCTAAGAACAAAACACCTGGACCAGATGGCTTCACCGCTGAATTTTATCAAACATTTAGTGAAGACGTAATACCCATCCTCCTTAAAGTTTTCCAAAGACTAGAAAAAAGGGAATACTTCCAAACTCATTCTATGAGTCCAGCATCACTCTAATACCAAAACCAGGCAAAGACACCACAAAAAAAGAAAATTACAGACCAATACCCTGATGAACATAGATGCAAAAATACTCAACAAAATATCAGCAAACCGAATTCAAAAATACATCAAAAAGTTCATCCATCATGATCAAGTGGGATTCATCCCAGGGATGCAAGGATGGTACAACATTCAAAAATCTATCAACATCATCCACCACATCAACAAAAAGAAGAGCAAAAACCACATGATCATCTCCATAGATGCTGAAAAAGCATTTGATGAAATTCAACATCCATTCATGATAAAAACTCTCAACGAAATGGGTATAGAGGGCAAGTACCTCAACATAATAAAGGCCGTATGTGACAGACCCCCAGCCAACATTATACTTAACAGTGAGAAGCTGAGAGCTTTTCCTTTAAGATAGGGAACAAGGCAAGGATGCCCACTCTCCCCACTTCTTTTCAACATAGAACTAGAGGTCCTAGCCACAGCAATCAGACAACACAAAGAAATAAAAGGCATCAAGATTGGCAAGAAAGAAGTTAAACTGTCCCTGTTTGCAGGTGACATGATAGTGTATATAAAAAACCCTAAAGAATCCACTCCAAAACTACTAGATCTAATATCTGAATTCAGCAAAGTTGCAGGATACAAAATTAATACACAGAAATCTGTTGCATTCCTATACACTAACAATGAACTAACTAGCAGAGAGAGAAATCAGGAAACCAATTCCATTCACAGTTGCATCAAAAAGAATAAAATACCTAGAAATAAACCTAACCAAGGAAGTGAAAGACCTATACTCTGAAAACTGCAAGACACTCATGAGAGAAATTAAAGAAGATACCAATAAATGGGAACACATCCCATGCTCATGGATAGGAAGAATTAATATTGTCAAAATGGCCATCCTGCCTAAAGCAATCTACAGATTCAGTGCAATTCCAATCAAAATACCAACAGCATTTTTCAACAAACTAGAGAAAATCATTCTAAAATTCATATGGAACCACAAAAGACCCCGAATAGCCAAAGCAATCCTGAGAAGGAAGAACAAAGCTGGGGGATTATGCTCCCCAATTTCAAGCTCTACTACAAAGCCAGAGTAATCAAGACAATTTGGTACTGGCATAAGAAAAGACCCATGGACCAATGGAAGAGACTAGAGAGCCCTGATATAAACCCAGCCATATATGGTCAATTAATATACAATAAAGGAGCTATGAACATACAGTGGGGAAATGACAGCCTCTTCAACAACTGGTGTTGGCAAAACTGGACAGCAACATGAAAGAGAATGAAACTGGATTATTGGTTAACCCGATACACAAAATAAACTCGAAATGGATCAAAGACCTGAATGTAAGTCATGAAACCAGAAAACTCTTAGAAGACAACATAGGCAAAAATCTCCTGAGTATAAGCATGAGCAACTTCTTCCTGAACGCATCTCCTCGATCAAGGGAAACAATAGCAAAAATGAACACATGGGACTGCATCAAACTAAAAAGTTTCTGTACGGCAAAGGACACCATCAACAGAACAAAAAGGCACCCTACTGTATGAGAGAATATATTTGTAAATGACATATCCGACAAACGGTTAACATCCAAAATATATAAGAACTCACAAGCCTCAACATCCAAAAAGCAAATAACCCTATTAAAAAATGGGCGGAGGATATGAACAGATAAATTCTCCAAAGAAGAAATTCACATGGTCAACAGATACATGTAAAGATGCTCCACATCACTAATCATCAGGTAAATGCAAATTAAAACCACAGTGAGATATCACCTCACACCAGTAAGGATGGTCAGCATCGAAAAGACTAACAACAACAAATGCTGGCGAGGATGCGGAGAAGGGGGAACCCTCCTACACTGCTGGTGGGAATGTAAATTAGTTCAACCATTGTGGAAAGCAATATGGAAGTTCCTCAAAAACTAAAAATAGAAATACCATTTTGTACTCCTTGTTATTTACTCAAAGAATACAACTTCTCAGACTCAAAAAGACATATGCACCCCTATGTTTATTGCAGCACTTTTTACAATAGCCAAGATATGGAAGCAACCTAAGTGTCCATCAGTAGATGAATGGATATAGGAGACGTGGTACATACACACAATACTATTCAGCCATAAGAAGGAAACAAATCCTGCCATTTGCAACAACATGGATGGAGCTGGAGGATATTATGCCCAGTGAAATAAGCCAGGTGGAGAAAGACAAGTTCCAAATGATTTCCCTCATTTGTGGAATATAACAATGAAGCAAAATTGAGGGAACAAAATAGTAGCTGACTCAGAGACTCCAAGAAGGAACTAGTGGTTACCAAAGGGGAGGATTGTGGGAGGGTGGGTGGGGATGGTAGGAGAAGGGGATTGTGGGGTATTATGTTTAGTACACATGGTGTGGGGAAACACAGGGAAAACAGTGTAGCACAGAGAAGGCAAACTGTGAATCTGTGTCATCTTACTACACTGATGGACAGTGACTGCGTTGCGGTATGTGTGGGGACTTGATAATATGGGTAAATGTAGTAACCACATTGTTTTTTCATGTGAATCCTTCATATGAGTGTATATCAATAATACCTTAATAAAAAAAAGACATATGCCCCCCTATGTTTATTGAAGCACTATTTACAATAGCCAATATATGGAACCAAACTACGTGTCCATCAGTAGATGAGTGGATAAAGAAGATGTGGTACATATACACAATGGAATATTATTCAGCCATAAGAAGAAAACAAATCCTGCCTTTGCAACAACATGGATGGACCTGGAGGATATTATGCTCAGTGAAATAAGCCAGGTGGAGAAAGACAAGTGCCAAATGATTTCCCTCATTTGTGGAGTATAGCAACAAAGCAAAACTGAAGGAACAATATAGCAGCAGAGTCAGAGACTCTTAAGAAGGGACTAATGATTACGAAAGGGGAGGGTTGTGGGAGGGTGGGTGGGGAGGGAGGGAGTAGGGGATTGAGGGGTAGTATGTTTAGTACACATGGTGTGGGGGATCACGGGGAAAACAGTGTAGCCAGAGAAGGCAAACAGTGAATCTGTGTCATCTTACTACCCTGATGGACAGTGACTGCATTGCGGTATGTGTGGGGACTTGATAATATGGGTAAATGTTGTAACCACATTGTTTTTTCATGTAAAACCTTCATAAGAGTGTATATCAATAATACCTTTATAAAAAAAATTTTTTTAATGTCTTAAAGATATCATGTCTTCTTTAGACAAGTTATTCCCATAGAATTGTAAGCTAATTAGTCATAGCTTCTCACCTAGAGTCTGATATCTTTCTATAAGAGCATCAGACCTGGGTCTTAATTGTGCGGCTTACAAAAGCTAAAAATCTTTACCCTTTCTTTCTCTGGGCTTCTGCAGGCCTCTCTAATCCTTTCTTTTTCTCTCTGAAGAGCCATGCCTTACCTTTTGACTGAAAAATCCAAAGAGATATGAACAGTAAAATATCAGAGAATATATTTCAGTTCATTTTCTAATTTGAAGCAAGTAAAACCTCTTAATGTTTTATTATGTATTCATCACCTCCAATTTGTGTCCTTTGGTTTGTAGTTCTGACTGTACCTGCTGGTCAAGTTGCAGAGGAGACTGTAATTGAAGAAGAAGAGGAGGAAGCAGAGAAGTTGCCACTGACTAAAAAACCAAGGATAGAAGAGATGACAAACAGTGTAGAGGAAAGCAAGGTATTGTTTTTAGCAGTGGTAGAAGAGAAAGGAAAGAATCAAAAGCTATATATGACTTTTAAGGCCTGAACCCTTCTTTACCTTTTCATTTTCTTTCTAGATAATCTGTGATAAGGAATTCTTACCTGATGGTGATATGGTTTACTTCTTTTACAGGAGGGCACCGAAAGAGCGCTATTACAGCAGCAGCTCCAGGAGGCCAGTCGAAGAGCACGGGAATACCGACAGCAGCTCCTAAAGAAAGAGCAGGAGGCCGAACAGTACCGCCTAAAGCTGGAGGCCATGGCCCAGCAACAGCCCAATGGAATTGATTTTGCCATTGTTGAAGAGGTGGCTGGGGTAGATGCTGAAATCACAGAGGGGGAGACAGAGGAGAGAGAAGGAAGTGACTGAGGCAGGAGAGACCACAGAGCCTCAGACTGGAGTTACTGTGGAAACTGTCTCATCTTAATGTGCAAGGGCTACAACTTGTACTGTGTCCATCTTTTTTTCTCTTTTTAAAAGAAAATCCAGAGGAGAATCATTGTATAAAAATGAAGACTGTTCTTAAAAAGAAAACTATAGCAGGGTATTATGACTGGGCTCAGGAAGGCTCTCTATGCACCTGGAAAATTCAAAGCCAAATTTAGGGAACACTTCTTCTGAGGATCCAAAAGAAGAAGGACCAGATCTCTCAGCTCACATCATTGCTTTAAGCATAGAGGTAAAAGAATGCTGGTTTGTGGGTCCATTGTTTTTTAAATAACTAACTTTATATCAAAAGGTTTTAGGATAACATGCCTAATAC
This sequence comes from Smutsia gigantea, assembly GCA_032199065.1. Lineage (NCBI taxonomy): Eukaryota > Metazoa > Chordata > Mammalia > Pholidota > Manidae > Smutsia > Smutsia gigantea. The sequence goes on from JAVSCE010013332.1 coordinate 215,944, forward strand.
AGACACCCAGAGACGTTAATAATTGTACCATTAAGTGACCTGAAAATTTTCCTCAGATTTATGAATCTGTTAGAGGAGAAAATTAATTAGGAGGGGGTTAGAAGCAAACTTTTGGGAAGAGAAAGGAATACGTTCCACTTCCAAAGGAACAGGCACCCCCACTATCCTGAGTGAGTTTCAGTGAAAAGAAGTTTGTGGCTGTCTTGACTAAATTTGCTTCCATGTGTCAAGAGCTCTAATGCCAGTTTGAGAAACTGACATAGAATTTCTAAAAACTGGAAAGGAAAGAAAACTTTCATTTATGTGGGAGAAGTGTATGTAAATCCAAAATCCTCCACACTGTGCTTCCACAATGCTGGAAAGTGGCCAGAAAGAGGCTGGTGGGGTCATAAAACAGTCTGGTCTCGAAATACTTTGCTGTGGCTGAATTTTATAAAATTGTAATCAGGAGAGTAGTCTGTTATTAGAACAGCTTGCTTCCAAACATTTATTTATGTAATACCAAGCTTTAATACCAAGTTTTTAATTTTAAAAAATTTTGCTGAGTTTTCTAAGTGTGCCCTTTCTGTGGAGCCTACATGGTTTACTTTTATATGCAAAAAAAAAAAAGAAGGAAGGAAGGAGAGATAAATGCTGAGGATGTTGTGTAGTTCTGTGTCCATTTGATTTGGGATGACTGAATTGCCCTGTTTTCCTTAAGTCAGGCCTGTGCAGAGCTTTTTTGCCTTATGGGTGCTCAGTGTGTGTTGGCAAAGGGAGTAAGAAATATCAGTGCCATGAAGTAAGGAACCAGAGATTCTGGCCAGATACTTCACCTCCCTTACGCCCTTTCTCTCCCATTATTCCTGCTCCCTGTGGCTAAGCACTTGTGGAAAGTGTTTCATTGCTGGGTTTTCGCTGCAAAACTCCAGCTTGGAGTTTTTTCAAAAGAAGGAGAATATGGATAGAAAGGGGTTGTGGATAGGTTACATCACAGAGGTTATCGCCTTTGAAATTGGGTTCTCATCGTTCTAGACTTGCTTGCTTGCTTTGTTGTAAATTAGAAGAAGAAACCAGAGGGAGATGTGCCAAGTAACCATTTGAATGACTGTTTAGAATATGGTTTTCTTAATTAGAGATCATGGGGAAAACATTTTTAATTTGGAATAAAACTTGACAGTTAACATGGTTCTTTTTACCTTGATTAGTGAAGTAATTTGCTGCAGTTTTTCAGAGTTACAGAATCATTTGGGACTCAAAATATACTTAAAACCTAACTCCCTAAACCAAATTTAACAAGCGGAATTGTCTGTTAGAGGCTTCTAAGTAAAAATATCAGTTCTTTGAAATTAATCTTGGCTATCAGCCACCTTAGCTAAGTTTTCTCCATGGACTTGAGTACTGATGAGCAGATAGATGATCAGAGATTACTCTGGGCTGTTGCAGATGACAGAGAAATGCAGTGAAGGAGCCCAGGTAAGGATGAGGGTCAAATTATGGTTTCTGCTGTCAAATCATCTTGTTTCTGTTTTGTTGTTTTTCTCTTTTTAGGTCCCTTTGTGAATCAGGTGCTAACAAAAAGCTGCTATTGTGTTATTTCAGAGCCTTAGCTTAACTATGGAGGGACCAAGTGTCATTTTAGATGTGTTTTGCTTATGTTCTTGGTATGTTTTTATATATTAATTCTTTTATATCAATCCTGGTTATGTTCCTATATATCGATTTTAATTCATTTTTTCCCCCTCTTTCCTGTTAAATGGGTAGAGGTTAACTCTGCAGAAGATATCCAGGCCCAAACACCTCACTCTCTGGGATAATTTCTGTTTGGGAACATGGATTGGGATAATTTTTGTTTGGGAACATGGAGTTTCTACCTAACATTCCCTTCTGAGCATACAGAGTTCCTGCTGTTTGGGGAACTGTTTAGAGGTTCTTATTATTCTCTTTCTGCAGGAGGCTATCGTTCCCACCCAGAAAAATATCTAACAGAGCTCAAGTCATTTTTGATAATGGGGTCTCTGAGATAGGGAGTTAAAGGAAAGGTTGGGTTAGGGAGAGCAGGAAAGGAAAGATCTGGAGTGGGATGGGTAGCAAAAAGGCATTTGTTTTTATTTACTTGGAATAGACCTTTTAGCATCCCAGAGAAGAGAAATGGGATTTGTTCTCCAGTTGTATTGCTATGGAGAGAATGGTAGGTCAGGATCCCTTAAAGTAATTAGAAGTTAAATATTAAATGTATTAATGGCAATACCATTTTGTGATTTTGCATAACTTTCTGGATCAGCCATGGAATTTCAGGAAATGTTGCTGGATCTTCTGGGTTGGGGGATTACAACTGGCTTATTGGCTAGATTGTATTACACAGAATCAACAGTAAGTTGTTCAGAGTTGGTATTTTAGCAGTACCTTGAGCAAACCTGGAGCCTAGGATGATTGCCTAGTTTCAAATAAAGCTGCTTTAACAATATCAGTATATTAATATAGGAATTGTAGACTCTATTTGTATTTTAGTCTTAAGCCTTCCCCCCCCCCCACCCCCCAGAAAAGAGAAAGAAAGAAATCTTAATATTTCTGTCTTGTTTCTGGCTTCAGGGAAATTACTTATAAATGTATAATTGTACATTCCCTTCCTATCACTACCTCTGTGGGATCTCTTAATTATACCAGAGTTGAGGTCTCTTAATTGAAGTATTGGGAGAACTTGGCTTTAGGTTTTCTATATTCTGAATTCAGTGCCTGAAAAGATGTTATTTTTCTGTGTCAGATCTGTGTTTAGTGATTTTTGCTTTGCCTTTCCATCTTCCTCCTTACCATTACATTCTTAAAATGTTTGTGTCTGCTCAATAATGTTGGAGATCTATGGCATACAAAATAACTTTTTTTTTATTAATATAAAATAAATGAATTTACCAGAGGGCTCTCCAGTTGAAGTTAGGTACTGTGTGACTAGAGCATTTTTAATAGCCCTTTCCTGGGTGTATGTTAGTGTGTATGTGTGTAAATACATACAGATTTTCCTTTTCTCTTTGTTTATTTGAGGTTCAACTTTAAAAGTACCTGGTATAACCTGGAAATATTTTTATTTTATTAAACACATTAGAGAGGATTTCTTTGGGTTCATTAAAGGAGCTAAGGAAGAAAAGGCATCATTTTGGCCCTTTTCTGAGTGGTGTGCTCTAATAGGCAATAATGAGAAACCTGAGGAGTGAGACCCCAGGGAGAACGAGTACCTGGCTTTACAGAGATTTGTTTAGCACATAGTATGATGACACCATGTAAGCTGAAAAGGTTAGAGCAGTGGTGGATAGAGATGCAGCTGCCCTTCCATAGAGCAAGCCTCCTTTCCACTCCTATGGCAGCTATTTTGACTGGCACTTGTAAAATTTCTTACACCTCTGAACAGGAAAGCAACTCTAGATAAAGGGCCATCATAGAAGGAGCAGACATTCTATACATCTACTTTCCCAATTTATAAATCTCATACTCTTGAGAAATTATCATTTTTAGAAAGTTTGTGTGGCCCTCTCCTAACTCACAACATTATGGACCTCCACAGCTAGAAGATTTGAGGCATATAGTGAACTCTTCCCATAAGTTTAATATTGAGAAATTTAATACCAGTTTTTGTCCAAATTTATTGGAGAATGGCCTCTATTCTCTATTCCTTGTGCAGACATTTCTGTATGGCCAATAAAGGGGCTTAAGAATGGAATACATGTCAAGACCACCTATATTCTGCTCTTGGCTCTTATCTGTCTCCATTTTATGTGATGAATATTTTCCCCTTCTGAGTTAGCACTCTATTTCCTATGCCAATATATTTAACAGAAGACTAGGAGCAAGAAGGATGTTAATGCTAACTCAAATTAAGCAGCTTTGAGCCTCTGCTGCTGACCTTTTTTTTTTTTTTTTGGCCTTTTTTGCCTCTGGAACTAGGGAGTAGGGTGACCTTCCTTGACTTTACAGTAGCATTTGGCTTGTTAATGGCAGGAAACTGTGATTCCCTCCCTCTCTCTCTCTTCCCCTTTCCTCTCTAACTTACTTCTGCTTCTGTGACCCCATTGTTCTTATCTCATTGCGTCTTTGCCAGGCATCAGGAGATTTAATTAGTAGGTCATTTCTGATATATGGGCCTTCTTTTTCCTCTTTCCACTCCCCTCCTTCCCTACTATATATTTCTATTTATTCTGAAGTGTTTTGTTTCTGAGAATTAATCTATGTCTCACCCTATATCCCGTGCTTCCTAGTTGGTTTCAGGCATCTCGCTCTATCAGCAATAATGATAGCAGCTCCCTTCTCTGGCTTTGCCCTGTGGACCGTCCTTCTGCTAAGGCCATTTGTGTTGGTGGGGGAGAGAAAGTGGAAGGGTGAGGCGCCTAGATCCTTCTCAGAATGCCCTCAGTTTTTCAGGTTGCTTGACAGCTTTACATTCAGTGTGTTTTAGGAAAACTTTAATACACTTCTCTTTTTTATTTAGGATTTTAATAAAATAGGGTTTGATTCGGATGAGCAAATTTGTGTGTATGTGTGTGTGGGTGAGCATTTGTATGTGTATCCACCTATACAGATCTATATTATATATAAAATTTTTGTACTATCATTTAAAATAAAGATGTTTTTTAATAAAATGTCAAAGTCTTAACATTCAGAGTGTCACTGAAATTTTTTCCATCTCCCTGGCAAAAATTGTATCCCTGCTCACAGATAAACCTCAATGGCAAGTTTTCCCCTGTTTGACTGAGCTAATGAGGGCAGAGCAGGGGAGGATGTTTGGGGATAAGAGGGGTGGTTCTTCTTTCTCCTGTTGGGATCTCGTCTAACCCATTCACATTCTCTGCCTTTTCCTTATCTAGCTACTCCTTAGATGGTATCCTTAACAAGCAAAAGCAAGTTGAGGTAAGAACTGAAGTGAAAATGGAGAGAGCTTTTGACTGACTTTTTAAATTTACAGCTTTCCCAAAACTGAAAGAACAAAATAGCAGCAGACTCAGAGACTCCAAGAAGGGACTAGTGGTTACCAAAGGGGAGGGGTGGGGGAGAGCAGGTGGGGAGGGAGGGAGAAGGGGATTGTGGGCTATCATGATTGGTGCACATGGTGTGTGGGGGGGTCACGGGGAAGACAGTGTAGCACAGAGAAGACAAGTAGGGACTCTGTGGCATCTTACTACACTGATGGACAGTGACTGCAGCGGGGTATGGGGGGAACTCAATAAGGGTGAATGTAATAGCCACACTGTTTTTCTTGTGAAACCTTCATAAGAGTGTATATCAATGATACCTTAATAAAAAAAAATTTTTTTAACTTCCCTTTGCTCATCCTCGAATCCCCTCCCAAGAGATCAGTAGCTGAAGGAAATAATTCTATGCCTTGAGTAAAGTCAATGCTGAGATAAAGTGGAGGAAAACATCAGACCCAGGGAGGCTTGGAAATAATGGTTTTGCTTTGCTGGCTTCTCAGCTATTCTTAGTTAATAAGGTACTTATTGCTCTCTCAGTGCAACTCAGCATACATTTATTAAGTTAATTCAAGTAGCCATTTAGTGTGGCATAAACCCCATTGATAGCCAGGGTTGAATAGACCCATCTGGCTGGAGTGATGGGTGTCCCTATTTAGTGTATAGTGTTCTCAAAAAGTGCTCCATTGGCAATAAAGATGCCTTTCTTAAATCAAGAAGGATAATACCAAAATCAAGGACATACAAGCATCTGTGTTCAACAACTATAATCTTCAGGGAAGTTCCCAAAGCCAATATGTAAGAAATTGAACACCTACCATGTACTAGGATGCATGTAGATAACTGCTTTTTGGTAAATATATATAGTCAACAAATACTTGTACAATTAATTAAAAGGTACATCTGGAAGATCCTTCATAACTGCACATATGGTCTTTGCTGGGAGAAAAAGGGCAGCCTTGAGCCTTGAGAAGCAAAGCACTAAGAGTCTTCAATTAAAATCCTAGTGAGAGAAATCATCAGGAATATGGGAAAGTTGGGAGGGAATTGGAGAGAGAGGAACCTAGAGTTCTCAGAAAGGTAATATTCTTAAATGATAGGAAAAAACATGAACTAGGGCAAATTTCCTAAGATTTTTTTTTTCCTCTCTGTGAAAGTTAGCCCTCTACTCCAAGATCAGTGGGTAGAAAGTACAAGAAAAGGCTGAAGTGGTAGGAACCTAGTGATAACTACACCTCTGTAGGGTTTGTGCCAGATGTCTGCGAGGTAACAGAGTAAGTTAGTTAAGACTATAGGGGAGCAACGACTATACCCCTGAGCAAAGCGTGCATTCTATTCCTATAAACATTCCTGAAGTTGAAAAGTTTTTATTGTAAAGGAAAGTGATGTTTGAGAGAGAGGCCAATATTATAAACCATAACAATAGCTTCCATGCTTTTAAGTTTTTGCTGCCTGTCTGACAATGGGCTAGGCACTTTGCGTACACACAAACATACCTATCTTGCAAACATACACATCTGTGTATTATTTTCAGTATATAGATACAAAAGGACAGGTTGTGACTTTGCTGAGTCCCTCAGCTTTAAAAAATTGTTTCAAACTTTTTAAAGCTGATTTTTACATAGTTACTATTAGTGTTCGTTTCTTTAAAGTTTCTCCCTTAATCAGAATACTGTTTTAATCACTTAGCTTTGGACAGTTTAATTCATCTCAAAAATTGCAGTTAAGAAATTGAAAAGTAACTTCTCTGAGCAGTCTTCCCTGTAAATTCTCCAAAGTAAATTTTGCTCCAAAACTAATTCAGGAGGTATCCCCCTAAAGTTGCTGGCAGCAATATTTGAGCAAGGAGAGTCAAAGGTAATGGATGGGGATCTTCATCTCTCAGTTTATGGATAGCTTCTCTTTCCTTCCAGATTGTTCTTCTTCCTGTATCTTATTCTCTATCCTGGAAGGCTAACCTGCATGAATTTTATCAATGGTGCTTTGGCTTCCAGTTGTAATCAGCCAGTAGGAAGCTCTGGCAGGAGACTGGAGGGACAGAAAAATCTGAAATCAGTGTATTGATTTCCAAGTTCTTTCTCTTGGGGTCACCTGGGCCTAGAGGTCACTGCTCCTCTCTCAATGCAATCTCTCCTTCCAGGAGAACCATTACCTCCCTTTTTCCTTTCAGGCCTAAAGCTGTTACTAGTCTCCAGTTGCTGACCTATCCCTTGCCCACACTTTAAAAAAATAGTCCTCATTACTTTGAGCACGTCATTGGTTTCCTGTTGTGACCCCAATACACCTGATAAAGGTAGGTGATCTTTTATATCCATAGGCTTCATATATTATACATGTACTTAAGCCCTTAATGTCATACATGTAAACTTAAATCTTAAGAGTTCTGAAGGGTCAGCTGCTGGATTAAGTAACAGAGAATGACTCATACCTGTGTGGTTCCCAAGTGTGGGGTAGTGGCCTCAAGGAGACAAAAATCTGAAAGACAATAATAGCTCAGGCCCCTGTGACTTAGCTCCCAAAGAGCCCAACATGCTGAACAGCTTTTCATGCTATGTGACTGTAGAACCTTCTGTGATTCAGGTCCCCAAAGCCTTACACAAGCTGATGGACTCTGCCTACTGGGGACCCAGTTTCTCCATAACCTCCCAGGATACCTCTGAGAAATCAGCTTAGAAATCTCTCAGGATGATGACTTATTCTCTTACTGTTTTTTCTGAAGACAAAATCTGAGCTAATATCCTAATTTTTTTTTAAAAGCCTATCAGCAGATTGCTTGCTTGGGGGTCATGTTTCTCTGTTGTGATAATTTATTTGAATTCATCCCCTTATTTATCACTACTGTCTCTCAGGATGAGGTATTTCATAAATATTAATGAATTGTATACTTGATAGTAGACTACTTTATTTTGGGCAAATAACCTTTTCCCACAAAGTGCTTTATTTAAACCCATATATTTAAATGGCACTTTACAGCACTGTGAGCATATGCTCTTCCTAGACTCTACAAAAGAAACAGGCTCAGAGAGGGTAGATGAATTGCCAAGGTCACACGCAGAACTATTAAATGGCAGAGGGCAAGGACTGTTGCTCTCACTAGCCCTGAGAAGGCTCTGAGAGTCCAGCTGCGGCATTCTGGGCTAAAGAAGTCACCTTACTTTATAAATACTAGTAGATGAACTCCCTTCACAATTAAACTGAATCCAAGACTTTAACTTGTAAATGGCTTTTGCCTACAGAGTCACAAGGTTAAATTTCTATTGTACTTCTCTTTTGAGGATCATTTATTTACCCCTTTCCTTGTGACCACCTTCAGGGCAAGAACTGAAATATTTGTGAGACCTGTCCCTCCGAGGACTGTGAAAGGCAGCAGCCTTAATTTTTTTGGGTCCTGGCTTTAACATTTTGGTTTGAAGAAAATAATGAAGTCAGGTAATGGGGAAAGATTCTCCACTCCTTCTTTGCTCTCCTTCACTGTCTAGGAAATGAGAGATGGTTTCAAAGCATCCTGGTTTAAGTAAGGTATCCAGTGAGGGAGAAACAGACCTGCAAGGACCTCTCCAACCCGGTGAAACAAGCTCCAAAGAGTTGGGGGACCCTGGACGACAACCAAATTTAACTCAACAAGCTGAGGTGTGAGCAATGTTCAGAGAACATTTAAACACCTTGAGGGTAAAATCTGTAAGTGAAGTTTATAAGGATACAAAGGAAACGAGTTACTTAGAAGTAGGTAGCTGTTAGTCATAGCCTAAGCAGGAGTTTGGAGGAACCACCCTCTCTCAGCGTACCGTTTTTTCCTTTAGAAACGTTTTTTACAAACTATCATACCTGAGACCCTCAACCCCATTTTTCAGAGAAAACGGAGGCGTAGGGCAGAGCTTTGGCTTGTCGGCATCACAAATAGTAACGGGCGGGGCTAGAAACAATCTCAAGGTTATTCTCCAAACTGTTCTCAGCGGTTTCGCTGTGATCAGAGAGCGACTGACGAGGTTTCTTGAGCAGCGAGGTTTGGTCCCGCCTCCAGGCGGCGCCAACTGGGCGAATACTCCGGCTACGCGCCGGCAAAAACCTTAAGCGCAAGGTAGCGGGTGGAGCAGGTGGCCCTGTTCGACCCTCCCATTGGCCCCTGGGGTAACGGACAGGTACCTGCAGCCAGCCCCAGCCCGAGGGTACGCATGCGTACGTGGGAAGCGCGAGGTCGAGCCCCGTTCGTGCTCTGCTAAGGCGAGCTATTCCTTGGGGAACGTTTGGGGGCATACCCCGGCCTCCAGCTGTGCTGAATCCTCCGGTGGTTTTTGTTTGCAGCGTATCCCTCATGCGACCCAGACTCTCCAAATTCCCTTTGGGACAAGATTCCCTGTTGTGAAACTTAAGTCACACGGTAAAGCTTCATTTTATTTATCCAAAAATACCTTCCCCCAACCTTTTAGAACAGGCTACGGAAAAAGTCCCTGTTACCTCAATCCAGAAACGAACGCCGAGTGCCCTCCCCCACCTCACCTAAACTCTACCGTGGGTCTCCTGGGCCCTGGCTGATTTCCACACACCATTTCTTTGCTTGCCTCCTTCAGGAAACCTTTCCTGATTAACCCCAGTGGGACCGCTGCCATCCCAATTATTCGGGAGAGAGCGCAAGGCCAAGATGACTGCAGAGATTCTAGGGGCAAAGTCGCTCAGAACAAGCCGATCGGCTCCCGCCCCGCCTCTTCCGCAAGTCGAGTCCGGCAGCGGCTCGGGCGCACAGCAGTACTGGGAGGCGGGGGGCTCCTACACGGTAGGAGGCTCATCCATGGAGGCCCGTCGTGCGGCCAGCCCGCGGCACCGCGTCTAGGGTAAGCCCGGAAGGGCGAGTTAAGGCAGCTTGGCTGAGGGAGGGGGAGTGGGGTGTGCCGGTGCCCCGCCCCAACCCGCCCTCCGAAACCGGCTCACCGAGAGGGCGAGCCTTTCGCCTCTCGCGCCTCTCTTTCGAGGACAGGGAGAGTGAGAGTCGGCAGTCAATAAATAAATCCGAGCCGGGCTGGGATCCCGGGACACTCTGAGTCCAGGAAGGCTGGAGGTGTGGAACAAGGAGAGAGGGAGGGGACCTGTCCTTGGAGATGAGTCTTTGCTCACGGCCTTTTCTGAGGGCGCGGGCCTCAAGGGCCCCATTTAAGGCTCTGGAGCATCCTCCTTTAAAAGTTGAAATGGCTGCCGTTAGGGGCGACTGGCTGGGAGGAGAGCCCGATGAGGGGCGGCTTCGGAGACAACTGAGGCTTCCCGAAGTTCGCCCTCTTCGGGGCGCGGCCCCGGGATCCCTCCGGCCGGCCCAGGTACAGGAGATGTCTCCCGGGGACCCCGGAGTATCTGGACGGGCCTCCCGAAGGGACCCGCGTGAGCAGGGCAGGCGGTGCACGGTGAGAGAAGGGCAACCTCCGGCTCCCTCCGACCCCTAGCCGGGGAGCAGGGACGGAGAGCACAGGCCGGGCGCTGAGGGCCACGCACTTCCCTTCTGGGGGCATGTCCAGCCTCATGGGTGCGGCGCATTCCCGGGGAAGGGGCTTGGAGCCCGCCGAGAGCTTGGGGGCGGGGGCGGGCTCTGGCCGGAGGGCCCGGGGGGTGAAAGGTGCCGGCGACGGGGGCTCGGCCCCTTTCCTGGCCGGCTGCGGGCCGTGCAGGTAGCGCAGCAGTTCCTCCAGCGTGGTGACTTCCACGGCCTGACCGGGACAGCCGGGCGGCGGCGGCCTCACCAGCACGCGTGGTGCGGGGCCACCTGCCGCGTGCCCGCCCCGTGCGCAGCCCGGGCCCTCCTTGGCGTTGTTCCCATTCTGGTTCCACTCCCAAGGACCCCCGGCATTGCGGAGGTGCTTGACTGGCAGCTCGGGCGTGGACTCGGGGGTGGGCAGGCAGGCCACCTCTGGCGGAGGTACGCCCTCGGCGGGAGATAGGTAGGTGGTGTAGAGCTGGGGCGTCTGAGCCCTGTCTCCTTCTTTGGAACGCGGTGGTGGCTCTGGGCCCGCCCCGTGCAGCTGAGCCAAGCTGCGAAGAGACAGTGGGCGCGGGCGCGCCGGAGTCTCGACGTCCTTGCTCCGAGGTCGGTGGGCTCGGCGACAAACGCAGGAGACCAGGAGGCCAGAGACCGAGGCGCCCAGGGCAAAGGCTGCGGCCACACAGGCCAGGAGCAGCGGGATGGGGACGGAGAGGGAGGCTGAGGCTGGGGGAAGGTCCCGGCGCACGCCTGCCGACCAGAGGGAGGAGGGACGCTCAGTGAAGTTAGGCAGGCGTGGGATGGCCAGTTCCAGAAGTTTCTCCTCTCTCGCTGCTGCTCAGCATCACTCCAACATAGTCCTGACCCTCAGGAACACCTCCCCTGTCCCCTCAAACACACAGCCCATCACACTGTCGCACACGCAGGCTAGAGCTTGGGCCTGGGAGTCCCCAGCCCAGCTCTGGCCCTGGTAGCCATGCCAAGAGCAACTGCCACACTCTGCCCGTGCAGAAGAGGTGGGTCTGGGATGCCCAGTTCTGGGGAGGGAAGGCTCCAAACAGGCATTAGGGAGCACCAAACAAGGGTCAGTGAGGGGCTTAAAATTCTTCAAGAATCAGCAACCACCATACCTCACTCCTATCCCTCCCAGCCAGCCCCCTTACCCTGAGTATGAGCTCCAGGAGTGGAAGACTGGGGCCAGGGGTGGGCATCACTGGGGGGGCTGGGGGTCTCAGGGGAAGGGCCAGGACCCAGAAGCACTGGTGACAGAGGCCAGGTCAGAGCCAGTGAGGCCCCTGCTCTTCACCTCTGATACCCACTCAGCAGGTCTTCCCCAGCCCACCCTTTGGAACCTCAAAGTCCAGAACTCCAGCCTCCTACTTTGCTCTGGGGTAGGGAAGGGCTCACCATGCAGGATGTCCTTTCATTTATTTGTTCAAAAACTATTTATTAAACACCCTACTTTGCCAAGCACTGAACTGTATGCTGGGTATTTGGAGGGTGCTAACCCTTTTCTGGGACGCAAGGTGCCCGGGGTGTTGATTTACTGCTGCTGGGGCACAGACTTGGGTGAGCACGGACTGAGCCATGGAAGGTGCAGCTGGACAAGACTCACCATAAGCAGAATCCCCTGTGCCGGACTGACTCCCAGTAGCTCCACCTGCGTAGGACGCAGAGAGGGTGAAGATGGGGGCAGGGGAAGATTCATTAAAAACTGATGGGGGTGATAATGAGGGGAATCTAGTAACCGTAATGTTGCTCATGTGATTTTATATTGATGATACCAAAATTTAAAAAAAACTGGTGGGGGTGACTGTACCACAGAGAAGAGAAAGACAAAACCCTTCACCTGAGGTGGTACCCTTGTCCCTTCTGTTTACCTTGGCAGTCACCATATTCCATGAATTCCTGGCTCCCAGATGGATCCACCTCAATCCTAGGAGGAAATGGAAGTGGCTCAATGTAGTAATACTTCTTGCCCACATCCCCCACCCCAACCCTCAGCTTCCTGTCTTAGTGGTGGGAGACTTTCTCCTCAGGAGATCCGGGAGCCCCACTTACCCTCCAGGACCCCTGATATCCACACAGCCTCTGGAGCTATGCCATCCACAGTATGGGTCCTGAGAAGCCAGACAGCTCCTAGGGAAAACTGAGTTATGTGAGGCTGGGACCCTCTCTACTCTAATCACATTCCATTCCCGTGCCTCTTCTTCTCTCACCCTGGCCTGTAGGAGGCTCCTAGACCAATACTCCTATCCTATCCAGCCCAATCCCTATTCCAGTCCCTGATTACTGCCCACCTGCAGAATGCTAGGGGCAACCACCCGCTCCTCCCCCAGCCCCCCAGTCCCCAGCCATCCCTGCCATCCCAAGGCCTATGTTCCTGTGCTCCTGCAGGGCTCGCACTGGGAGGGCCTGTCCTCAGGCTGCTCACCTCCGACAGGCCCCATGTCTGGCACACCGGCTGAGAGAGACGGAGATGATGCAGCCAGGAAAAGCCACAAAGAGCCTGTGACCTTCAGTGTCCAGCTCCAGCCCTATGACCCGCTGTGCTGTTTGGGCCGCCCGCTTCCCACTGCACCTAGGGCGAGGCCAGAAAGAATCAGAAATGGGGCAAGCAAGCTGCTTTTTTGTCTGAGTTAAAGAACAGAAGGTGGGGAGGAACACAAGCAACTGAATACAATTTATGGAGCTGGGGTTCCTGAGTGGCCACCCTGCCCCACCACACTGTCCATCTTCTCACCAAGCCCTCTCTCTTCCCCATAGCTCCTGCCCTGTAGGAGCTGATGTTGATTTTCCCACCCCAGCCCCATACCCCTATCTGCAACCTTACATCCCTTCCCTGCTCTTGGGGGAGGACCTATGGCCTCACCGGGAGGGGCTGTAGGCATCAATTTCTTCCAATAGGATGGGCTCAGGTCCCCTAGATTGCCCTCCTGGGGGAAGCACTTTCAGCACTGTCCCATCGTTGGAGCCCAGGAACAGGACTGTGGTGTTACTGTAGGGACCAGCCATGCCATCCACAGCTACCTGGGTCAGTTGGGCCCTGGAGGGATAGGTCTCAAGTCAGGGCAACCTGACAAGTGGAACCTTGGGTGTTTCAAGAACAGCCCATGTGTCTTGGTTCCTTTTCCTGGGCCCTTCCCGCAGCCCGGGGTTTCCTTCTTAGGTCTTTCCCTCCCTTCCACTTTCACGGGTTTTTCCTCCCACCAATATGATTTACCTTGTGGGGTCATAGAAGGAGAGCGGCTGAGGATGGTGGTCAGTGTTTTTTGGCTGCATACCTGCTGGTGAAGGTGAGCAGAGGCTGATGGGAGGCAGGAGGCACGGCAGGATCCAGCAGTGGGTGAGCCTTGATGAAGGTCAGGACATCATCAGGGAGGTCTCGAGAAGAGGGGAACAAGGCAGCTACACCTACTCCTGCACAGGATCCTGGCCTGGTGGGCACATGGGAAGGGGCAGCCTTAGAGCAGGTAGCTGGAGCTTAGTTAGGCTAACGAACTTAGTTAGGCCTAGTTCACACCCACTGCTCCCAAACATGACTGGTAGCCCTGTTCCCTCTGCACACAGCTGTCCACACTACTTCCCTTACTTGTTGCAGCTTTCCAGGCCCACTGACAACTCACTATAATACCCTCCACTGGCCTTGGCACCTTACCCTCTCCTCATAATCCCATTTTGGGAGCAGACACCACTTGCTTCTGCCCCCTTAAAAGCCACCCCCATCCTGGGTACCTGGGGGAGGGGACCCTGTCCTCAGGCACAGGTGTCCAGGCCCCATCCAGACTCCTCTGCTCCTTGAACTTGCCCTCAAACCCACGCTCAATATCATCCAGGTAGAAGGCACAGACTGCAGAACCAGGGATGCTGAGGAAACCAGAAAAGCAGTGAGCTAGGTGTTGGAAGGGACAGTACAGCTCCTCCCACATATGACAAGGCAGCTACTCTCCCTGTACTATATTAGGAGTGGAGCCTGAGAGGGTAGAGCAGCCCCAGGGGTCATGCTAAGAGAAAAAAGATGGGCAGAGCAGCAAACAGGCTTTGAATGGAGCTTCTCTTCACTGTCCCACCAGTAGGCTTTGAGAGGGGAGCTTGGACACCGGTGGGGCTGGGGACAGATTAGGCCATCTTGGTTAGTCTAGTACCAACCTATTGGTTTGGGTGGTGAAGACCCCAAAGATAGCAGAGCGGCCATACAAGTTCACAGGCCCAGTCAAGGCCTGTAAGACGTCAAAATAGAAAGTAGAGTCCCCAGGGACAGAGCAGTTGAGCCGCAATTTCAGGAAGGATGTCCAGTGGCGGTCCAAGGCTCGAGGTGAGCCACCCATGTCACGCTTACACACACGGGCCACCCGGGAGAACTGTACCTGGGGGAGGAGAATCAAAGCGTGAGGAGGACAGCGAGAGAGCCCCAAGGACAGCAGAGTAAGAGGAACGTGGTGAGTTTGAGCACCAAGAGACAAATGTTAGGGACACAGCAAAGGAAGGGTATGGTCAGTCTGGGTCAAGGATGAGGGACACAGCAGGATGTAGGGGAAGAGGGCTGGGGTTTACTCCAAGTTGGGGTCAGAGTCCAGGTAATTGTATTGTAGAGATTAGGGCCAGGAGCTCTCCCCTGACTCTGACTTCTTGGGATCCAGCAGAACCTTCTAGCTACCCTCCCCTGGTGTCCACCTCCTTACCCTCCCCAGTCGGGCATCCTCCACAGAGACCTCTCGGAAGAAGAAGTAGACATGGTCTCCATGCTCCAAGGCATGGACAAAGTGTGGCTCTGAAGTGGGGAGTGACAGGAAAGGGTATGGAAGAGCATCTGTACCTGTCCAGAAACTCCTGGCCCCACACAGTCTCCCCCCTTGGCATACATGCACATTACCACCATCATCTGCCTGCTCCCTGCCACAGCCCTTCCCCTGCACCTCCTCCCCCAAGAGCAGTCTCCCCCCAAGGCCTTCCCTGACCTCTGAGCCACTTGGAGTCGTACTTGGCGGAGCGGAGTGGGGGCTGAGGCCCGAGGCTTCTGTAAACCACAGCATCACTGGCCTGGAAGTCGGCAGCAGTGGCTGAGTACAGGCTTCCCTCTGGAGGGGTAGTTGGAATGGCATCGCAGAGGGCTCAGGGATCTGTATCCTGGCTCTTCTTAGGCCTCCCATACCCCTACCTCAGCCTGGCCCTGGCCCCTACCTCAACCCTCCACTCAGGAGCATGGGGAAAGACTGGGTCAGGAAAGGGGCTAAGGTGGGAAACCTGCCAGCCACAGGCCTGCTTCTCACATGCCCAGGTGCACACCTGCAAAGATGGCCACATTGGACTGAGTGGCATCAAAGGGGCATCGAGCCTGCCCACTCAGCTCCTCACCCTCCTGCTGCAGCGAAGTGATCTGGAGGCAGAGGGAGCAGGTTCTTGGAACCCTTGCAGTCTTGGAGTCTGACTCCATAGCCCACTTCCTTATGCCCCCTTGCCTCGTTGCCCCACCCCTTCTGGACCCCTGCACTCTGGGCCCTCCCATTTCCCCACCCCCACTGGCCATTCCCACCAAGTTGATTGCCCATCTTGGGTTCTCCTCCCATTCCCATCCTGACCCCCCACCCTCCCCTTTGTACCCCATAGCTGCGGCACACAGGGCTGAATGAATTCGTTCCACAGGCAAGGAGTGTCTGGGAGTCCCAGGGCACGAGAACACGAATATAGTTGTAGCACTCGTCCTAGAGAACCCAAAATTCTAGGTCATCAAGAGGGGTCCTGGGAATGGGTTAGGGGGTCACAGGACGTAAGCCTACCTCCCTGAGCCAGTCAGAGCAAGGTGGGGTAGCACCCCGACTACGCTATTTGCTGGCCCTGCGGCCTTGGTCAAATTCTCTGGCCTCTCACAGCCTCACTTTTCTTTTTTGTGAGATATGTAAAGGCAGGTAAAAATCATTAATTCTCTTTCCTGTACATGTTCCTCTGTAGCCTGAGATGGGAGAAGTGGGTGGGAAATTGGTCATGGAGGAGGACTGCTTAGACAGAGCCAGGAGGCAGAGTAACCTCCCCTCAAAATCCTCACTCAGCTCCTCACCGTCAGCTTCCCCCGCACAGCACAGTTCTCCACATCATGGCTCCTCCATGTTAGATACTGAAGGGGGAAATGGAAGAGAGGAAATAAGGGGGAAATCTGGGCTGCACCTCACATTATGGCTCCTTTGGGTTCTTCTTCCACCCACCTGACCCTCGTTAGACTTTTCCCAGCCTCATCTCCATGCCTGCACCTCCTCCCACACAGCCCCTCACCTTGTTGGGCACCAGCCCCTCCCCTTCTTCTTGGGCTTGAAGATCGAAGGAGAAAACATGATCCCTGAAGGGAGAGGTAAGGAGGGATCAGAGCCAAGCCAGGGCATCCATCTGAGCTCCTTAGTCCCCGCAGGACCCATATTTAGCTGCTTAGGGACAAACAGTGCAGGACGAATTCCTGCCCTCTGTCCTCCCCCTTACTCCATGCCTTGGCATTTGTGCTCTGGGTCCAAGCATGTCCCATGGCTTGCACACCTGCATGTGTCCCCTGCAAGATGCTGCAGTGGCTGTGCAGGTCCCATGTCTGGGGACATGCATGTCAGCCCCACAACTGTGCCACAGTGAGTTTACCGGGCAGCCACTAGCAAGGTCCGGTTCAAGGTCAGGAATCTCTGAAAGTCCAGCCCAAGTTCTGTAACCACAGCATCGTCCTCCAGGCCCCGGAACCAGGATAATGAGGAAGTACCTAGAAGGCACAGAGAAGTGTGTGCTGAAGGCCAGCCAGGACACCACACACCCGCTCAACATCCTCTCCAACCAGAAGAAACCCAGCCGTGGGCATAGTGGGTATGTGAGATGAGTTGTGAGTTATAAATGAAGCTATTAACAAGGCTATTCAAAAAATAAAACCAGCTAACCCTAAGCACTTAACCTCTGCCAAGCACTGTGTTAGCACTTTAGGTGCATTGTCTCATTTAACACAACTCTGTGAGGTAGGTACTAACATTGGCCCCATTTTACAGATGAGCCTGAGGCTTAAAGCCGTTAAAGAATTTGCAGAGCTCACTTAGCTTGGAAGTGCAGGCACCAGGATTCAAATAAAGGTCTGTCTGACTCCAGAGCTGACCCCAGTCCCTTCTTGGAACAGCCTTAGGGCTAGCAATTCCCTTTTGGTCCCACATTGTACACTGTCCCATCTGGAGCTTTTACTCACCCCATTTCTCCCAGCCCTCTCTTTGCACCCTCCCCTCAAGGATCTTCACAGGCCAGCTCAGCCCTCCAAGGTCTCTGCCTCCTCTGACCAACTCCAGCAGCCACCTGGCCTGATCAGGGAGACCACAGCCATCAGCGCTCAGAGGGAGCCCTGAGGTCAGGGATAGGTGGTTTGACATTCATACGGGGCTTAGGACTGTGTCTGGCACATAGCAATGTTTGCTGTTCTTATCCGTCCCCCAGCAGTTACTCTGAGAAACCCAACTGCGGTTCCTTCATCCTTAAAATTACATATATAAATCCTAAATCCTACATATGTAACAGGAAGCTGCATATAGATAAAAGTTCTTCTCAGAAAAGGTGGGTCTATAGTTTCCCTCACAGCAGGACCTGGGCTTAGTAGAGGTGCAAGTAGAGAGAAGAGGTGCTGGGAACTCTGACCTAGTCCCAAGCCTTCATTTTGTAGCTAATAATAATAGCAAACACATATAAAGTATTTGCTTTGTGCCAGACAGTGTTCTCAGCACTTTACATGTCTTACCTCATTTAATCCCTAAATAACTCTATGAGGTAGAATACTATTATTATCTTCATTTTTGAAGATGATAAGACTGAGGCAAAGAAAGGTTAAATAACCTGACCACACAGCTAATAAGCAACTTAGCAGGGATTCAAACCTGCTAAGGTTTGGTCTGGCTGAGAGTCCATGTTCTTAACCACCAAACAGTGCTTCTGCAAAGTGAAGAAAGCAAGCCCAGGGATAAGAAGCAACAGACCTGAGCAGCCAGCTCCCTCTCCCCGTCTGCTGTCCTGACTGCCAAGACGGAATACTGAGCTCACACGGGGTGCAGTACCAGGGACTCACCTTGCAGGTCAGAGATCAGCAGAGGTAGGGGGTCCTGGGGAAAAGCAGCTCGGGTGCAGGGAAGTGCAAGCAACAGCGCCAGCGGCAAGGGCATGAAGCAGGGGGCGCAGGGCATTCTGTGTGGGGCAGCTCAAGCCCCAGGGTGTGCCCCCTCACCCATACGCTGGCCCTGAAAGAGGAGACAGAAAAGTGGGGGAAGGTGTCAGATTCCCTCCACCCTTCATGCAGGCAGGATCCTCCCTTGGTCTATCCCCAGAAGACCCTGTGGAGTGCGAGAAAGAACCCTCTTTCTGGCACTGCCTCAGTCCCAGCCAGCTGTCACTGTCACTTAAGGCCCTTCCCTCTTCGACTGGCCAAACTGGCTGGTGTGAGGCCTGCCAGCATGATCTCAGGTAAGGACAGGACACACACACACCCTCCAAGCTTCCCACTCAGCCCTTCCTCCTCTCTCCTGGCTGAGCCTGGGACACTCGGTAGGTGACACCTCCTGGTCCCTCTTGCTAACCCCTTCTCAGCTATAATTAGACACTGAAGCCTTAAAATTATAAATAGTGACTCCTTGGCACTGGGAGGAGGAAGAGGGCACCATGTCTACCGCCCCCTCCCTCACAGACTCCCACAGCACCAAGGGAGCAATGCAGGGGTGGTGCCCAGCCAGCATGGTTTCCAGGGCTGAGGAAGAAGAGTGGGTGGAGGCAGCCCCGGGTCGTCGTCCTGGTCTAAATTCATGCTTCAGGGGCCTTCCCATGGCTAGGGAGAAGCCAGATTGGGGCGGGGGGGCTGTCTTCGCCAAAAATGAACCTGCATCAAAGCGGGACCAGAAGCTAAATTTAGCTCTGGCTGCAGCTGTCTGCCCGACCACTGTGCCCCCTCCAAGCTTCCCTAGCCCCCTGTTCCCTCCCTGGCTCCGAAGAACCAGTGTATGAACTTGATAAGGGGGAGAGTGGACCCACCCACTCTGGGCAGCCAGGGATAGAAGGGGCTATACTAGTGAGGAGAAAAGTTTGAACATGTCCTTCCTTCTTTTCCTTCACTCTTTGGGCTGCCTTGAAATGCAAATATAAATAATTCAATGACAGGCAGGCAACTGTAGCCCAAAGTCCAGGAACAGAAGGATATGGTGGAAGGAACAGTAAGACAGCTCTCATTCACACCCATCAATCTCCCCCTGCCCCCCTATCACCAGCTGACTCTGGCTGAGACCCACAGCAGGAGGTGTATGCCACCATCCTGCCTTGCTTCCCCTGAAACTAAGTGAGGGGCTGGGTAAGCTCAGGAAATCAGGTCAGGTCTTTCTGTGAACAGACAGCTATCATTTGCCAGTCCTTGGTTGCCTTTCCCACCCACCTTGTCCCCTAAAGAAGAGACCCTGGGTTTCCAGGCCCAGCTCATTCCATCTTTCCAACAATTCCACTCTTGGAGCAAGGACCCAAGTGTACCCCACCCCCAATCCAGCGTCACTGGTGGGGAGGCTGACGTCAGATGGGGTCCCAAGAGAGCTGGAGGGGCGAAAGGGGTAAGAACGCCTAATGATAACTCCTCCTTCCCCAGGGGCAGAGCTAATGACCCTCTGGTACTGAAAGGCCAAGCCTCCCTCCCTGCCCCGCCACCCCGTGTTTCCAGGTGCTGATGCTCCCGGGGGAAGAAAAAGGGACACAGCTTGGCTCCTGTCCTCCCCTTCTGCTCTCCCCCACCCCGCCCCAAGTTGCCCTGGGCGACTGGTATCTTCACCCAGGAAACAACTTTGGTCTCTGGGAAGTGGGGAGAACAGCCTCTTCCTGCTCCCAGCCATGCCAACTTCCATCCTCTGCCTTCAGGAGCTAGTGTCCTTTCCTTACCTGGGGTGGTGACTCCTGTGGGGGTTTGAGGGGGACAGGAGACTGCTGACCTAGTGGAAGAAGGGACAGAAGGAGGAAAGAGACTGAGTAACACCACCTTATCACATCCCTTAAAAATAAATGTGAAAATTCAGAAGTCTACTGAGGCTAGTTAGGGGAGATGCTGCCCTGGAATGAGGTGTGTTGGGGATGTTAACACTGAACTTGATTACAAAGGTGCTGGTGTCTACATGCCCAGAGATGAGAGGGCAGGGGCTGGGGCTGGTCCCTAGCCAGAAACTCCTGGAACTGCAGGACTAGTCTTGGGAAAAAGGGTGACTGGGAAAGTTCATGGGGCATGACAACCACCATCACCTTAAAACCCTCAGAATTCAGCAGCCTTCTTAGCAGAAGTACCCAGGCTAGGAACAATAGAGGCCAATTTGCATCTCATTTACATGCTCTCTTCATTTCACAAAATGCGCCTATAGCAAGCTCCTCTAGCCCCTTTCCTTTTCCCTAAGACAGCAGGCCCTGCTTCCCTCCCATTCAAACTCTCCACCCCACCCTCCACCTTAGGATAGGTTAGTCCAGCCTCCAAAAACAATTGATTGGCCTTTGCAGTGTCCCCCTCTAGCCTTAAGTATATATCTTCAGGAGGGCTTACCATAGCTGTTTTTTTGGGGGGTGGGGAGCAGCATCTGAAGGCCCCCTTCCCATTCCTGGCCAGGGGAAAGGCTTACCCTGCTGGGACCAATACCAGCTGCTTCATACCCCCACCTGAAGCAAATGCAGGAGGCCGGTCGGCCCTGTACCCCTTTTAGGTCCTCCCCTTGCTGGGAAGAGGAAACAGCCTTTCTTTCTCCTCCTGGCCTTGAAGCCACCTCTGGGGAGTGGCTGGGGTCACAGCCAGAGTCTAGTGGGGGCTGGAGAAAGGATGGAGAAGGGGAGACCAGGCTGGGGACAATAGCAGGAAGCCCTCGAGCTGGTCGCCCGCGCCAGTCCACCTTCCTCTGGGGGAGCAGGGAGAAGGGGGCAGGAGGGGGCGCGCCGAGGATCCTCGAGGAATAGGCGCCTTCCCTTCTCCAAAACATTTCCCCACGCTCAATCCCAGGCTGGCACCTACCTTCCCAGCTACCCAACCCCCAGTAAGGATAATCCAGGTGTCTAGAGCCTCTCATGCGGCGGGCCTGGGGCCAGGGCCTCGATGTGTCTCCCCCTCACTGGATCTGGGGCTCCGAGAGGGGCGGGTAGCAGAGTCTGGGCCGGGACCGGGTCCCAGAGCCACGTGAGCGGGAGGAGGGGCCGGAGGGGCCTGCAGGCGCAGAAGGAGTGGGGATGGGAGCGGGAATGGGGAGCGGAGGCGGGTCTCCCAGGCCAGGGAAACAGGGCCAGAGGCAGGGGCCAACGCTGAGCGGGGTCCAGGGACTCGAGATGCAATCGCCTGCTCAGCTCTCCTCCTCGGAAGACCTCGGTCTAACAAAGGCCCGAAACGAGTAGGGAGCAGAAAAGAGATGGGCTTGAGGCTGACGTTTCTCGGTGCCCCTTCCCCGACTCTCGTGCCCAAGCCATCCCCGGGGGGGTGCTCAGACTCCCGCTTGCACAAGGACAGAGGTGCAGCCGTGACACCAAAGTCCGGAACGACGCGTCCCCCTTCCCATCCCTGCAGGGGCATCGAGAGGGTCCGGTTCTCCGCGGGTCTCGGAGCCTTGGTTCCCCTGCTGGGGAGGCAAGGGACCAGGTTTTCAACCCTGTGTACGGTGGGGCGCCTCAAGTAATCTCCTTTCGCGCTCCGCAATCAAGGAGTCTTTACTTGGAGAAGCCGTGTCGGAAGAGGCACCCAGACCCAGCGCCCAGCAGTGTATTGACGGGACTCGGCCACGGTCCCCTACTCCCTCCGCATACCCCAACTCTGCTGACCCTCTCCGCCAGTCAGGCGCACAGCGCGCTGACACCCTCCCGGGTTCCTCTTGCACTTCGGAAGCTTACCCGCAGCCTTCGGCGCCCCTCGTCCTCCCCGCCTCCCCACAACCCCATCCCAGCTCTGGGGTACTTGCTCCGAGATCCGGGGCAGCGGATCGAGATCCCAGGCGACGGGCAGCGGCCCCGAACTGCGCCGAGTTCGCAATCCGAGGTTGGGGCTCTGGCGAGATGTGATGAGCGTCCGCAATGGATGGAGCTTGGACCTGGGTTCCCGTGCACTGTCTGTTCGGGTGAACTCTGGGTCCCAGTCGCAGCCCCGACTCCCGCCGGGGCTCCGCGGAGGAAAACAATGCGACCGCCCGGGGCTCTGGGCCGAGCCCCTGCCGCCCCGCCCGCCTCCCGGCTGGGCCCGCCTAGGGCTCGCCACAACGAATCCCGCTCTCCGAGGCCTGCTGGACACCGCCTTCTCCACACCTCTCCACCAATAGCCCTCGGAGGAGGAGCGCGCCAGGCGCACCGCCCATTGGGAGGGCCGGCCGAGGATGCAGAGCTGGAGACCACAGCCCGGCGCGAGGTGGAGAGACTCGCGGACGTTCGTTGAGACCCAGAGAGAGGAGTTGGGGGGGGGTCACACGCTCTAACATGGGGAGGCCGTAGGGAGAAACCTCCCAGGAGAGAAAGTACGAGAAGCTGGGGGGCAAGACAGACTGTAAACCCGGGGACCTCGGCTGGGCCGGGCTGTCAGAGCTAGTGCATCTTCCCCACCCCTCACCCCCACCCCACCTCGCCTCCTTCCCTCTTTTCAATGCCTCTGGCTACCCTGCTCCCTGGGAGTCTCCCTGCCTCTCCCCTACTCAGTCCCCAACGCTCTGTTCCTCCTCTTTACTCTTTTTACCCCAACCCTTGATTTCTCCCATGTGTCTCCTCAGGTTTATCCTGACCTTAATAAGGGAGGCCTAGTGCGCACTTGAGGGCTTGAGACCTGGGAAGGGAAAGGAAGATGTCACCAGGAAGTCTCCCTTGTCTCCTCCATTCCCTCCCCTCCCACTCCTACTGTCAGAGCAGGGGGGTGGCGACCACTAGGCCAAGGACCTGAGAAGCCGGGAAGCCAGGGGTGGCCGGCAGGCAGGCTGCTGGCTGACCGGAGAAAACAGGTGAGTGGGGCTGAAGCCGAAAGAGAGATGTGGAGATTGGGACAAACGGACTCAGGATCATACAGAAGAGGAGCAACACCGAGAACTGAAAGGGAGGGAAAAGGCCCAGCTGTCCCCACCCTGCGGTGCCCTGCCCTTCCCACCCCAGGCAGGACCGTGATGTCCCATCTTTCCTCAAAGGGCCCTGCACATCCTTTCAAACAGCAAAACTGCTCCTTCTCCATCCCCACCCTCCATAGAGACCCCTTGATTATGGGAATGTCAGTGCGGAGGAAGAATGCGCCTACTTGAGACAACACCGCTTGGCTCCCACCTTGCTATTGCAACTAAGATTCTTCCCTGCGTGGGGGTTGGGACAAAAGACGTCTCAAAATTCCCAGGATAGTGGGTGGCCTGGGAGACATTGGCATTCTCAGATAGCTTCTCTGAGTGGGCACCTTCTTCCCCCTCCCCCACGTCCTGGTCTCTGGACTGGAAGAAAGGAGGGGCAGGGGTTTGCTACTTCTGGCAAGTCTTAAGTACTCAAGTATATGCTCACTGAAGAGATTAGTGAATGGGGATTAAGGTGTAATTCACTTAAAGTTTTAGGGCCCAACTGAAATCTCACCTCAACCCAGTAAGTATTAAGCACTTCAGGTACAATCCATGGTGGGATGTGGTCCCAGTCTTTAAGAAAATGACCATCTATTTGAATTAAAATAAGACTTAACATGTACTAAATGATTAAAAAGTAATGCCAAGTCTTAAAAAAACAAAAAAACAAAAAGCTACAGTGAACACAATTCCTAAATGAAAGAAAAGACAGTGAATTTCCTTCATGCTGACTGCAGAGAGATGTTGGATACATTTTATCACGGGGAAAGGGAGAATTTTGGTAGGAGTTGGTCATGATGCAAAAGAAAGGAGAAAATATTCCAAAGAGAAACATGGCTTAAGCAAAAGCTTTTACTTGACGAGCATGAAGCATGGATAGCAGAAGGTCTTCATGACTGATAAGAAAGATACACTAGTTAGAAACAGGAAAGGGGAAGACGGAGACAAATTATGGAAGGCCTGGAATGCCAAGGTAAGTAGGTTGAAATAACCTGATAGGAATAGAATGTGATTTTAAGTTCCTGAAAAAGAGTATTACTTATCGAAATGCTTTATTTTAAGAAGGAGACCTACCAGTAAGAAAACAGGGAAGTTAAGGATGAAGGGAGAGAGAAGTCAAACAAAGATGTTGGCATTGGGTATGGAAAGAAATGGATGAATCTGAGAGCTATTTCAAAGGACAAATCCAAAAGACTCTATTCCTGCTCCCTGGGGTCTTCTGGAGAAAATCCCACAGTCCCACAGTTTGAAGCCTTTAATAAATTTAGGATCTCCAAGCTTGGAAAATCACGCTCTCCCAATCCTTTTTTTTTTTCAAATTTTTTGCCTCTTTTCTCAAGTTCCCTTCCATACCACTTCCTTGCTCATCTTAGCAGAACCCACGTCCATCTTCAGAGAAAAGAGGGAATAAAGTGAGAATTCCACAATGTTCTGCCCTCCACAGATGTACTTAGCTGCAACCCCACATCTCTCTCATCCCAGATGATGAGGCAATTCATATTGCCTGTCTAGGGTTCACCTTTCCACTTAACAATGAATTCCATGCACACAAGGGCCTAGCTATTGTCAGTCTTGCTACCACTGTATCCCTTGCTTCTAGCACAGTGCCTGGCACATGGCAGGTGTTAACACATTGCTTGAATAAATTGGTACTCTGTATCTCCTGGTTAGGAGCTTTATTCCACATGTTCTCAAATCCTTCCTCCACCTATTTTTGACCATTTTCCTTTTTCTACATTTTCCCCTCAGCATATCCACATGTTCAAGTATCTCCCATGATTAAAAGAACAAGTGCTAATCTATCCTTGTCTGTATTTAGCCACCATTCAATTTCTTTCTTCCCTTCCCAGCTGAACTCTAGGGTCACCTATACTTGCTGCATCCTTTTCCCCCCCTTCTCATTCCTTTCTTAATCATTTTAGTTCTTGCCCCCATTGATCCACTGAGATTGTTCTCAAGGCCACTAATGACCTTTTGTCACATGCAATGAAGAGCTCTTAGTCTTTCTCCTTTTGACCGTGTTGACCCCTCCGTCCTTGGGGTGCTCTTCTCTTTTGGCTCCTGGGTCATCCTTTCTCTTGACAGAGACTAGGCACTTAATAAATACATACATTTCTTAACGAATGACTTCACTGCTATTAATATGGCCTCTTTCTCAGCTTTCTCTAACTTCTCTTTAAATGTTGCTGTTCCCCAGGGTCATGTCCTCAACCATCTCTTCTTGCTCTACACTTTCTCAGTATGAGGTCAAGAGAATCCAAACCAACAGTTTCAATAACTACCTATGTGCTGTTCATCATAGAATCTAGGTATTCAACCTGAGTCTTTATCCTTAGTACTAGACTCACTTTTACAATTGTTTTTTGGATACTTCCATTTGGATTTTTCTTAATCTAAAGACAGGAAACTTATCTTTTATCTTATCCCCAGCACTTAGTCATAATGCCTGGCATATTGTAAGTAGAGGAAGAAATAAATGCATCAAAGATGTGGACTATCTCTAGCTATGTCAGGCTGAAGTTTTGCTTGACTGCCTCAGATCCCACTGAACTTTCTCTCCCTGAACTGACGGGAGAGTACTGACCCTGACCTTGACTCAACCTCAGCTAAGCAGAAATGTAGGAATGCTGCAGTCTGCCTATTTTCCCAGATAACTGAAGTTTATCCAATGAAGTTTATCCAAAATATTTTCACCTTAACTTTCAAATAGGGATTATTTGAAAATATTATGTCCTGTGGATTATATAGTGGAAAGAGCACAAGTTGGAGCCATTAAAACCTAGATTGACCTCTGGAATATGGCTTTGGATAAACCACTTATCTGTAAGGCTGAGTATGTCATCTATGACTGGACACTTTACCTGCCTGCCTGCCTACCTCACAGACACAGGATCAAGGTAACTAGGTGAAATGTTTGGTAAATCTTAAAGTGTTTCACACATTTAAGATACTGTCATTTAACCAGTTTTTTCTTACTCAGAACTTAATTGTACAGGAAAACAGTGAGGACCCCAAAGTCTAGAATATTTATAGTTAATACTGTTTGCTCCTCCTCTACCTGGCCAAAAGATGCTACAATCTTCAATAGCCTGCTTTTTTGTTTACCTAATCTTCCCTTTCTTTCTGTATTAATTCTCATTGTTATATTCTTCTAAAAGCTCCTCTTTCCTTTGAATTAGCTGCCAATTATGTGCTGTGAGTTTGGAGATTACTAGAAGTGGATATAAATTAAGAGAAAATAAAAGAAAGACTTTCTCATCAGTGAAGTAAATGAACATTATTACATGTGAGTGTTATATTGCTACCATTTTTTCCTTATCTTCTGGTTTTTGGATGTGTTCTGAATTTATTCTTTCAGCAGATCTTGGTCAAGCACAGTATGTGCCAGGCACTGTACAGGCTCTAAAGTGTCATCCCAGCCCTCATGGAGTTTACAGTCTAGCAGGGAGGCAGTTCATAAAAACTACAAATTACAGTGAAGAATGATTAATAGGGGAGGTATATGGTTCTACAAGCCTACGTAACAGAGGGTCTAAGGCAGTTTAGGGAGTCATGGTGGCTCCACAGAAGGCCGAACTTCCCAGCCGAGACCCGAAGGATGAGCAGGAATGAATGGGGCAGTAGAGATATGCATGGGAAGAGAGTTCCAGAGAGAAGTGGGAAAGTCTCAACTGAGCACAGGAAAAGGTGGAAGGAGAGGGAAAGAAACAGAGCGCGGTGAGTCCTGGAGGAACTGAGAGAATTACAGCATAACCAGAGCAGGGTGCCAGGGACAGATGAGAAAAGTAAAGCTAGGAAGGTTAACAGGTAAGAAGTCTGTAGCAGAATTCTGGATCCAGGAGTTATTTCTGTATTTGCATCTTCTTGTATTTTCACTATCCTTATTTTCTGGTTAGACTATGTATTTCTTTTAAAAAGACCTCGGCTTTTCCCATGATATTTATTGGTAGCGCCCCCTACTATTTATTGTCCCCAGAGTGTGTAATAATTGAATTGATAGAGCATACAGTAGTCGAATACTGCAACGCTCATTGTGAGGTTAAAGTTATTACATCATAACCTTGTGAGGTAAAACCAGAGAAGGCACGGGCGTGGGAACCACACGAGGTCCTCAGCCAGCCATTCATTAACTCTCTAATTTGGGGATGGGTTATTTAACCTTTTGAAGCCTCAGTCTTTTTCATCAACAAAAAGGATAGGGTGACATTTAATTCATAAGTGTACCAGAGGATTAAATGAGATATTTACCTGACATCTAGCAGCATACACTCAAAAATGTTAACTCCTATCTCTCCTCTCACGCCCCTCCCCTGAACTCAATCCATCCCTTTCATCTGTTCCCACAGCTTGTTCTGTAACCATTCCTTCTCCTTTGCATTTTGTAAGCCTTTCCACTAGTTCCTTCCTTTCAGCTTATAAATGTCCTCAAACTTCAGACTAAAAATAGTCCCTCTCTCAATCCAGCTCCCCACCCCCTTAAACTACCTTTCCATTTCTCTTCATCCCTTTACCACCACACTCCTTAAAGGCATTGCTAACATTTCCCAATCTAAGTTGTATCAAGGACCCTCAACTGTGGACCCTGGGGTGAGAGAGGTGGGGGTAAGAAGACCGAACCACTGTCTCCAAGGGGAACAAATGGTTTTGGAGTCAGTGGTACTCAGACTGCGTCTACTTCTGAACTTTAATTTACTCTTCAACTTTTCACAACCAGCCAACTTTCCAATCCTTCCTCTTTGATAGAACTTCTTTCTTGTAAAATTACCAAAATGCCAAGGTCTCTCATCAGTTCTTATCCTGTGCTTAAGCAAGCTATACCACTGATCACTCCCTCTTAAGCATGCCCCTTCCTCAGCTAAACACTTACTGAAGCCTTTAACCCTTCCCCACTGAAGTAATAATTTCACTTCCCTGATCAGAAACTTTTAATGTCTCCCCATTGCCTACACAAGTCTGAACTCCTGGGCAGCCCCTTTAAAGCCTGTCATGAGCTGATCATTTTACTTTTTCACTTTCCTTTTCAACAGCCTATGTTCTAGACATACGAACAAATCCCCACTTCAGAGTATGTCCGTGGGTTACCTTTATCTGCTGCATGGCTTATGCTTATTCCCATATTCTGGGAAGCACTTCTTCCCTCTCCCTGCCTACTAAATATGTAATTGAATCCATCCTTCTAGCAGAGTACACTCAAAAATGCTAACTCCTATCTTGATTCTTTGGCCGAGGAGGAGGGATTATACATGCCCTGCTCACAAACTGTTTGTCTGCCTCTTTCTTCCCTTGCTGATCAGTTCCTACAGCTCTTTGGTTCTATCAGAAATAATCTAAACTCTTTACTCTTGCAATTCTTTAAACTTCTCTTAAAGCTAATGATATCATTTAACTTGTATTATAGTTATGTATGCCTAAGTTTACCTCCCTGATCAGGCTGTAAGATTCCTGATGGTAACTGCTTTTGCCTCATTCAGGAACTGTGACTTACCTTCATTTTTGTGCAGCTACAAAGTACAGCAAACAGACTTGCTTGCTGCAGTGGTTCGCTGCCGTGCTGACACCTGTTGGTCATATACGGCTCAGCAGCCCTGGCCCCAGCACTGTCCTCTCTCCAGTAGCACGGGCGGGGGACAGACTGTCCCACCTTTCCCCAGCCAGACACTGGAAGCATATGCTGTGGGAACATTGCGCCATGGCACCACTCTTCCCTGGAGACTCCAGGAACACCCTCAGGCTTGCTGGTCTCTGGCTTGTCTCTGATGTCTGCTGCCTAAGTTCACATCAATCTTTATAACTTTCCCAGCTGACCCCCAACCCAGCAATTTATACTTTACATTCTTCCCAGTACCACAGAAATACAAGGAGAACAGAGATCTGTAGGAACTGAGCAAGGGAAGAAAGAGGCAGACAAACAATTTGAGAGCAGAGCACGTATAATCCCTCCTCCTCGGCCAAAGAATCAAGAATGTTTCCTACAAAGTGCTATTCCTTTTGACCTCTGTCGTGTTTCTAGGAGGCTCTTCTAGCCATAGACCTTCTTGGTGACAGTGTGATGAACCGGAGGTTGAGCATAGAGTGAGTAGGCGGGGCGTGGGGGTGGGGCCAGGCCAAAGGGCCTCTCCCCGGGGAGCTGCTTCACTCTATCAGCTCTCCCGGGACACCCACGGCAAGACTGGCACCCGGCGCACGGCAGGTGAGGGGCTGGCAAGGACAGAAGGGTAGGCTGCAGGGGTGACGTGGCAGAAAAGTCCTAGCTCTGGCAGCCTGAGCTTTCCATATTGTGAGACTCTTACTTGATAGAATTCTTGGGTCCCCAGTGGAGATATCTAGCTCAGTTTTCCTGGGGGCAAGGCATCCTCAGAAAGAAAGACGTGGTTTAGGATGGTCTGGAGGCAGGGCTGAGGCATGGGGGCGGAAATGGATGTTGACAAGGGTCCTGAGAGATGCAAGGAAATCTTAGGAGACTTGGAGATAAATGTAAGGGCCACTGGGACCGCACCATCATAGGATCCCACGGCAGAACCCGGACCAGAAAAAATCAGAGACAGAAACAGGGAGAGACGGAGAGGACAGCAGAGCAAACATGAGATGGCAATGGGGGCCATGGAGAGCTGGGTGACAGGAAGGCCGAGGAGGAAGGAAGGCTCGCATGGAGCAATCTCCTCTTCCGGCTGCGGAACACAATCCAGAAAGCCCCACACAAAGCTGGGAGCAGAGCAAGGTTCCAGATCCCTACTGGACTGAGTCAGCTGAGAAAGAAACCTCCCCGGTTACCCATGTTCCCTGCCTCTTCAGACTCCCATTTGAGTTTGGGGCAGAAGGTGAGGCTGCTCCTCACTGCGGTCACAGCCACATCCTGCAGAGCAGGGGAGGGGGAAGTAAGGAGCAAAACAGCCAGAACTACAGGCAAAGAGCACGGGGAGAGAGCCCTGGCCATGTGTGGCTCATGTGCTGGCCACAAGAAGAGCTGCCAGGTCCCATCCAGCAGAACACCTCTGACCTCTAAAACTGCCTGCCCCCCAGGGGTGCTTTCTTTCACGCTTCCTCAGCGAGCGTCACGCTTATTGAGAGCATTCCAAAGAAGGAGGTTTCTTTGGATTATTTGGTTCAAAGTCCATTTTTATCATTTGCTAGTGACTTTGGCCAAGTTGTTTAATTTCTCTTAGTTTTAATTTTCTTATTGCAAAATAGGGGTACCAACCTTACAAAGGGCTGGAAATACAGAGATAATTCATATAAAGCACTTGGTCCATAGTAGGGTCTCAATAAATGTTTATTATTTTATCAGGACTCCTGGGACCCCTATATTTATTTCTCACTTCTTTAGAGGCACACTAGCTGACATGGGCTTTTGGAGTCAGAAAAAGAGTTGTGTTTGACCTTGGGTAAATTATGTACGTATGCCTCCATTTGCTCAAGTTGTAAAACAAGGATAGTAACACCTACAACTCATAAATGTCTGGCACACAGTGTCCACGGTAGCTGTGAGACCTGTCTGCAGCAAGCTTATCTCCTCCACAGCAGCAGCGAAGCTTACGTGCCCCTGTGGGGGGCTTGCCTCCCATTTGCTCTCGGCCCTCTGGCCAAAGCTATCACCGCCCCAGGGCTGCTTTAGGGATCGCCACTTCCTAAGGCGCTACCAGAGAAGAATGGGAACAAGGCGCAAAGGACTGATGGGCCAAGGGAAAGATGACAAAGGTGATGACGAAGAGACAGGTGGGGGGAAAGCCATTTCTCTCTTTCTAGGGACACCCGTGGCCTCATCCTCTGGTGACCGATCACACACTCACCCCCTTCCCCAGGAACCATGGAGCCCTTCAGCTCGAGGAGTCTGGCCCTGCGAGTGGAGAAGAAGCTGCTGAGCGAGGTGGCAGGCCGGTCTGTGGCTCGCCTCTTCATCGATGAGACAGGCAGCGAGGTGCTGGATGAGCTCTACCGCGTGTCCAAGGAGTACACGTGCAGCCGAGCCCAGGCCCAGAGAGTCATCAAGGACCTGATCAAGGTGGCTGTCAAGGTGGCGGTCCTGCACCGCAGCGGCAGCTTTGGCCCCGGTGAACTGGACTTGGCTGCCCGCTTCCGCCAAAAGCTGCGGCAGGGTGCCATGACGGCACTCAGCTTTGGCGAGGTGGCCTTCACCTTCGAGGCTGCTGTGCTGGCCGGCCTGCTGACCGAGTGCAGGGACATGCTTCTGGAGCTGGTGCAGCGCCACCTCACACCCAAGTCCCACGGCCGCATCCACCGTGTGTTCGATCACTTCTCTGACCCAGGCCTGCTCACAGCCCTCTATGGGCCTGGCTTCACTCTGCACCTTGGCAAGATCTGTGATGGGCTCAGGAAGCTGCTGGATGAGGGGAAGCTCTGAGGGCCCTGAGCTCAGCACATCCCACCTCAGCAGAACGCTGACCGAGAGAACAACACGTAACAGGCTTTCCGACCCTGCTCTTCTGCACTAGAGCTTTTCGATCCTCAGGCTCAGCCTTCCCCAAGGGTGCTTTTGACGCTGAGACCACCCCACCCCCAAACTGCTGGTAGAGGAGAAGCAATGCTGAGGGTTGGGGCCTCCTTCCACTCCAGCCCCAGGACAGGAAACAAAGCTGCCTGAAAAAGACGAAGTGAAACTTGGATCTCTATTTCCCCAGTAAGGGACATTTGAAGCAGGGAAGCCTCCTCCCCTATGAGCCAGGGAAGAGGGCATGGGCCCAACCAACCCCCCTGCAGAAACAAAGACAGAGGGTGGGAAGGGGGCCTTTAGAGACATCCTAAGACCTCCAGCTCCAGCCAAAGTCTGAACAAATAGCACAGGCTCAGTTCCAGAGTGCAGGAAGAAGGGGTAGGGCAAGGGAGATTCTCAGAGGGGGAATAAAACTACCAAAACATGCATAGGACTCAGTGTTTAATCTCTCCAGCTTCTTATATCTTATAATCATCACAGAAGAAAAAGTATATTAACACCACTTATCTCCCTTAATTCCATACAAGAGACTGGGGCATATTTTCAGTATCACCAGGGTTCCCTTGCCTACTTCTTCTGTTTAAGAAACTAAAAAAAAAACCTGTCCTGCAAAGCAGTGCTACACATTGCAGATGCATATGCGGCGAGAAGCAAGGCATAGATCGTTAAGGTCGGTGGGGAGGGGGGATAGCAGAGACTCCCACAGCTGCCCTCCTCTTCAAACACCAAGGCAGTTCTTCCTCCTTCCCTTAGCCTCACACAGGCTGCACAGAGGAGCAGTTCAGAAGGGTGAACTGGTGGCGTGGAGAGTTCTGGTCCCTACATCATTGTTTTTTCTCAGAATAAGAGTTGTGAAAAAGTTATAGTGAACTGGTTAGTCAAGGCAGCCCAAATTCTTTACTTTGAGGTTTGGGGAAAGGCCAGCACAGACTGCGATTCTCTGCAGCAGGGACAGGTCTGACTCCCCATCCTCAATAACATGCTTGGCTAAGAAGGTGGGGAAGGGGGAAGCCAGCAGTCACTGGCTCATTGCTCCTGGGGCCCCCTCACCCCAGGGCTACAGAAATTCCATTTTTCAGCTAAGAGTGGGAAATAATAAGATACAGAAAATAAATATTACTTCAATATAGCACCAAATAAATTAGGTAACAGTTGGGAGATGGGGAGGAAGTTGGAGACTGGTGGGGGGGGGTCCCTGTGTCCCTGCTCTAAGACAAAGGAAAGGTGAAAGGGATGGGAAAGGCAGCAGGGATATAAAAAGAGCCTTGTGAATCCAAAGGATAACTCCAGATTCAGCCCCAATAACTGAGAAGGGGTCTATTCCCTATTCCCTAAGCTTGCCAATAAAACTGCTCCAGGCCAAGGAACTCTCGGTGGACAGGGAGGCTGGGAGTGGGCCAGGAAGCCGTGTTCTCGAGCCTCACCTCAGGCTCTTCTCCCCCTCAAGTCGCTTCTTCGACATCTTGCTTGTCTCAGTCAGTTCTGGGGACATCAGAGTTTGAAGATTTCATCCTCCTGGTCCCGAAGCGTCTGGGTCCGAGAGGTCCGGGTCAGCTGCACCGGGCCTAGGAGTGCTTGCTGCCGCATCCGAGGGGAGATGGGGTGAAGACCTGAATCCTCCCCAGGCACTCTACAGGTGAGGGGAGGGGGGAAAGGGCGACAGATCGAGAGAAGGGCCTGAGAATCGCCAAGTGAAGAGGAACACAGAAAGCTGTCCTCCTGTCCTGACACACATGAGCTGGTTGCTCCAAGATGGTATCTAATGCCCTCTGGATAAATCCTAACCCTAATGCTCCTTCACAGATCATCAGAGCAGTAGGAACAGCCAACTATTTCACTCCAACAAAAACCCAGAACCATTTCCCAGTGCCTCTCCCCGCTCCAGCGGCCAGGGCTCTGCTC
Organism: Smutsia gigantea; assembly: GCA_032199065.1. Taxonomy (NCBI): domain Eukaryota; kingdom Metazoa; phylum Chordata; class Mammalia; order Pholidota; family Manidae; genus Smutsia; species Smutsia gigantea. Next base: position 249,742 of record JAVSCE010013332.1, read on the forward strand.
CGGTCTTGGGGCTGCCTGCGGAAAGGGCCTCACCTCGCTTCCGCTGGCACTGTGGTCACTCACCTGTGTCCCTGATCAGGTAGGAAGGCTACAAGAATGAGGTCTATGGCGGGGCTTAAAAGAAACCATTCAAGACTCACCTACTTTCTTCTTTTTTCAGTTTCTGGGCAGCAGCCTTTTTTGACAGGCTGATTTGTGAGTCAAGCTTCTTAAGGAAATCGGAGGCCGAGAGGTCATGGATGGGAGCAGGGGGTCCCTGGCTGGGTGCGGGAAGGACTGCACCACTGCCATGTCCGGACCTCGTCCTTTGTTTCTTCCTCTCTGCTGAGGGTGGCCAGACTTCATCCTTGCTTGGTTGTATCTCTTCTCCTCCATCTTTCTCTTCCTCAGAATCCAAACCATTGAAGAGGTCTCTGGGCTCTGTCAGGATGGGGATGTAGAGGGTTTTCTTCAGGAAGATGGAGTCATTAGTATAAAGGCGGTTTGCACGCTTAATCTGTTCCATCTTTAAAAAAAAGTCACCACAATTAATGACTGTAATAATAATCAATCTTCTATTTGTATAGCATCTCATGCCTTTTAAAGTAATTGTACAGACTCTTATTTGATCCTAAACAACCAAGCTAAAGTACAAAGGGCTGACATTATACCTATTTTTATGATTAGTGGTTTTCATACCTTTTAGTCTTAGGGTCCATTTACATTTTAAAAAATTACTGAGGAAAAAATCTTTTTATTTATGTGGATTACAACTATCAATATTTATAATGTATTATAAATTAAAACTGAACAAATTTTAAAACATGTATTTATTTAAAAATAACATACCCATTACATGTTAACATAAATATTTTAAGGAAAAATAACTGTATTTTCCAAAACAACAAAAATGTAGCAAGAAGAGAGGCGCTGTTTTACATTTTTGCAAATCACTTTAACTGTGTGACTTAATAGAAGGGCAACAGGACTCTCAGAGTAGCTGCCTCTACATTCAGCCTATTGTAATAGCACGTCATAGAGCCTCTGCAAAATATAGTACACTCATGAGAATGAAAAAGACAAATAAAGTCTTACTATTACTGTAAATATAGTTTTGACCTCATGAATCCCTAAAGAGTCTCACAGACCCTGAAGGGCCCCTGGACCTCACTTTGATAACTTCTGTTCAAGATGACGGAACCGAGGCTCAGAGAGGTTAAGCTTCTCGCCTAAGATTATCTAGCGAGTTAACAACAGCTAGAACTAGTTAACCTTTGAATAACGTGGGTTTGAACTATGAGGGCCCACTTATATGTGAATTTTTTCAATAAATAACTTTCAGATGAACCATGTAGCCCAAAAATATTTTAAAATTCAAGAAAAAGTTAGGTAGTCATGAATGTGTAAAATGTGTATGGATACTAATCTCTGTAATCATCTGCTACCCTAAAATCAACCGTAGGCCATTAGTAATTAAGTTTTTGGGGCATCAAGAGTTATACATGGATTTTCAACTGTGTGAGGTGTTGATGCCCTGACATTGTTCAAGGGTCAACTGTAGAATTTGGGGCCTTTTGATTCTTTTCTGGGAATGCTTTTTACACAATAATATCAATATTTTCACTGATCAAAGAGCTGTTTCGTAGCTACGTAGCCATCCCTGAACACAGTGACGGGCATCACCGTCTCCCTAAGTCTCAAGGTAGAAATGTCGATGTCACCCTTACCTCATTGTTTTCTTTCACCACCCAAACCCAACTAGTCAGCAAAAGTGCTGCAAAGCCCCTCACATCTGATCTCATCTTCACATTTACTACCACCACTTTAGAACAGACTCAGCATTTCTCATCTGGTATTGTAACAGGTTTTTTTTAATCAGTCTTCTTCTCTCCATTTCTCCTGATTCTCCATTCTGATGACATCTATTTCTCTAAAAAAATTGATCTGATCAACCCACTACTCGGCTATTAAACCTCCTATGGCTCCCCATTGGCTCAGAGATAAAATCAGCATTCAAGGGTCTTCTTGACGTAGTTCTATAGAATGTCTAGCGTCATCTCTCTTCTATCACCTACACATTTTGCCATCCTGAACCTTTCATTTTCTTTGAACATTTCATGATCTTTCCACTTTTGTGTCTTTATCTGCCTAGAATGTTTCTCCACTATCCCCTTCTCTGCCTGGAAAACTTCTACTCATCAACTATCACTCCCTTTGGGTTCCCTTCTTCAGGGCTCCCAGTGCACAGAGCAAATATTGTCACAATAATACCTACCATACTGTACTGTCATTCACCTCTTTGCACATTTGTCTTGCCAAACTCTGAGTCCTTTAAGGGCAGGGATGCTGTTTCTGTCTCCCTAAGGCGCTCCTCGGCATTGCACAACCTTGGCGCACAGCAGGAGCTTACTAATGCTTTATGAACACATCAACTAGATAATAATGTGGAGAAACCACAGATACAACATATCAGGATTATTATCAGAGGCCAGGAGCCAGTTTTACTAAAAATTCATCCCAAACTGGTACCACTTTGGGAAATCCTATTTCTTTTATCTGTCAAATATCAAAGCTGTTTCTACCCTGGGACAAGACTATTATAATAAACTTGACTAATAAAATCTTACTTTATAACATGTTTAAAAATAAAAGAGAATTAATCAGAACAATAAAAGAAGTTAAAATTGGCTTGCAGTCTTGTACTTTTCTTTGCCAAGTGCTTGATGCTATTAATTTCATTTTGCCTAGATAATGTCCTAGGTCCCTTCTAGCTCCAAGATGCTATGAATCAATCTGTGAACTTTCTGATGCTTTCATTATTTCCTCTAAGTACCATTTAAGGGGACATCATTCCACTTTTAAAAAGGATGTAACCAAGGCCAAAGCCCAGAGGAGCCCTAGGCCACTGAGCCACAGTCTTTAAGGGCTAGAAAGGCGATTAAAGTGTCAGGAAAGTTCAAAGTGAGGATGTTGAAAAGAGACAACCTGGAAACCCAGCTCTACTAATTAGACTAGCTGTGTAGTCCAGGGCAAGTTATCTCCCTAAGCCTCAGTTTCCTTATTATGTGGAAGAAAAAAAAACTATACTTTTTTTTGCTATTATTAATGTACAATTACATGAGCAAAATTATAGTTACTAGACTCCCCCTATTATCAAGTCCCCACCACATACCCCATTACACTCACTGTCCATCAGCATAGTAAGATGCTATAGAGTCACTACTTGCCTTCTCTGTGTTATATTGCCTTCCCCGTATCCCCCCGCACTAGATTATGTGTGCTAATCGTAATATACATTTTTTTAATGTTTCTATCTCCCAAGATGGTTACCACAGTGCTTTAAACATACTAAGCATAAAAATGTTGGTTAAATTCAATAGGATATGGAAGAAAAAAAAACAACTCACCCACTTTAATGTAATATATTTTTACACCTATCTAATATACACAATATATTGCATGACCTGAAATACTTGGCATAGAGAGTACTTGTCTTGCACAAAGAAGGCCATCTTACTGTAAAGGACAAAACATTTGAGGAGGAAAAAACAAAAAGATAAGACATTTTAGCAACTTAGAATTACAAAGAAGCTCTCATTAATATTTAATCACTCTAAGTTTAAAAGGTTTCTGTGTGATTAATAGTAAGGGCTTGGGTGTCAGATAAACCTGTTTGAATTCCCATTTTAATGCTCATTAGTTATTTGGCATCAGCCAAATTGGTTAACCAACCTAAGTTTCAGTTTATTTCATCTGTAAAAAGGGCAACAATAACTGCATGCTTGATAGGGATCTGAGGATCAAATGGGCCTCCAGCCCATTTATGTGAAGCCTCCAGCATAATGACGGGCATAATGAACAGGAACAGTTCTTCTTCATTGAGATAGTGAGTCAGGATTTGTCCCATCCAGACAGTGCAATACTAAGATGGGAAAACAAGCAAAAAGATAAAGGTGGATCGGATCACAACACAATCAGGAAAATTTCGGGGAAAACTGCCTAGAAAGGCCATTACATCCTTCTGAGGAATGAATGGCTTCTAAATGGTCGTCTGCATCCCAATCCTTCAAAACTCACCGTCACCCCATATTTGAGTGCTAATCCAGCCAGGGTGTCTCCTGGCGCCAACTGATGCTCCAGGCGTCTTTCTCTCACTGGGGAGCAGGCTGACTGCACCAAGCTTCCGTAAGAACGAGCCCGGCTCCCCTGAAGCAGTCCTGACCCCCCGAGGGGGGCCTGTCTAGAGGGAGAAGCCATCTCCTCACTGTGCGGACCGCTGGGGTTGCAACTGAGGGAGGCCCGGCTAAATGCCTGAGCCTGGGATCTGGGAGTGGATATCTAGGGGACTCCTTTCCCTCTCTGTCTTCTCTCCGGTCTTCTCCAGCAATACGCGCCCCCTTTCGCCCTTGCTTCCCCTCCCTCCAAGCTCCTTTCCCACAAACCTGTACCCCGAGTATTCAGTCCCTACCTGAGTCTCTCCTTAGTACCCCTCTGGGTTCCGACCCCCTACATTGGCCTCTGACCTCTGAACTCTAGTCCCCGTCCTCAATGCTCTCAGTTTTCCCACAGGTCAGGCAGCAAGACCTTGACCCTACAGCCCTGCTCCGCCCCGTCCCGGGGTTGGTCGCTAGCTGTCAAAAGCAGATCAGGCCGACGCCGGGTGGGCTGTCGTTGCAGGCAAAGCGCGTGGTGACTGCGAGAGTTTGTCGTACACTTTCCACTCAGAGATCCTCAAACGCCGCACCGCATCGGATCAGTCACACCCTCAAATTCTACTATTTGCCCCTCCAAACGCCTCGAATCTGCCTAGATGCAAGGGCCCGGATCCACCCGGGAGGCAAACTCTTTGAAAAAAGACTTCATTTCCCAAAAGGCTCCGCGTCTGCGGGATGGCGGCGGGCTAGAGGCGGGCCTTCCGAGGGCGCGGTGCACGCACGGAAGCGCTTCCCGGGTCGTAAAGAGAGAAATCAGAAGGAAAGTAGACATCCAATCTTGCTACGGTGGCCTGAAGGGAGTGGTGTCCGCGGCGCGATAAAATTGATCATTTCTGGGACCGCGTCGTCATGTCTTTCAAGAGGGAAGGGGACGACTGGAGTCAAATCAATGTGCTTAAAGTAAGCGCGAGAGGAGAGCGTCTGGAGCAGCTTCACCTGCCCTCTGAAGGCTGCGAAGGAGCCGAGTTTGTGCTCCGGCAACAGCTGGGGCGGGAGGGAGCCAGGTGACTGGAGTTGGGTAGTGACCCCTTCTTCGCCCTGTGGTCTCTGTCCTCCCCCATGGTCTTTATTCCCTTTGAATCCTCGTTCCTGCCATTTCCCTCCCATGCCTCCCCCGATCCCACTGATTCCGTCCGGTTATATTCCCCAACGCAATGCAGAAACGAAGGGTGGGGGACCTGCTGGCCAGTTACATCCCAGAGGAAGAAGTGCTGATGCTGCGGGACGGACGGTGAGGGCAAGGAGTGGCTCGAGCCCGAGGGCGCTGCGGTTAGAGGCCCAGGAAACTTCACTTATTAAAAACGAGAAAGGAAGAAGCTAGGATTCTTTGGCGGGGAGTGAGGGACAGGGATGGGGGCGGTGGAGACTGGGAGAACTGGGAGTTGGGCTTTGGAGAGGACTGCTAGGACAAGGTGGGACCTACTGCAGAGACCCCACGCTCCAGGGACCAACCGTCCTCTTCTCTCCTCTCCAGCTTTGCTTGTGCCATCTGTCCCTACCGACCAGTACTGGATACCGTGGCCATGCTGACTGCCCACCGTGCAGGCAAGAAACATCTATCCAGTAAGTCTGAGGGAAGACAGGGGATAGAGACCACTCTTGGTGCTGTTTTTAATTCTCTTCCTCTTCTCTTCAGGTTTGCAGCTTTTCTATGGCAAGAAGCAGCCAGGAGAGGGAATGGAGCAGAATCCAAGACAACAGAATGAATTGAAGGAAGAGACCAAAACCGAGGTGATCAGAGAGGGGAGGTGTGTTCAGGCAGGACCGTGCCGCACACCTTAGGACTGAAGGGCTTTGGCTTCTTTCAAGCTCGGAAGCCTCTGACTCCGTCTTCCGTCTCCGCACCAGGCTCCGCTGTTAGTCCAGACCCGACTCACCACCCAGAGTGCTCTGCACAGAGCCCCTGACTATGACAGTCGCTGCCGCCGCCGGAAGTGCAGGTCTGTGGGGCCGGAAAGCCACAGGTAGGAAGGGACAGTAGGTGGCGCCAAAAGGATTGTTTTCCAAATCGTATTGAGAAATACCTGTGTTCCCAGGAAAAAGGGAATTTTGTAATTTAAAAAGAATATTTGGGAAATGGTGCTTTGTGGTCCTACGCAAAGAATATTAGTGTATTTTAAGGACTCTACAGTCTTAAAATTTTTTTAATGTCAAACACTTTACCCTAGCCTTTCCTAAATTCGTTTGATTCCAATGTCTTTTTATATGAAGAACACTTACTAATATTGTGAGGAACCAGCTGAAGAAGCACTGCTGTAAGAGGTTGGGAGTCACAGGAGAGTTGGCCCTTTCATCTACCACTTTTACAGACTTCTGCTTCTTCTCTACCCAGACAAGAAGCCCCCTGTCCCTCCGTCTCCTGTTCCCCTTTGCCACCCCCAGCGGTTGAACTCCAAAGTGGGCAGGTCAGCAGGGAACCTGGGCCTGGAACTGACCCACAGGCCAAGGAGTCAGCAACTGTCTCACCCTCTGCACCCATGAGCCCGACGAGAAGGCGAGCCCTGGACCGTTACCTCACCCTTCGAAGGTGAGTATGCAGAATTACTTCCCTCAATTTTCTTTTCTTTCTGACCCTCCTTTTTTAAAAATCTTGTTTTTTCTTATCCTCACTTGTTTTTTTATTAACGTATCATTGATATACACTCTTATGAAGGTTTCCCATGAGCAACACTGTGGTTACTACATTCACCCATATCGAGTCCCCCTCCATACCCCATTGCAATCACTGTCCGTCAGTGTAGTAAGATGCCATAGTGTCACTACTTATCTTCTCCGTGCTGCACTGTCTTCCCCGTGACTCACCACACCGTGTACACCAATGATACCTCACAATCCCCTTCTCCCTCCGTCCCCCAGCCCACCCTTTGGTAACCGCCAGTCCCTTCTTGGAGACTGTTATCTTCACTGACTTCTTAAACCTCCTTCCCTGACCAATCCTTTTCTTCTCTGATATTTCCAGCTCTGGATGGATCCCAGATGGACAAGGTCGATGGGTAAAAGATGAGAATGTTGAATTTGACTCAGACGAGGAGGAACCCCCTGGTCTCCCCTTGGACTGACATCCTCTTTCCCCATTCAATTCACAAATAAACTACAGTGAGTGCTGGGAGCCTAGTTTGCCTAGAGTCTGGTTCCTTTTCCCATTTCAGGATTTCAAATCTGTTCATTCTTGGCCTGGCCAATCCTTCCTTGCATTGTACACAGCTCCCCATACTTCCAACCCCTCCCCCACCTTCTACCAAAGTCATGCCAAGCGTCAGCTGCATGCAGCCTGGTGCCCTATTAATAAGTCTGACAGAAGGAGGTCTTTGCCCTTCATGTTGTCTGCCTTCTTCCCCACCTCCACTCAGAGTTCTTTCCTCCTTAGCTCACATGAGACATGCATAGGCACTGGGGGGCCTGGCCACATCTGGAAACGGGGCCAGGCTAGATACCCTGAGAGTAGAAAGACTAAAGGCATCAGCAGGGTTGTGGGGAACACCAAGGGAGGGACCTCCCCCGCCTCTTCCTAGGAACTTGAACCTCCCTGCCTACTGATCCCCAGGGTATAAATAATCCCCTGGTGAACTGGCAGTAACCTTGGGGGTTAGCGCCAAGATTTCCACCCAAAGCCTGAGGAACGAGGCCGGCAGAGTGGACAGAAGGGCCTTTATTTACAGGAAAGGAGGGATAGATGAGGATTTAAGTATTCAGGGCTTCCAGCTCTAGTTGGTAAAGGAAAAGACAGTGTTATCTCTTTTTTTGCTGGCGACCTGTAAAGGAAGAATAAACAAAAGTCTTCATTCCATCTCTTGCTTCTTGCAAAGGTGCTCTTCTCCTTTTCAGTTCCCTGGCCAGACTCATAAAGAAGTGACGTCTTAGGCCACCAAACATGCCCATCCAACATTAACAGACCACAGTTAAGAGATGACAAGACAAATAAAAATACCATGTATGCCTACAAACAGGTATGTCTAGCTTCCTTGCCACTTCTCTACTGATAGGTACTTAGGGCAGGGGAACTTTTCTGCTTACTTTCCGATCACTTATGGGACTCGAACTTCTCATGTGAAGATCGCTTTGGCAGCACCTCAGGCTTTTAGGAAGATCCGCCAGCTTCTGCACCTGTTTGCCCTCTCCCCACACACCATGTCTCAGTTACTCACGTAGTTCATTGTTCCTGGTCATGGCCTGGGCTGCCCGAGCGCGTGGCCCCTGCTGTGTAAAGTGGTAGCCAAAGCGGACAATGGAGGGACACTGTTCAAGCACGGTGGCCATCTCCATCTCCACTGCATCGCCAGGCCACTGGCGCTGAGGGAGGGAGAGAAGAAAACTCAGCCACGCTCTGTTCGCTGGCCAGAGCACTGACGCTTAGGGAGGTCGAAGAGGCATGTTTCTCCAGCGTGGGGGATGAGAGCGGTCCGACCCGGCTCCCCTGAGCCAAAAGAGGAGAGTTCAAAGAAGACCCGAGGACATCCTCGCCCAGTGGTACCTCCTAGAGGACACTCTGAGTACGCACTGAAGGCAAAGACTACAGGAGGGCAGTGCTGACCTGGTTGTCTACACGGAGCTCAGTGAGCGTGCCATTTTCCCGAACTGCCTTCAGAACAGCCATGAGCCCTGTGCAGCTCATGAAGTTGGATTCAATGTTCAGGCTCCGGAGGCTGCGATTCTTGCGCAACATGTCAGCCACCGCCTGGGTAGTAGGGACTTGGGTCAGGGTTAAGGGGCAGTTTCACAGATGACTGAGGAGAGGAAGAACGGGAGCAAGAGGGAAACACAGCTCTCTGAAGAGTCCTTGAGCTACAGGTAGGGCTAGAGGGAGATGGAAGAGAGGGTAGGTAGAGGGGAAGCAGGGGGATTGATCGTGCAATGGAACTGGTGGCCGTGCTGGACAGGGTTGTGGCTCTTTGGAAAGATGATCTGGGGACATCAGGGCCACCCCAAGAGAGCACGGCGGGACTAGCACCCCCATTATGTCAGCCCTGCCAAGGGTGCGCGTCAAGACGGGAGACGGCCAGGGATGTCAGCTGCTCTTACGTTGGCAATGGGGTCACCACTCCTTGTGGCCACCAGACTGAAGCTCCGGACATAGGTATTTGTCTTCATTGCCTCACACAGCTCGGTTAGCATAGGTATCGGGATGTCCTGTCAGAGGGGAATAGGAGATGGTGGGCTGAGGGACCCACCTGTCAGCAGTTATTGTTTGGAAGATGAGGGTCTTATACCTGTATATTATTGAGGTTCACCTCCTCCAGCTCCTGGTCATTGCTTCGAACACTCTTTAGTATCTCCTCAATGTTGGTGGGATTCGGAGGCTCATCCGGCACTGGCTTATACTTATCAGGCTGTACCACACCTGGTGGGTGAGGGCAGAAAGGAAACCCCGACATGGCCTCCACTACCTCCTCCCCATCGGTTCTCTCATCACTTATGTACCATGGCCTCTTCCTGATTCACCTGTCTCACCCTCTGCTACCTTTCTTCCGACCTTGGCCATGCCTGCCAAGAGCCTCGGGGGCCCTGCTCCCAAACACACTCACTGCTAATGCCTTCAGTGTTGCAGATTTCTCCGCTGCAGATGGCATCGTAGTATTGCTTGTTGCTCATCAGTGTGTACATGCCCAGAATTGCTGGAGAGAGGAAGCAGGTGGGAGACAGAGAATGAGAGGAAGGGACTTGTTCTAGCCTCCCCACGCCTCATTCTAAATCTCTTGGGTGTTTAAAGCCTGAATTCTCCCACTTTGGCAAAGAGGTTCCCACCCACCCTTGACCCCAGGGGTCCCTCCTGTAAATGCTTAAGGCAGTTTTTAAAACACTGAGACAGGACTACAGGGGAAGGTCCCTAAGGAGCCACTAGAAGGTGAGGAACTCTGTCAGACCTCCTTCTGTTTTCAGCCAGAATAGTTCCACTTTTATTTATAATCCCTGCAATCCTTGAGATTAATTTATTAAATAATGAATACGTAAGTAAGAAAAATTAAAAATCACTACCTAAGGCTTTCTGAAACATCCATGCCCTGGTTCAGGGCCCCATTAGGCCCATACCATGGCTGGACCCCCCTGCCCTTAATCTTCCTGCCCTTCTCACCTTCCCAGAGCCGCTCACCTGCAATATCACACATTTCAGCATCGGTGGCATTGGCCAGTGCCTCTTCTAGCTCAGGCTCCAGAGTGATCTGCTCCTGTGCTGGAATTTCCCTCTTGGGTTGGATATAGGGTTTCCCTGGTGGGGAGATGGGTGGCTCAGGCAGAGGTCATTTCTCCTGCAACCCTGGCCTCCAGCTTCCTTCCTTCTCCAGGAGGAGGAATGGTGGGTTACTAGAGGCCCAAGTCCTCTGTAAGCTCAGGGCTCCTGCATCCCCCAATCTCTTGCAAGAGCTGAAGAGTGCAAGCTGGCATGCAGGTTTCAGGGCGGCAGAGTCCCTGGGTAGGTAGGAGCTGGAAGGTAAGAGGGAAGCTGGTGGGGGACATGTGAGAGACAACCACCTGCGTTCCAGGAGTATGGATGTGAGGGTTTCCATACCCTTCTTCTCGCCGGTGAAGGGCACCAAGTCGTCACGCTCTTTGACCTCTAGTGCCTGCTGCTCCAGGTACTGCAAAAGGGCCTCTCGGTCCAGGGGCCCTGTGGGGCTCTTCTTTGTCTGGTCACGTTGTCTTAGTCCGGCTGGCAGGAGCATGTTCTTAAGGATGAGTTTTGGGGATCAAGTCAGACCTCCCCTCTGATGTGGGGCACCTGCAGGGCTCCCTAAAACATCTCCAGATAACCTCTTCCCTGGCCTTCTTGGGACTCCAGTCCCTGTAGGTAGCCCTGGTCTCAGACACCCAGCTGCACCCTTCCCAATGCCAGCAGAATGCCCCTGGTTCCACATGCCGGAGCTCCTACCTCAGGGTCCATCTCCTGTAGCTCGCAGTCCAGCTGCTCTAGCTCCTCAGGGCTCAAGGTTCTTAGAATCTCATCTTCATCTATGTCTCTGTATTTCTCCAGTTCCTTCTGATACGATGACATGATGCCCCCACCCCTCCCCACTGTGTGGCACTCGGGGAGCCTGAGGGATGAGGAAGGTAGCTGGACAATGGAAGGATGTACAGGCACACAGTAGGCACACAAAGAGACCAGCCAAGGGGCAGACCATGAACTGGATGCCTTGAAGGTTAGAAATCTAGTTGGGCATGGGAAGCTTGGGGAAGGTTAGGCTGTTAGAACAAGAGACTTCTTCCTGCTTCCCCAGCTTCAGCCACTCTGGATGCGGATCCCAGGCATCCAAGATGGATTTGTCTTCCCATTGCATGACAGAGAATCCTGACAGCACCCCTCCCCTCTAACCTCGCCCACCGGTGCCTCCTGCCCTAGCACAGCTGCCGGGGGCCCTGCCAACACGGCTGGCTGCATGCCCAGTTCCTACTGAGAAGGGAAGGGGTGGGCAGAGGACTTCCGGGAAATTCCTCTTCTCTTCCCCATAATTCAATCCTTTTCTTAAATTGGTTTAAGAAAGCAAGGATCATAGGGGGATCAACATTTCACTTTCTATGTTTGCTAAAACTAAATCCTAAGGGAAAAGCAGGGGCTCAGAGTAGCTGGGAAACTTCCAGGTTGGGGGAAGGGTGGTACGGCTTCAGAAGGGACTGAGTCCCATAATTTGTCCCTGGCTTTGGACAGGAAGGTGACACCAGACCAATGGGTGGGAAATGTCTTCTAAATGGGATAAAGTTTCTCTAAAAACAGTGGATTAAATATGCACAATCTTTTACAATATGAAAAATACATACAAGCTACACATACATACCATACTTAACCTGAAAGATCCAGAGTGTGTGAGATACTTACACTGGCAATGTAAACTACACAGTTAAGGGATAGGACAGTGGCAGAAACAGACACCGGGTGAAAGCGACAGAGACACACTCCGTATCATTCCCACTAGGAGACACTCTTCTCCTCCCATCTCCCACCAGGCTCTGATCCATAAGCCCCCTGCCTTCCCTACCTACCAGTCCTGAAGGCCACCTCCCTTCTCACCTCCCCTCCTGTCGGTCAGTCTGTCTGTTCTACCGGAGCACTGTCTCAGCGGCAGGAGGAGCCCGGGGCCGGGGAGACGGTGGGGGGGCAGTGAGCTCAGCATTTTATTATTTTAGCTCTGGCCAGGTGGGGGTAGTGGGAGATCACATATACAGCCCCCATAACCTGCCCAGCCCTGAGAGCCTCTAGTGGCCACAAATAGCCATGGCACCTCCACCCCTTCCTATAAGCCTGAGGTCCTAGGAACTGAATCCTATAGTTCCTAATTTGGTGCCTGCTAGACTCAAAGTAATGAATGTAAGGTAATAAAAAGGTAAGTATAAGGAATTTAAAGGTGTTTATAATCTAGTTGGAGGAATGTTTACAACTTAAAAAGGACAGCTCATAATAAATGGTATTAAGCAAATATGAAGATCTATGTATATTCAGACATTTACAAGTATTTCTTGCTCTCAACTCTGTATTAGACACCAGACAAAAGGGATCTTTCTATTTTATTAGATTAAAAAACACAAACAAAACCAACAGGAATAGGGGAAAGAAATATAGAACAGGGCTGGGCAAAGATCAGAGATGATAAAGGGGAGAAGCAGAGAAAAGAGGGGAAACATGAAGAGCCCCAAGTCAGGCTAAAAAAGAGGTTTCTAAGGTCTACACATCTCTTCATTTGATGACAATTTTCTGGCGCAAGGCTCGGGGCCCAGAACCAGAGAGGGGCTCAGGAGGTGGTGGACCAGGGCCCAGGGCTGAGGCAGTGGGCGGCAGTCCGTGGGCAGTGATGTACTTCTTGTAGGCCTCGCGGATGATCTTGAAGGCTCGAGCAGTGGCATAAGGTATGTCTGTAACAGGGTCCCGGTATAGGGCAGGGCGATGGGTCACTGGGCAGACCTCCCGAACAGGAACCTTTGGGGGCCGCCCTTGGGGAAACCATTCCTCAAATGTCGCATCGTCACTAAAAGTGATGAAGGTCCGTGAGCAGCAAGCAGGAGGGATGACAGGTCCAGTCCCAGGACGGGGGGTCAATGCAGAAGCCGTGGGAGCCGAGTCAAGTCTGAGGGTTAAGACAGAAAACACAAAGAGCTGAAGTGAGAGAACAACAGGCGAAGAAAGAGAAGAGAGGTGAGGAAGGTGGCAAAGTGACGGCGACATTCTGACAGTCTATGAGATGACAGGAAAAGAAAGGTGGACTGGATGGAAGAACAGAAAAGAGAGGTGGAAGAGAGGCTAAAAGAGAAAGGAAGAGGAGCTGAAGGGAAAAGGGATCTGAAAAATATCCAGGTATTAGAGAGAGAGCTGTGTGAGGAAAGCAAATGAAATGTGGCTGAGAGAACCCAAGCTGTACATGGAAGGGACCTCTTTTCTCTTCTTCCCCTGAGAGTCACTCACCCTTCCACATCGACATTCTCTTCTTTCGGGCCTGGCTCCCCGACAAGTGGCACCGTCACCGAATGGTAGGTGATTGTGGGCCCAGGGCACTTGCGCTTCTTATGAACCTGCTTCTTTTTATCAGCCTCAAGCCGCTCATAGGTCTCTTCGGGGACCAAGGAAGGAATGAGGAGACGGTGAGTTCCCCTTTTCCATATGCCAGTTCCATCCTACAATCTCTCAATTGTCTTCCTGGCTGTCTAGTCACTGTCTACACAAGCCAATCATGAGTCCTCTAAGGCCCTCTAGCACCTCCCATTTCATGAATTTTCTGCTCGCCCTTCTTGAAATCCTCTGCTCATCATTTCTCAAGTCTACTTGGTTCCTCCGCTATTCAAAACTGTAGGACTTTACGAGCTGGAACGGCCCCTGTGATGAGGAACCTGCTTACTCCCCCAGACACTCCTCTATGACTGCCCTATCACCTTGCTCCCGTCCAAGGCAGCGTCTACGGTCATTACAGAGTTCTTTCCTATTTTGCAATGAAATACACTTCCTGATGACACTGTTTCACCTTTTCAGGACATAAAGGACACAGGTCGACTATTGTCTTCTATGTGAGTCTTTTAAATAGTTAAAATTAGCAGCCATGTCTCTCCAGACTGATAACAACACCCACTCCATCAAACCATTCCTCATATAACATGGGTTGGAGTCACCTGCTCCTTTTGCTGCCCTGGTGCCTACGACACTCTTCTATTACTATACTTATCATGGTAGGGCACAGGTTGCAAGCTGGCAAGTCCACTTAAGTGTTTTGTTTGATATGGATTGTATTTTAAGGATAAACTTGAATTAGTTGCTGACATTGACAAATGAGGAAATTACACTTAAATAGAGAGATTTCTGGTTTCTCTTCAAAAAATAAGAAAATCTGGCAACCCTGGGTTTGCATTCTCACATGGCAACAATTAGCTGAACTAAGTAATCATTCCTCGTTTCAGTGTGCTTCAAATCCACCACAGTCTTCCCGCTGGACCCTACGACACTGCTCTATGGCGGTTCATTGTTGGTGTATATGTCTCCTCCTTAAGGGCAGTGACTCTGACTCACATCACTTACATATCAGCAGGGTCATGTAGCGTTCTGTACATTATAGGCACTCAGTAAATATTTGTTCACATATAAACAGATGAAAATATTCCTGGTCCCCTTCCTGTGAATGAATTCCAAATTTCTGTATCCTTCTTAAACACTGGTAGTGTGAATACAATCCTATAGACCACAAAATCATGTTCTAGAATCCTCTCCAGTGAGGATTAACTTTTTTTGTACTTGAATTCTGGTTGCTAATATTGCTTTCTTGCCCTTGAGCAATATTCCAACTCTTCTTTCAAACACTTCCCTGTACCCTCTGGGACTCCTGCTTTATAATCAGCCAACTCAACTACATCCTCTTGCTCCTCATTCAGCATTCCTTCCACAACTTGCCTTACCGAAACCCAGTCATGCCCTGAGGCCACACTTCCCTGAAGCCCTGTGATGGAGGCTGCTTAGTCTCTACATCCTGTGCAGCGCCTGCTTATGTCCTGTTGGGACCCACACTGCAGCCTTCAGATCACTCCTCCTCCACCCACCCGCAAACTCGTTTCTCTTGTGGGACCTAGGCCGACAGTCAGGATTATCTTCTCCCCTTCCTAGTCATGGACACTCCCTCAATCACTGAAGACTTTGGCAATAGTTTCCACCCCATCTCCTATCATCTTAGGTCACTCTGGTGACTTCAAAGTGCACTTGGGTAACCTCTTCAACACCCATCCCCAGTTTCTTTATCAACTCATGTCTTAACCTTCCTGTCCGTGATACTTTAGTTACTCCGTTCGGCTCTAGCTATGACCTAGACTTTGGTCACTGCCTGAAACTGCCCAGCTCTGAAATACCAAAAATCATATATCCCAGGCTCTGACCACAATACCACATCTGCCAGGTCTGTCTGTTCCACTACTGTAGATACCTCTGTTCCTCTACTTCTTGGTAGATAGCTCCTCATTCCCTCATCTAGCAGCCCCTTCCAGCGTTCATTATCCTTTTTAAATCATACTTAAGTTCCTCAGTCCCTCATTTCAATCATTCTCTTGTCATAAACTCCCTCACTCAGACATGGATTGCCGAGTGCTACTTAAGTCACCCAACAGGATAGACTGGCACCACTATAAATTCATGTCCCAAACTTCAACAGACACTCCCAACACCAGCAGATGATCCTCTCTCAACAACTACTACAGATACTCTCCACTCTCCTCAAGATTCCAACTCTTGCCTCCAACACCCAAGGGAGAACAGCGCTTCAGAGACATCAGATGAGAGCCTCTGCAGTGTCCTGCTCTGGATTTACAGATTTAACAACTATAAGCCATCCTTTACCTTAACTTAGGCCAATTTTACTTGTGCTTCAGTGTTGACCTGTCCCCACACCCCACAGCCACTTCCCACTTCTCCAAAACTGTACACTATTAACTATCCTTTCTTTCTTCTCTATCATTAAACTCTTCCAGTTTCTACTTACCAGATACATTCTCTCCAATCTCTGAATAAAACAAAACGAGGAAAACCTTGACCCCAGACCCCTCTATAGCTTCTACTCCCTCTTCCACTCTTTACAGCCAAACTTAAAAAATTTGGCTTCCCAATCCATTTCAAAATGACTTGGTCTTCAAGAAGTGCTCCTTCAGTTCATCTCTGATCTCTAAGTCACAAAAACAAATGGGCATTTCTCAGTTCTCCTCTTTACTGGTGTCTCAGCAGCATACAGCAGTTACTCTCACTTGAAACATTCTCTTTCCTTGGCATTCTGAAGATAGATTCTCCTGGAGTTCTCCAACTCTGGCCACCCCTCAGGTTCTTTTCTAAGCTCCTCTTACATGAAGCCATTACATTTTAGCGTCCTCAGGGTTGTCTTGGGCCTGTCTTTTGTCACTCTATGCCTTCTCCCTGGGTGATTTGAGCCACTCCAATATCAATTACTACCCATTTATATTTCCAGCCCAGATCTCTTATCCAAGCACCAGATGTGTATATTTTACTGCCCTCTCAGCAGCACATGAATTACTCACAGACCCCTCAAATTCAACATGTTAAAAATGACCTTATTTCCCCCACTGAACCTACTCCTCCAAGGTTTCCTGTCAGTTACTGAAGAAACCTGGGAGGCACCCTCCTTACAGTGATGTGGTCAAAGGACGCAGATTGTAACAGTGACATCAAGGTGACTTTATTGTGTGTGATGGTTCTGTCCCTTACGTTTTGAGGGACAGTTACTGTTTTAAAGTTCTGAAGTGCCATTATATAGGTAAAGATTACATATCAGATTTTAAAGCCTATATAATGAAAAAGTCATGAGAAAGATCCTGAAGATGTTGGAACTGAACCAAATCTTTTCTTAATCAGTGTGTTCTTTCAGAGTTACCTAAATTTCAAAAGTATCATTAAATGGGAATAGGTTAGGTCCCAGATACTCTGGATAAACAATCTTCCACTCCATAGTGAAACTGCATTTGGACTATGCATGTTCAACTATATATCCTTGGTCAAAAAAGAGAAAGATTCAGAGAGAGAGAGAAATAACAAATTGAATACTGCAGGTGAGTCTACCTGTTATTTCACTCAATGCAAGTACACCCCAGACTGAGCGTGTGGTGGGAGATATGAAATCTGCGGTTCCCTCATGTACCTTCCATGATCTGAGACTCTCACCACTCTATAAAGAAATGTCTATTTTTGTACAATATATTACTGTATAAGATTGTATACTCAATAGCATATAAACTGAAGAGATTTTAAATAATTTTTACTTTAAAGCAATTCATCTCATGAATAGATTGATTCTACTGAATTTCTAATTTTCATGATTATCATTAAAGTAGACATTAACACCCCATTTTATGAACAAGGAAAACAAGATGCAAAGAGGCTGAGTAATTTGTCTTCAGTCTTACAGTAAGTGAACAGAACTAGGAAATGAATTCCATTCTACCTATACAACTCCTACTGTACGCTAAAGAACTTCAACATAAGCTTGTTCTTCAGGGCCTCCTAACTGTCCAGTTCCTTGCTCCCAACCCCTTACTCTCCCCAGTTCTTTCTTCTGATTTCCTTGGCCCAGATTTCCATCTCACTAGTTCTTCAGGTCCTCCAGGCTGTTCTCTCTATGCTCCTCAGCCCCTCTACCCACTGTTCTCAGAACCATAGACTGACCCAGTGACCGTAAGTTGAGCTCCTCTGTGATCTTGGCCTCCCTGAGCAACTCCTCCTGTGTCAGTGGCCGCTCACAGTGGGGCCCCTTTCGCCGGCGTGACTGTCCCTGCCTCTCCTGTACCCGAAGGAATGTTTGTCGTGTATGCTCAGCTGTAGACTGACGCATGGACTTCCGACCTGGGAAGGAAGTGGGAGAGGAAGAAATCTTTCAATTCATGTCCACATCCTTTATTTCCCTTTAAAATCTTTAAAACCTTTTATTTGTATGTCATTTTAAACTTACAAAAATGTTGCAAGAGTGGTATAAAGAACACCCTGTATCCTTTACCCAGATCACCTCCTGTTAACATTTTGCCACATTCACATTCTGTGTACTTGTATTTTTTTTCCTGAACGATCTGAGAGTTGAGCTGCACACATCATGGCTCTCTATCCCTAAATACTTCAGTGTATACTTCCTAAGAATAAGGATTTTCCATTCATAACCATAGTACAGTTATCAACTTCAGGAAACCTGACCCTGTACAATAGTCCATCATCACATTCCAATTTTGCCAATTGACCCACACATGCCCACTCACTGTCGGAGCCGTCATCCTGCAGTTCTAGTGGCAGCAGCGTCTTCTCTTCTTGGGCCTTCTGAGAGCTACCAGCTGGGGTGCTGACCTTTCGGGGCCTCAAGCTCTTGAGAGGCTCCTGGGGACAGATTAGAATCAGATACCAGGGCATAGAAGAGATACAGAGAAAGAAAACGAGCATCTTAAGAGAACACTAACACTGTAGGAAATGCGAGTAGTGTGGGGAATACTGGGACCTGATGAAGGGCGAACAGGAATGAAGGAGTCCCAGGAAACCAGGATCTGCCCCCTACCTTGTACGCTTTGGTGACTACTCGGCGCTTCCTTCTCGGCTCTTCTGCTTCCCCATCACTGGACGGTTCGTCCCCTTCATCAATGTCAAAGTCAGAGTCTACCTCATCCTCTGTATCTGACTGGTCCCCTTGATATTCA